>OZ024787.1:9969665-10046138 GCA_964017065.1 Haliclona indistincta | reverse complement strand
ATCCATCACTAGTGCAGTCATTGATCAGCTCTAAACTACTTTGCGAGTGCAGACAAAGTGGCTCAGAATCAAAGTTAACTTCTGGAATGCTCGGTTTACTCTTTGTTTTACAAGCACTAGGTTACACCCTGGAAGCCACGCCCACTATTTTGGCTCTTTGCAACTTGCACGATCAAGAGAGGAACGCAGGGTTACTGAATTTTGGTGTTTTTGTGATAGATAGGAGATGGCTCTACTCAGCCAACGTGTTTCTGTATCGCAATCGTGTTTTCTTTGAGCATAAATTGCACCGAAACAAGATCATGAGTTGCCGAACATAGATTGCTCGACCCCGTGGTCTTTGGAAAAGAAAATACCCGGACGGCAAGACGAAAGCTTTTCAATTGTAGCTCGTTGTAATGCTGATGGATGAAGGTGTTTGCAGTACTGACTTGCAATCCCGCCCTATTCGTCTATCAGTCACTAGGACTGGTGCCAGATAATAGATTACTTTTGCCGAACATCAATGTTTTCGGCTACCCACTTTCTTAGTTTTCACAGTAGACAAAGAAGCAGTTACGAGCTGCAAATTTGCAATGCAGGCAGAGGAAGTGTGTGTCTATACGTCGGTCAAGTTTGATCTGTGTAGCGCATTTGCAAGTGTACGAGCGAGTGGCCGATAATAGATGGTGGCCGAATATAGGAGCTTTACTCTATTTGCCTGTTGCAGTACATGGCGAACAGTCCAGTTAGCATGACACTCCAGCTGTGCGCGACTTTGGAGTACGTTTGCACTTACCTAAAAAGTGACTATCTTTGCAAGTGCTGGTCAGAGGTATTGTCCAAGTTTAACTAACATTGCAAACTGTTTGACTATGAAAAATTTAATAATTCTTTGATTACCAAATTGCTGGTTTTTTGATTTAGCACTGATTGATAATAGCAAAAAAACAGCATTGTTTCCAAGAATTATCCGCTTAAATTTCATGATTAGTTGGAATCAGCGTATCTGAAAACGTTTGGGTGATTTTTAGCCACTGAAACGGCACTCAGACGTCGCGCAAAACAATTTCCACTTTTTGAATTGAAAAAGGTGGAGACATTTCCGGCCGCATGATGATCATGCCCACGCATATCGCTACTAATATAACAGCGCCTAGTATGGACCTAACGGCGCTCATTACTATTTTGGCGAATACTGGGCGCCGTTAGGCGAATACTGGGCGCTGTTAGGCGAAGGTTTTAGGGTCTTGGGTTTTGGGTTTATTCCGCCTTTTACAGCGTCCCTGCTGCCTAACGGTGTGCTGTAATAGCTGATTTTTACATGTGGAGTCTGGAGATAAGGTAGATGGGCGTAACTCCGGACGAACTTTACGTAAACGGTCGGCGTTCAGTTGTAGAAGCCGGTATCACCATCAGATCTGCAGCATTTTCTAGTACGCTACTGTGCTACAAATACCGAAGATGAGAGTAAACGAAAACATCCACTGACTGTTTGTACGGCGTGAAACTCGGCCCCCACTGAAAACTGGCCATGTTGCTAACTACGGACACACCCATTACGATGAAATATCACTGAGAAGAATACAAGATACTGCAAAGCATGTTTTGGTATTATCTCGAAAAAGGAAATAAACTTGCATTTTGCACTTCGAACACTGCAACTAATAATTATAGACGGCTAAGAACGTTTTAGCACAATTTTTCATAGATATGCGAGTGGTAAGTACCTGCTAGTGAACGCAAATTCAGTTTAGTTTTGTTCATTGCTAAGGCGTGCCATGGACTGCTTATAGCGCAAGTTTGGAAGCATAAGCTTGCTCGTAGTGAAAGTTGCGAATATTTACTATTGCGCGTCCGGAGTTACGCCCATCTACCTTACACGATTGCGCAATCACATAAAATTTTGGAACATTTTTATGTAAAACTTTTGAAAGGTCATTCCGTTCCACCGTTCCAGTCCAGCGATTGTAGACGACCGACTTTCTGTGGTGCAGTCACGCTTACTTGATGGTGCTATTTACAAGTACATGTACATGCATAGATAATGGTACATGTAACAAGCTCCTATTTGCTGTCTTACGTGCATTGTAAAAGCTTGTTCATGACGTAAAAGCTGCCCGTTGGCAGGTGTGACCGCATACACAATACTTCCTCAGAATTATGGAAGTTGCAAGACGGCTGGAGGAGTTTATGTTTGGATATTACTACACGCGGGATTGGAGTTGGACGCTCCTGACCACACACGCACACTGACTTACTATCAGACATGGCAGCTAGTTAGCCATACTGGTCTCAAGTGTGGTTCAATCATGCAGCACTGCAGGCACAGTTGTATCACTAATAGCTTAATAGCTGGTTGAGTGTATGTAAGCTGGTAAAAATAGCTGTAAGGAAAGAAGTGTCAATTTGTAAACATGATGAATCAATTGCTTACCTTCAATACAGCAACAGGCCATCAACACCTGTCACAAGATCACACTATAGATGCCTTCAGTGGCTGTATCAGTTGAATCACCAGCAAAGAATATCTGCATAGGTCCAGACAAGGGCTGGTTGTCTATTGTCTACTTCAAATAAACCATAGGACTCCTAAGGCTATCATTAAAATAATTATTACCATAATAAAACATTATTAGGTGTGAACAGCAGCATAATTATATTCATTGTAAGTGCTCCTGATATCGCCTATATAAACTGTATTGTGTTGCTGTAACTAGTGCTGGGTAAGAAAAAAACAGTACTCCGGTGTGAGATTCCCTCTCACTGCGGAACCTTAACGTCGACCCGGGCCGAAGGCTGCATGGTCTCAAAGAGTTCCTGCCCCGAATCGGTGCTTGGTGAGTTCTCATTTTACAGAACAAGTACATATTGTAGTATACAGTGGAACCTCAGAAAATTATTGTTGTATTTTACTATGGCACACAACACAATGATAAAGATGATCACATACATAAAGATTTCCAGTAGTGTTGTCCTCTGTCATTCCAATAGGACAAATTAGCTCTTGCAATCTGGTTCTTCCTTTCCCAAAATACTTGAGGAATTTTCCATTTGTACTAAAAGCTGACACATGATGATTTTCATCAGTGACATACTCAGTGTCGGTGGAGTCAATACAGATAACATGAGCGCGCAATCGAGGATGATAAAACTGACCCGGTTGAGATCCTTCACTACCACTTGCAAATGAAGAGATGAACTGTCCATCAGCAGAGAATGATTGGACACGATGATTGAAGCAGTTGGCAACATACACTATACCACTACTGTCATAGGCTACATCATTAGGATGGTTAAACTGTCCTGGTCCACTACCTTGACTACCAAACATGTGAGAGAACGACAGGTCAGGATGCAGCACTTGAATACGTAGTAGTTATTCCATGCCTACCAGGTGTGTATACCATATACACGAGGTATTGTGTTAGTAAACCCGAGGGCGTAGCCCGAGGGTTTATTAGCACAATGCCAAGTGTAAATGGTATACATACCAGGTGGGCATGGAATAGGTGACTTGTATCATAGCAACCATTGACATAATTAATGAGGTCAATCGTTTATGAGGTCCCATTAGTATCAGCATGAAAGCTGTGTATAAGAAGCGAGCATACCTAGCCCAGCTTCACCTTCGGTATGGGTGAACCACTCCCCACCGAAGCTTCTCCCACAGTCAATACTGTTTACTGTGTGGAGTGAGTCATCTGACTCTATTAGTGGCTTTACCGCTGGGGATTTTCCCTGTATACCCACCCGGTGGGTATACAGGGAAAATCCCCATTGCAGGGATACATACGATATATTTCCCTGGCGGTGCCTTTGATCTTAGAGGCTACTATGATACAAGATGGTTGTATTCATCAGCAACAAACACCAGACCAGAGGGATGGACTGCAATATCTGCAGGGTAGTGGAACTGGAGTGGTTTGGTTCCTTTCTCTCCAACTGATTTCTCAAATTCTCCCTCCATAGTAAACATCTGGATTCGACTGCTGCCAACAACAAGAATGTAGTTGTCACTAGTGATGGATACACCGCGTGGACGATTGAATTTTCATTTGTTAGAGCCGTATGATCCGAATGTTCTAATCTTCTTGCCATCTCTATCAAATACACTAATACAATGATCATTATATTCACTCATTATATCCCGTTGCGTGGGTGTATCAAAGTTGCCGCCCGTGGTTTAAAACGCACTAAAGTGCCATGTGATTATGTCATGAGGACTATATTATCCTTTGATGTTTGATATGGTACCTCGGTGCAAAGGTCACGGACTGCCGGCAAAAAACTTAGTTTAGAGCAAGAAAGCGTATTCACAACAGATCCTACGAGCTAAAGAAATGTTCTTCTAGCTTAGCACACCTAGAACATCGTAGTGTAACGAGTCTCGGCGGCCACACGTAGCATAACTCGCCCCTTGATAGCACGATCGAAGCGCTAGACACACACAAAACGACGATAAATAGTTTCTTTCCTGTTTTCCACACTTTGCTTCGCTCTCCTTGCGGTCGCTGTCTCTACACTACACAGCAGATCCTACCATGACCTCGACCTCAGCTATTTACCTCGTGGCCATGCGGTTTTACTGACGTCATTTAGCAACGGTGCGGCCACCGTTAGCAACGGAAATAAATCAGTTATTATTACATAGTACGTCATCTTTGACCAATCGGATTGCTCTATTCGAGGGCATTAATGTAGGTTATTGACCGCGCGTAGCGTTTTCTATAGCAACAGACCGTTGCGTCTTTGCGAGTTTGAAAAATTTGCGATGTTATTGCGCTCACAGTGGTGAACTATGTAATAAATCATTTATTGCCCTACACAACTCGGGCATTAACCGACATTAATGACCTCGGGAAAGTCGGTTGCCCTCGTACAGTCTCGGGCTGCGCCCTCGACCGTAACTCGGGCAACCGACTTTCCCGCGGTCATTAATGTCGGTTAATGCCCTCGCGTGAGGGCAATAACTAATACTAACACCCCGTATACTCGTGAATTATCCGTTTACAGTCACTCGCACTCGGGCGCTTCGCGCCCTCGTGCTCGTGACTGTAAATCGGATAATTCCCTCGTAGGGGTGTTATAACTATTACCTACTACTCACTCACAGCCACACCCCATGGTCTGTTGAATCCAGTGATAGTGTTTATTGGCACCTCAAAGGATGGTAGTACATGAACTGTGAATGGGCTGCCTGGTATGTCAGTGTCTCCTACAGTTATCTTCAGATGGTGGGCTCCACGTAGTGTGGGAGTGTAATTGACTGTGACCATCCCTGGCTGGGTGAAGCACTCCACATGTTGAGAGTTGGGGTCTGTCAGCTGATAGGAGAGCTTGTCAAGAAGGAAAGGAAGTGATAAAGTAGCTTGTGAAGGGACACTCAGTTCAATAGAAGTCATCTGACCAGCTGTAGCGCTCCCTCTACCCTCTCCATTGACATGTATTAGGTGTCCTAGTGTAGTTTCCATCTCTGTGACTCTTTTCTTCTTCTCAAATAATACTAGCACACAATAATATCAATTGATCAGTATAATTACAGTCAGTGTACATTATTTCTCACTTTTGTCAGCATTAGCTGCCATTTCTCTTTTGCATT
Source organism: Haliclona indistincta (assembly GCA_964017065.1). Taxonomy (NCBI): domain Eukaryota; kingdom Metazoa; phylum Porifera; class Demospongiae; order Haplosclerida; family Chalinidae; genus Haliclona; species Haliclona indistincta. The sequence goes on along the minus strand of OZ024787.1, from coordinate 10,040,557 downwards.
CTTTACTTCTGACTTCAGTTGAGCTATCTCTGCTGCCTGCTCTTGAACCACTATAAAATTTAATATTGACATTCCACAAAAGATAAAATATTAAATACCAGTTGTTTCTTTGGTATTCTTCTGCAAATAGAAAAAAATTAATTATAGAGTCACCATCTGAGCCCTCACCTTCAGCCAATCTTCCTGAGTGGAGAGGAACACTCTCTTATCCCGGCCTTCTTTGGTCACCTCCTCCACTCCCCCCTCTCTCTGTATAGCAGCATTCTCTCGTGCCAGTCGCTCTAGTTCCTCACACAGTGACTCAGGCACATACCATGTGATGATGATGGACCCTGGCTTCACTTTTATGCTGATGAAGGAGTTTTCACAACCTTGAAAGGCTCTTCTGGCTAGTTTTTCCACATCGTTTAATGTTCGCTTGTTATTTTCTTTGATGTTCAGCTCTGCAGGTATTCTGATTGTTATTTCAGCCATTCCTTTAGGTGGGAGGGTCTCTGCATTGCTCACAATAGCCTGTTGGAAGTCTTTAACAGTTGTGGCATCAAGAAACTGTTCTCTCTTTCCTCATATTCTTTAATGGACTTGATAGCAGCATCACTTTGATGGAAACGGCTAATGAGCTGTTGAAGGTAGTAAACATTGAATGTGTCAACGTGGCCTTGACGAAGCTGACGTAACAGTTTATCGACTGTGTCACAACTGTTAAACTCATCGGTATCGAACAAGTCATTGAGGAAGAACTGAATTTTTGACAGATTACAGTTTGCAAGAGCATCCATCATGTCAAGTAGCAGATTAGAGAAGGAGCTCTCCAAGTCTTGTATTCCTCTCACTACCTTCACATCACTTTCAACATCAGCAGTGGAGAGTGCAGTAGGAGACAATGGCTCAGTGTCACTATCAGTTGATCCTGTGACTGGCTCTGCTATGAAATGCAAAATGTATTAATGAATTAATAATACCATGAACTTATAATTTGCATACTTGATGTCATATACTCCACAGATACTTTTGTTTCAATTTAGCAGCCAATGTCAGCTTATCCATCTGCTTAAGTGCTCTGGCAATATCTCTCCATGAGGCAATCATGTTCGTGTTGAGCCAGTACTGTAGCATGTCCAGCTTACATCTCTCTACTCCTCTGTGCTCACTAGTAGACTGAATCTCATTCAACTTGTGGACAGGAACACCCAGGTAGGCTCCAAACAAGTACCAGTCATCAACCTCCTTGAGCTCCTCCAGCAGAGAATGTACTGTTAGTAGCTGTGTGTCTGCATGTGAAGACATAATATAACCTGAAATGAACCACACGGCCCACACTGACTTACTATCAGACATGGCAGCTAGTTAGCCATACTGGTTTAAGTGTGGTTCAATCATGCAGCACTGAAGGCACAGTTGTATCACTAATAGCTTAGCTGGTTGAGTGTATGTAAGCTGGTAAAAATAGCTATAAGGAAAGAAGTGTCAATTTGTAAACATGATGATTGCTCACCTTGAATGCAGCAACAATATTATGAGCCCCTCTACACCTGTCACAAGATCACACTATAGATGCCTTGGCTGTAGCAGTTGAATCACCAACAAAGAATATCTGCATAGGTCCAGACAACGTCTGGTTGTCTATTGTCTACGTCAAATAATCCAAACCACTCCTACAGGCCGGCTATCATTAAAGATTACCATATTAGGAGTGAATGTGAATGTGCAACCAAAGAAGGTAAACGAAAAGTTGTAAAGTCAACAGCCATGTACAAATGGAATATGGATGACGTTTGAAAAATAATATTTAGATAGGCTTGCAAAAGCATATTTTAAACCCTGAGAACAACAGTAGCTAGGTGCATTATAGAATTCCAATCGCATTGTCAATCCTCTAGTTTACTGCTTAGTTTCGTGAGGCATGCAGGAGCTAGCTAGTGAAAGCAAAGGTAAGCATTATGAATATTAATTTCTGGGAGGCAAGCGCCTCCTTTGCCTCAGGGTAGTTACGTTGACTCCTACAGGCTATCCTTAAAAGATTACCATAATTATTAGGAGTGAATGTGTGTGTGCAATCATAGAAAGTAAACCAAAAAGTTTTAACAAAACTTTTGGAAAGTAAAAAGACAGCCAATGAGTGAATGAGTTGTCTTGGATTGAATACTATCTGGTCACCTCCTACAGCTAGTAAAAGGGCAGTGCATTTTTTAACATTCCACCCAAGGCTGGTCTCAATCACTTGCCGAGTTCTCATTTTACAGAACAAGTAGTATACTTAGACGCATCACAACGAGTCTCTACAGTGGATAATGTCTATAATATTGACATGTTCGATAAATTTGAGCGGTAAAATTACTAAAATCTCCGCCTACATTATGGAATTAAAGCTGTTACTCAGCGATGTGCTGAGTACTTGAAGAAAGCATCAAATTTACTACCAGCACTTTGTCATGTTGGTATGTTTCAGTGTTAATCTTTTCTTTCTATAGTGTTGGTGGTGTTCACAGAATAATGGTAGCTACATCAGAGGCAATACTCTATGTGGCTAGTATCGATCCCAGGGAAGGAGTAGAGTGTCGCTACAAGCAATTCAAGTTAGTCACAGCATGCTTCTATCAGTATAGCACATTGTACACAATAGCAGGATATTCAATTGTCCATGCTTTATCATGTGACGAAATAAGGCTGTTTTTTTTCACATCAAAATTTTTGAGTATACAATAGAATGGTATTGCCGCAACACACACGAAGAAAGCAATTCTATTCTTATGGTACTAAAATAGATCAACGTTAAGTTCTAGCTTACACAGCATTTCAGCTGTTGGTACTATCACTCCATCACATTGCCTGTTCTCTTCATTTATGGTTTTTCTTCTCTTCTCATAATCTACTAGGTGATCCTAATGCCGAGGAACACAGTGGGGTCAGCCGATACTGCATTCCTCAAATTCCTTACTTCTTCTTTTGTTATGCAGCAATCAGGGTTAGCTTTTGGTTCTTCACATGGGTACGGTTTGGCAGCCACACCCACTGGATCACATGGTAGTCACATGACTCCTCCTCCCCATGAAGACGAAGATGACACGCCTCCAAAAACCCATTCTGTACACTCATAGAGAAGCACACACAGTCATACCTCACTGATGATGAATTTTCAAGATATCGATGATTTGATTTTTCTGTCTCACACAATGCACACACTCGTCACTTATTGAGAATATTACAGCTCAGAACATTATTATATTACAATTATTTTATACCACACATCGTGTTTAAAATTATGTGTATCAGGTTTTCATTATCACTGAACAATGTTGAAATAATTAAAGAAAATTAAAAGGTAGTTATAAAAGACACTGGCACATAAACCACTGGACCTAGAGATTACAGGTACAATGTAGAGCAACACTGCATTTGATCGAGAGTACAGCATGATAGTGATAGTGATAAATCCATCAATGATCCAAAAAAATGAATGTTGCAATATCAGTAAATGCATACAGATGTTATGAATGCATGTTCTGCATATGCATTGAGATGCAATTAATTCACCAGTCCAGACAGGCATCAAAACATGATCACTCACATGATTGCAGAAAAACTGTGTAAAGACTGAAATCACTCTGCATGATCACCCTTACTGATACCCGCATGCAGTGGTATGTTGATTTGACGAATGTTGATTTTTATTGCATTATGGAGAACCAGTAATGTATTTTGATTGTATCAGAATTACAAAGAAAGTTATTGTTGTATTTTACTAGTACACAACAACACGACGATTAAAATCATCACATACATAAAGATTTCCAGTAGTGTTGTCTACCGCTATTCCACTAGGATGATTTAGCTCTCCAATTCCAGTTCCTTGTTTACCAAAACACTTGAGGAATTTTCCATTTCTACTAAAAGCTGACACTCGATAATTTTCATCAGTGACATACACAGTGTCGGTGGAGTCAATACAGATGCCACGAGGAAGACAGGGCTGACCCGGTTGGGATCCCTCACTACCAAATGAAGAGATGAACTGTCCATCAGCAGAGAATGATTGGACACGATTATTGTAGTAGTCAGTAACATACACTATACCACTACTGTCGTAGGCTACATCATTAGGATGGTTAAACTGTCCTGGTCCACTACCTTCACTACCAAACATGTGAGAGAATGACAAGTCAGGATGCAGCACTTGAATACGATAGTTTAATTGATCAACAACAAACACCAGACCAGAGGGATGGACTGCAATACCTGCAGGGTACTGGAACTGGAGTGGTTTGAATTCTTCCTCTCCAACTGATTTCTCAAATTCGCCCTCCATAGTGAACATCTGGATTCTTTTGTTCCCTTCGTCAGCAACAAGAATGTGGTTGTCACTAGTGATGGATACACCACGTGGATACTTGAATTCTCCTTTGTTAGAGCCATATGATCCGAATGTTCTAATCTTCTTGCCTTCTCTATCAAATTAATACACTAATACAATGATCATCATGTTCACTCACTACTACCTCTCCACTCTCACTCACAGCCACACCCCTTGGATAGCAGACTCCAGTGATAGTGTTTATTGGGACACCTCTCATCTCAAGGGATGGTAGTACATGAACTGTGAATGGGCTGCCTGGTATGTCAGTCTCTCCAACAGTGATCTTCAGCTGGTGGGCTCCACGTAGTGTGGGAGTGTAACTGACAGTGGCCATCCCTGGCTGGGTGGAGGTGATGCTGCACTTCACATGTTGAGAGTTGGGGTCTGTCAGCTGACAGGAGAGCTTGTCAAGAAGGAAAGGTAATGATAAAGTAGCTTGGGAAGGGACACTCAGTTCAATAGAAGTCATCTGACCAGCTGTAACTCTCTCTCTACCCTCTCCATTGACATGTATTAGGTGTCCTAGTGTAGTTTCCATCTCTGTGAATCTTTTCTTCTCAAGTAATACTGGCACACAATAATAGATCAGTATGATTACAGTGAATATCATTTCGCCATACTGATACCAGCATGCATGCAGTGGTATGTAATTGTTGATCTTACTTGCCAAACAGACATTAGGGAGAACCAGTAATGTATTATAATTATGATTGTATCAGAATTACAAAGGAAATTATTGTTGTATTTTATTAGTACACGGCAACACGACTATTGGTGTAATCACATACATAAAGATTTCCAGTAGTATTGTCCACTGCTATACCAGTAGGATACATTAGCTCTCCCACTCCAGTTCCTCGTTTACCAAAACACTTGAGGAATTTTCCATTTCTACTAAAAGCTGACACACGATAACTTTCATCAGTGACATACACAGTGTCGGTGGAGTCAATACAGATGCCACTGGGACGATAAAGCTGACCCGGTTGAGATCCTTCACAACCAAATGAAGAGATGAACTGCCCATCAGCAGAGAATGATTGGACACGATGATTGAGCCAGTCAGTGACATACACTATACCACTACTGTCATAGGCTACATCATTAGGACGGTTTAACTGTCCTGGTCCACTACCTTCACTACCAAACATGTGAGAGAATGACAGGTCAGGATACAGCACTTGAATACGATAGTTAAATTCATCAACAACAAACACCAGACCAGAGGGATGGACTGCAATACCTACAGGGATGTTGAACTGGAGCGGTTTGCTTCCTTTCTCTCCAACTGATTTCTCAAATTTTCCCTCGATAGTGAACATCTGGATTCTGTCATTAAAACCGTCAGCAACAAGAATGTGGTTGTCACTAGTGATGGATACACCATATGGAGAATTGAATTTTCCTTTGTTAGAGCCATATGATCCAAATGTTCTAATCTTCTTGCCCACTCTATCAAATACACTAATACATCGATCATCGTATTCACTCACTACTAGCTCTCCACTCTCACTCACAGCCACACCCCATGGTCTGTTGACTCCAGTGATTGTGTTTATTGGCACCTCAAAGGATGGTAGTACATTAACTTTGAATGGGCTGCCTGGTATGTCAGTGTCACCAAAAGTGATCTTCAGCAGGTGGGTTCCACGTAGTGTGGGAAAGTAACTGACTGTGGCCATCCCTGGCTGGGTGGAGGTGATGCTGCACTCCACATGTTGGGAGTTAGGTTCTGTCAATTTACAGGAGAGCTGGTCAAGAAGGAAAGGAAATAATAAAGTAGCTTGGGAAGGGACACTCAGTTCAATAGAAGTCATCTGACCAGCTGTAACTCTCTCTCTACCCTCTCCATTGACATGTATTAGGTGTCCTAGTGTAGTTTCCATCTCTGTGACCCTTTTCTTCTTCTCAAGTAATACTGGCACACAATAATATCAATTGATCAGTATGATTACAGTGTATATTATTTCTCACTTTTGTCAGCATTCGCCAATTTCTCTTCAGCATTCTTTACTTCTGACTTCAGTTGAGCTATCTCTGCTGCCTGCTCTTGAACCACTATAAAAAGTAATAATTATATTGACATTCCACAAAAAGGTAAAATATTAAAAATAATACCAGTTGTTTCTTTGGTATTCTTCTGCAAATAGACAAAAAAATTAGTTATTATACTTATAGAGTGATCATCTGAGCCCTCACCTTCAGCCAATCTTCCTGAGTGGAGAGGAACACTCTCTTTCTTCCTACTATATTCACCTCCTCCACTCCCTCCTCTCTCAGTACAGCAGCATTCTCACGTGTCAGTCGCTCTAGTTCCTCACACAGTGACTCAGGCACATACCATGTGATGATGATGGACCCTGGCTTCACTTTTATGCTGATGAAGGAGTTTTCACAACCTTGAAAGGCTCTTTTGGCTAGTTTTTCCACATCTTTTAATGTTCGCTTGTTACTTTCGTTGATGTTCAGCTCTGAAGGTATTCTGATTGTCATTTCAGCCATTCCTTTAGGTGGGAGGGTCTCTGCTTTACTCACAATAGCCTGTTGGAAGTCTTTAACAGTTGTGGTGTAAAGAAATTGTTCTCTCTTCTCCTCATATTCTTTAATGGACTTGATAGCAGCATCACTTCGATGGAAACGGCTAATGAGCTGTTGAAGGTAGTAAACATTGAATGTGTCGATGTGGCCCTGACGAAGCTGACGTAACAGTTTATCAACTGTGTCACAACTGCTAAACTCATCAGTATCGAACAAGTCATCGAGGAAGAACTGCATTTTTGACAGATTACATTCAGCAAGAGCATCCATCATGTCAAGTAGCATATTAGAGAAGGAGCTCTCCAAGTCTTGTATTCCTCTCACTACCTTCACATCAGCTTCAACATCAGCAGTAGAGAGTGCAGTAGGAGACAATGGCTCAGTGTCACTATCAGTTGATCCTGAGACTGGCTCTGCTGTAAAATGCAACAATTATGTAATAATATTATAATTAATGTGCATACCCGATGTCGTACTCCACAGAAATTTTCGTTTCAATTTAGCAGCCAATGTCAGCTTATCCATCTGCTCAAGCGCTCTGGCAATATCTCTCCATGAGGCAGTCGTGGTGGTGTTGAGCCAGTACTGTAACATGTCCAGCTTACATCTCTCTACTCCCCTGTTCTCACTAGTAGACTGAATCTCGTTCAACTTGTAGACAGGAACACCCAGGTAGGCTCCAAACAAGTACCAATCGTCAACCTCCCTGAGCTCCTCCAGCAGAGCCTGCACTGTTAGTAGCTGTGTGTCTGCATGTGAAAACATAATAAAATTATTATAACCTGAAATGAACCACACACTGACTTACTATCAGACATGGCAGCTAGCTAGCCATACTGGTCTAAGTGTGGTTCCGTCAATCATGCAGCACTGCAGGCACAGTTGTATCACTAATAGCTTAGCTGGTTGAGTGTATGTAAGCTGGTAAAAATAGCTATAAGGAAAGAAGTGACAATTTGTAAACATGATGAATCAATTGCTTACCTTCAATGCAGCAACAATATTATGAGCCCCTCAACACCTGTCACAAGATCACACTATAGATGCCTTAACTTGGCTGTAGCAGTTGAATCACCAATAAAGAATATATGCATATAGGTCCAGACAAGGGCTGGTAGTCTATTGTCTAGTTCAAATAAAAACCAAACCACTCCTACATGTAGGCTGGCTATCATTAAAACATTACCTTATTAGGATTCAATGTGTGTGTGCAACCATAGAAAGTAAACCAAAGAGTTTTGACAAAACTTTTGGAAAAGTAAACAGCCAGATGGGAATATGGATACCGTTTGTAAACATTAGGATAGGCTTACAAAAGCAAGTAAATTAACCCACCCCCCCCCCCCCCCCACTGAAGAACATGCAACATTACCATGATTCACAGTATAACTTGTCTGAAGTCGGTACAGTCTTGGTACTGCACACCATACAGTTGGTATAATATGCAGCTCATTGTGTCACAAAGATCACCTCAAATTCGCTGACATCTATGATTGGTCTTTTGCTTTCTCTACGTTAATTGTCTTGGATTGAATACTAGACCTGTGGTCACCTTGTCCTACAGCTATTAAAAGGGCAGTGCATTTGTTAATATGTCACGCCCAAGGCAGATGCATCACATCGAGTCTCTGCAGTGGATAATGTTTTGACATGCTCGATTTATTGTAGACAGACTCGACTGTTACTAAAAGCTCCGCCTACATATGGAATGTGGGCGTATCTCTGAAGGATCAACGTAACATGCTCTTCCGCCTCGAACTCGGTCTCGAAGAATATCCTGTAACAGCTTATTCTCCTACCTCTCTCTATCCGCTGGGATCTCCTATCCGCCGGGATCTCTCTCGGTCTCGCGCCTGTCGATGTTCTTCACTATGATGCAGCTGCCGGTTTGTTCCACGATCAACATAGTGAGTGAGGATTGTATTCTGTGAAATTTCAATATATCTGGCGTCTTTTGGGAAGTTAATAATGAAATACTTAATCCCGAGTGTCCATGCAGTCACTCATGTACATGTAACTACATATTCTACATATGAACCAGGACGAAATGACAAGAAGCCTACTTCTGTGCAATGTTAATGTCAAAGTGAACAATCACACCTCTAGCGGTCTTCTAAACGTGAAAGTATGCCCAAGCGCAGTTACGTATGTAAATGTTTCCATTGGCAGCATGTCTTCATTATTTTTAGTGAGTTACTCTGCACACTATAGTTTTCCTTTTTTAAAGTGTTACTTATTATTCTACTCCAGTGGTATCCAGTTCAAGTTCAGTCTTACCAGCAGCTGTCCCATCAAGTTCGATCCCTTCGTCAATAACAATTTTGTTAAGTCCAAATTCTACACAAAATTCATTGAACGGTGAGTTGTGACATGTAACAGTCAGACAGTATTCCTCTTCTACTGTAATAGGTTCTCGTGGATTATTTTTATTATTGTTCCAGTGTTGGAGAACTCTTTCAATAGTTGTTTTTTTTCCTGTGGAAGAGATGTAAAGTAAGTAGGAATGTGATCAGTGACAATAATTATTTAACGTCATTTGTCCAAACACTTTTCCTACAAATTAAAGTAACTCCCACCTGATCCCTGCTATCTGTCTTACACATCACTTACTTATGGTCTTTTTAGCATCTTTTGCGCTATCCTTATGATGACTATGATTCTGGGAAATTATCTATCGCAAGGCTGGTATTTTTCGCAATCTAAAAATTTCACTGAATAAAATTTAACGGGACCTAAATTTCGCAATTTCAGCGAGCGCTATATACTAAATTTTTGCGGATATTCGCGAATTGTACCGCTCGTGAAATATAAATGCGCACGAAAAATACCAGCACTACGGTACCTTGCTTAAGCTTGAAAGTCACATACGTAAATATTATTCTTATCTATGGTACTAAACATTAATTCTCTCTGAGCTATGTTGTTACATTTCACATGAGATTTATTTTGATAACAATCAGCAAGACTAAGTGGTAGCTAGTTGGTGCTAAACTTTTTATTTGTGGAAACACTTGTACGCATAGCAATTACCTTTGTCTCTCTTCTCTATTCACAGATTCAATCCGATGACAGTCAACCAGTAAGTACCTACGTACATCATAAGCTTATGCATAGCTGTCCCTTTCATTAGGATAATACAATTTTGAAATACAATTTTGCTGACTAAAGTCTTTTCTATACTCAGAATAGTCCAGATGGAGATGGCAGCATTTATAATGTCAACAGTTCATGCTAGACAGCTCTCTCAACCAGTTAATGATGAGATTGCTAACTGTGATTCAAGGGAATATTCCGTAATTCAAGTGAGTTTATAATTGACTATACTTAGTTGGATGATGCTTGTGTTGACTATATATCCCCAAAACATGCAGCAAAGCATTCATCTGTAGTTGCACTGAAAGTAATAATAGATTATTTTAAAGATAATTTTAGGCATTAGACATTATGCAAACAACAAACCACATCATGGTCATTCTTGCCACTTTAGCTATAGATATTATTAGTTGAATGCTTTATGTCCTTTGCAATGTAGACTATTAGTACGGCATAATATTTATCAATACTATTATTGATGTTGTATAGTAAAATACAATGTTATCCACTTATAGCCACCAAGATCTTGTGAGGTCAAGAAAAATGAGTGAGTTGATTTAATATCTGTCTACATAATAATATTATGTTCTCTTTCAATAGTCCAATTCCTCAATATGAAAACTGCAGTCCTGTTGATGGTCTCGTGCATGTCTCCTGTTGATGGTCTCGTGTATGTCTCCTGTTGATGGTCTCGTGCATGTCTCCTGTTGATGGTCTCGTGTATGTCTCCTGTTGATGGTCTCGTGTATGTCTCCTGTTGATGGTCTCGTGCATGTCTCCTGTTGATGGTCTCGTGTATGTCTCCTGTTGATGGTCTCGTGTATGTCTCCTGTTGATGGTCTCGTGTATGCCTCCTGTTGATGGTCTCGTGTTACTGTATGTCTCCTGTTGATGGTCTCGTGTATGTCTCCTGTTGATGGTCTCGTACATGTATATGAAAATGTAAAGTTAGCTCAATCATGGGTTAGTGTGAATGGTTGGTTGTTCAATAATAAATATTGTGCTTTTCAGATTGCTCCGATTATGAATGCTGCTCTTCAGTGCTACATTTGGACAGTTTTTAGTTTCAGTTCGATCAATGTTTGTTTTTTAGGTTGTTAGCCCATTTCCCTGTTGTATAAAATTAAAATCTTTTCTGTGCACTGTGAAAAGCAGTGAAGAATTGTTTGCTCTGTGCAAATATTGGCAGTGTTCATTCTTATCTCAAAAAGTTACAGAAGAGTTAGGTTTAGTTAGGGTACTACAGGACAACAGTTGAGTTGTGAGCTATATACTCTTTGTTGATTCCCATCGAAGTTCACTTCACTGATGTTGTTAATTCGTGCTCAAGACAAATCTCTGGAACTACAAAAACCAACAGTTCTTCATGGTATGTCTTGCAAGTTTCTCAGGGCATGAGCCAACAGCTGTGGATTCGTCCAGGCAACTGGTCAAGAACACACAGTTGAGAAGAGGAATTAAATAATGAAATTGAAAAGTGAGTGAGTATAAAGCAATTGACCATTGGGGATGTACTCATTGATTTGACTCTTAGCCAAACCCTGGCGAAGAGATGGTTTGAACCTATCAAGTATAATATGGCAGATAGCACCAGAGAAAACTCAGACAACTTTTAAACTGATGTTTTTTCTTGTTTTCTGCAGGGTCAGCAGACAGTTGGCTGAGCTAAAAAAGCTGCAGATGACAATCCATAATGAATGGACAAGGTACAGTAGCTAATACTTTTTAGTGAACAAAAAACAAGCAGTGACTGTACTATGGTACTGTTTGATCAATATTCTTTCTTCATTTGCGGTCAATGAGTAGTGATGTATGATGAGTACTTGTATAACAGGCATACAGCTCCATGCAGTTAGGTGGAGCCAGGAGAGGGCTGTGAGAAAAAAATCACAAAACTTTGCCCTCTTTTGTCTCTTTAATTTTCTCTCACGATCGTTTCAAGAAGTTCACCTCTCTTGTGATGCCCGAGGTCACTTGTTGCATTGTGTGTGTGTGTGTGTGTGTGTGTGTGTTGTGTAGTAGGGCTGCAAAAATATTTCATTCCTCTTCTGAACTCAATCGGTTTGTCTCCTTGACATGTATACAGTCACTTCATTTTCTCTCTAGATTTATGATGTATTAGTCTCACCTCCTGATCCTCAACCAGAGGAACCCCAACAGCAAGTATGGATGATCTATCTGGAGAAGGCATGCATTCTTCACCCCAGCCAGCCAGCCAGCTACCTGCCTGCTCAGGACACAGAGCTCTTCTCTCAGAGTCGAGCATTTCTCAACTCGAGCTCCTCAAGGCTGGTCTCAAGAGTGTCTGCTCAATCGCTTGGTGAGCTCTTGTGTTATAGAAAAGCAGCTCACAAACAATATGTTACGTCTTTACTCAATTTAGCCTTTTTCACTGTAACAATTATTTAGAGTACTATATTGAGCGCTCTGTGGTGTGCTGAGATCATGAAGAAAGTATACATTTTACTACAAGCACTACATGTTTGTTGTCTTCATTTGTCATGCTGGTTTGATTCATTGTTTATCTTGCCTCTTTGTAGTGTTGATGGTGTCCACAGAATACTGGTAGCTATAGGTCAGAGGCGATGCTCTAAATAGCTAGTATCGATCCCAGGAAAGGAAGAGAGTGTCGCTGCAAGCAATTCAAGTTAGTCATGGCATGCACTTTACCCTAGTGCATATACCCTAGTGCATATACCCTAGTGCATATAGCACCTCAGTACCCTAGTGCCTTCTCGGGCTGTTTTTTTCAAACTTTTCTCACGTTAATTAAGTATTGAGCACAATTCAACCTAACAAGCACAATGCACATTGTATTGTGCAGCATTGGTGGAATTGTTTTTAACACACACCACGGAAATCGCCATACAGTAATCATTGGTCGGGGATACGGTAATTCAGCTGTTGTTACTTATCACTCCATCACATTGCCTGTTCTCTTCATTTAATATGTTTCTTCTCTTCTCATAGTCTACTAGGTGATCCTAATGCCGAGGAACACAGTGGGGTAAGCCGATACTGCATTCCTCAAATTCCTTACTTAACCCTTTTTCTTATTTTGTTATGCAGCAATCAGGGTTAGCTTTTGGTTCTTCACATGAGTACGGTTTGGCAGCCACACCCACTGGATCACATGATAGTCACATAACTCCTCCTCCCCACGAAGACGAAGATGACACGCCTCCAAAAACCCATTCTGTACACTCATAGACTCTGAGAAGCACTCACAGTCATACTTCACTAATGATGAATTTTCAAGATATCGTCGATTCGTTTATTTTTTGTCTCACACAATGCACACACTCGTCACTTATTGAGAATATTGCAGCTCAGAACATTATTATATTACAATTATTTTATACCACACATTGTGTTTAAAATTATGTGTATCAGGTAAAATGGACACTGGCACATAAACCACTGGACCTAGAGATTACAGGTACAATGTAGAGCAACACTGCATTTGATCGAGAGTACAGCATGATAGTGATAGTGATAAATCCATCAATGATCCAAGACAATGAATGTTGCAATATCAGTAAATGCATACAGATGTTATGAATGCATGTTCTGCATATGCATTGAGATGCAATTAATTCACCAGTCCAATCAGGCATCAAAACATGATCACTCACATGATTGCAGAAAAACTGTGTAAAGACTGAAATCACCCTGCATGATCACCCTAACTGATACCCGCATGCAGTGGTATGTTGATTTTTTATTGCCAAACAGACGTTATGGAAAACCAGTAATGTATTATGATTGTATCAGAATTAGAAAGGAAATTATTGTTGTATTTTACTAGTACACAACAACACGATGATTGGTAGAGTCACATACATAAAGATTTCCTGTAGTGTTGTCTACTGCCATTCCAATAGGATCCTCTAGCTCTCCCAATCCAGTTCCTCGTTTACCAAAACACTTGAGGAATTTTCCATCTCTACTAAAAGCTGACACACGATTATTCTCATCAGTGACATACACAGTGTCTGTGGATTCAATACAGATACCACTGGGATGATAAAGCTGACCCGATTGAGATCCCTCACTACCAAATGAAGAGATGAACTGCCCATCAACAGAGAATGATTGGACACGATGATTGAAGTAGTCAGTAACATACACTATACCACTACTGTCATAGGTTACATCTTTAGTATGATCAAACTCTCCCGGTCCACTACCATAACTACCAAACATGTGAGAGAATGACAAGTCAGGATGCAGCACTTGAATACGATAGTTAAATTCATCAGCAACAAAAACCAGACCAGAGGGATGGACTGCAATACCTGCAGGGTAGTGGAACTGGAGTGGTTTGGTTCCAAATTCTCCAACCGATTTCTCAAATTCTCCCTCCATAGAGAACATCTGGATTCTGTGATTTTTTTTGTCAACAACAAGAATGTGGTTGTCACTAGTGATGGATACACCACATGGAGAATTAAATTTTCCATTGTTAGAGCCATATGATCCAAATGTTCTAATCTTCTTGCCCTCTCTATCAAATATACTAATACAGTCATGAACATTTTCACCCACTACTACCTCTCCACTCTCACTCACAGCCACACCCCATGGGGTATGGACTTGAGTGATAGTGTTTATTGGCACAACAATCATTTCAATTGATGGTAGTACATGAACTGTGAATGGGCTGCCTGGTATGTTAGTGTCTCCAACAGTGATCTTCAGCTGGTGGGCTCCACATAGTGTGGGAGTGTAACTGACTGTGACCATCCCTGGCTGGGTGGAGGTGATGCTGTACTCCACATGTTGAGAGTTGGGGTCTGTCAGCTGACAGGAGAGCTTGTCAAGAAGAAAAGGAAATGATAAAGTAGCTTGGGAAGGGACACTCAGTTCAATAGAAGTCATCTGACCAGCTGTAACTCTCTCTCTACCCTCTCCATTGACATGTATTAGGTGTCCTAGTGTGGTTTCCATCTCTGTGACTCTTTTCTTCTTCTCAAGTAATACTGGCACACATAATATCAATTGATCAGTATGATTACAGTGTATGTTATTTCTCACTTTTGTCAGCATTCGCCAATTTCTCTTCTGCATTCTTTACTTCTGACTTCAATTGAGCTATCTCTGCTGCCTGCTCTTCAACCACTGTAAAAATTAATAGTGACATTCCACAAATTAATAGATAAAATAATAAATACCAGTTGTTTCTTTGGTATTCTTCTGCAAATAGACAAAAAAATTAGTTATTATAATTATAGAGTTATCCTCTGAGCCCTCACCTTCAGCCAATCTTCCTGTGTGGAGAGGAACACTCTCTTCTCTCCTACTATAGTCACCTCCTCCACTCCCTCCTCTCTCAGCACAGCAGCATTCTCACGTGTCAGTCGCTCTAGTTCCTCACACAGTGACTCAGGCACATACCATGTGATGATGATGGACCCTGGCTTCACTTTTATGCTGATGAAGGAGTTTTCACAACCTTGAAAGGCTCTTCTGGCTAGATTTTCCACATCTTTCAATGTCCGCTTGTTATTTTCTTTGATGTTTAGCTTAGCAGGTATTCTGATTGTCATTTCAGCCATTCCTTTAGGTGGGAGGGTCTCTGCTTTGCTTACAATAGCCTGTTGGAATTCTTTAACAGTTGTGGTGTCAAGAAACTGTTCTCTCTTTTCCTCATATTCTTCAATGGAGTTGATAGTAGCATCACTTTGATGGAAACGGCTAATGAGCTTTTGAAGGTAGAAAACATTGAATGTGTCAACGTGGCCTTGACGAAGCTGACGTAACAGTTTATCGACTGTGTCACAACTGCTAAACTCATCAGTATCGAACAAGTCATCGAGGAAGAACTGCATATCACTGATATCACACTTGGCAAGGTTTTTCTTTATGTCAAGTAGCATGTTAGAGAAGGAGTTCTCCAAGTCTTGTATTCCTCTCACTACCTTCACATCAGCTTCAATATCAGCAGTAGAGAGTGCAGTAGGAGACAATGGCTCAGTGTCACTATCAGTTGATCCTGAGGCTGGCTCTGTTGTAGAATGCAACAATTATGTAATAATATAACAATTAATGTGCATACCCGATGTCATAATCAACAAATATTTTCGTTTCAATTTAGCAGCCAATGTAAGCTTATCCATCTGCTCAAGCGCTCTGGCAATATCTCTCCATGAGGCAGTCATGGTGGTGTTGAGCCAGTACTGTAGCATGTCCAGCTTACATCTCTCTACTCCTCTGTGCTCACTAGTAGACTGAATCTCATTCAACTTGTAGACAGGAACGCCCAGGTAGGCTCCAAACAAGTACCAGTCATCAACCTCCTTGAGCTCCTCCAGCAGAGACTGCACTGTTAGTAGCTGTGTGTCTGCATGTGAAGACATAATATAACCTGAAATGAACCACACATACTGACTTACTATCAGACATGGCAGCTAGCTAGCCATCATGTAATGGTCTAAATGTGGTTCAATCATGCAGCACTGCAGGCACAGTTGTATCACTAATATTTTAGCTGGTTGAGTGTATGTAAGCTGGTAAAAATAGCTATAAGGAAAGAAATGTCAATTTGTAAACATGATAAATCAATTGCTTACCTTCAAAAGCAGCAACAATATTTTAAGCCCCTCAACACCTGTCACAAGATCACACTATAGATGCCTTGGCTGTAGCAGTTGAATCACCAACAAAGAATGTCTGCATATATAGGTCCAGACTAGGGCTGGTTGTCTTTTGTCTAGTTCAAATAAACCAAAACCACTCCTACAGGTCGGCTATCATTAAAACATTACCTTATTAGGAGTCAATGTGAGTGTGCAACCATAGAAAGTAAACCAAAGAGTTATGACAAAACTTTTGGAAAAGTAAACAGCCAGATGGGAATATGGATACTGTTTGTAAAATTAGGAAAGGCTTACAAAAGCAAGTAAATTAACCCCCACAACAGCAGTACCATGATTCACAGTAGAACTTGTCTGAAGTCGGTACAGTCTTTGTACTGCACACCATACAGTTGGTATAATAATTATGCAGCTCATTGTGTCACAAAGATCACCTCAAATTCGCTGACATTGGTCTTTTGCTTTCTCTACGTTGTCTTGGATTGAATACTAGACATGTGGTCACCCTTGTCCTACAGCTATTAAAAGGGAAGTGCATTTGTTCATATGTCCTGCCCAAGGCTGGTCTCAATAGTTCCTTTTCAATCACTTGGTGGATTCTCATTTTACAGATCAAGTTCATTCTAGTATACTGTAGATTGCAAACTATATTTGTGGTCAACACCACACCTCTTCCTGTATATGCTTAGTATATGAGGTGCATGTGCATGCATGGTGTTGACCATAGGATAACAGTCCTTGTGGTCAAAATGAGAGTGAACTTTGCTGCATTCAGCAGTACATAGATGCATCACCTCCCGAACACGCACCACTTGCAGGCAGGTACACTATTACTCGACACTTGCAACAACTGTGCATTAAGGCCTGCTGTGCACGCCACAATTGTTTATTAACAACATACATACACACACACCTAAAGAGTAAATGAGCTAGGGTCTAAAACATTTATGAATGATGCGACCCAACATCATTCAAGGGAAAGCCATGAAGTATTGAAACCACTGGATAATAACGTTAGCTCAATGAAAAATACCAACAAAAACTGCTTCTATTGTTCAAAAACACACAATGTTCAGCTCACGGTCCCTATTGCAGCACTGCTAGTCAGTGGCGGATCCAGGGGGGGAATCGGGGGCCAATTCCGATCCCCCCCTTCGCGAGAACGTTTAATTAATAATCGATAGACTATTTTATTGATTGCCACGCCTCTCGATAGTTAATACGCGCACTAGCTCATACCAAGGGCGTATAGAGAAAGAGGGCATGCAACTGTCAATTACTCCCGTAGGATAGCGAAATACTTATTGTTACTAAAATTAGAAGTTACACCCATCAATTACTGACGTAGAAAGAAGTAGGCGGTAACAAATGACGCATAATGTATTATTCAGATCCGTTCAGATCCATGATCTAGTCTACATACGCCGCGCCTAGGGCCCTAGGCTAGGCAACGTGTCCCGCGATCTCAGGCACAGCGACGCATACCAGTCATACGCCGTTGTTCTCCTGGCGCCTTTGTAGTCTACGTGTTTGAATAGTGCAATGGCCTCCAGCTTGAAGAATGCGTGACTAGTGTGCCTTCCCTCGCGCATTTAGCAACAAGCAATCGTCTAGCGGTTACAGACAAGGGCGAGCAGCTACTACTGTCACTACGTCGCTGTTTAGACACAGGTGTACCTGCACTAGCCATTTCACTCTCCGCATACGCTCTGACGTATGCACTGTATACTAAAAGTATACGGAGTTTAATTGATGTTTATTTTTAGTAACAATAAGTATTTCGCTATCCTACGGGAGTAATTGACAGTTGCATGCCCTCTTTCTCTATACGCCCTTGCTCATACTGGGTCACAGAAGGTTCGCCTGCGCCTGCCGCCGTGGGTCATGATGTCAGCATAGACAGATCAGTGTTACCCCGGGTATAGTATACTGCTTCAAACAAATGTTCATACCTCTAGGCTCTAGCTTGCGCGCTGATGCGCCCAGGCAGAGCAGAGACAAAGCGAAGCTACTCGAGCTCAGTTTCAAAACTGATGTGGGCGGAGTCAATGATCAACAGCGACAAGAGGGTTAATCAATGAAGTCGCTCTAACAGTCCAAAACGGTCCAAAAACCATGTTTTTCAAGGATTACTCGCTTCTGGTAGTGTTTAATGCCTATCTAAGAAGTAAGTGCACTACCCCATAAGTATACACATGCGATGGTGCAGGTTTGGTAGTGATTCGTTCACTCAGGACAGCGCTATGCTTGTCAAAAGAAGAAGAAAAAGAAGAAGAAAAATGAACAATTCGCGTGGGCGGCGATTTTTTAGAAACGTCTGCCAGCTTCGCCAAAGGTATTTCCATGCTCAGAACAATCGTCTGATCAATCCTAGATGTCTAGAATCTCGATAAACGCTATAACAGCGAAGATCTGCAACTGCTCTCTGAGAGTCGCCATCTTGACTTTCCAGGGGCGTAACTACCATAGAGGCAGGGGAGGCACTTGCCTCCTCGATTTTAGGCAGGTGCTAAGTAAACAAACCTTTCAAAACAGGCACACTGTCTCAGTAGAGTCCTTGCAGAAGCAGAAAAGCTCGCTCTAACTGTCAGAGTTCTATTTATACATAACACGCCCACACATTGAGAGTGTACGAATAGCGGAAATGACGTCATTTGCAATGAATATTAATTAGATATTTCAAAAAATCTTGCGCGCTTACGCGCGCCTCCTCTTTCTTCAGACCCTAGTTACGCCCCTGCTTTCGTCGTCAAACAAGCAGTTCCGGCGACTTTCATAAACGTCCTACAAGCGCTTACACTTCAGAGTCACTTAGAGATAGTTAAAATGCAGTATAGATGTATAATAGTGGAGATATGTGCGAAAACTCCTTTTCACACAAGACTGTAGCCGCCATCTTAATTCGAGGTCATCCCTACATATCATTGCCTATCGGCAAATCGGCAATGATAATATTTTGTCACAAGCTGAATGCACGTCAGGTGTCAGTCAACAGCAACTAGCTGAACTAGCTATAGTCAGGCCACGGCAGCCACTGATGTAGGGATCTATGGTCTGTTAGCAAGTCAATTGTGTTAACATTCCATGCTTGTTCCTTGTTAGATTACATTGTGGACCAGTAGTAGATTTCACAACCCTAAATCCTTTTGATTTCGATAGAAATCTTTTTATTTTCATGTGCATTGAGATTTACTTAATTCACCAGTCCAATCAGGCATCAAAACATGATCACTCACATCATTGCAGAAAAACTGTGTAAAGTCTGAAATCACCCTGCATGATCACCCTTACTGATACCCACACGCAGTGGTATGTTGATTTTTTATTGCATTATGGAGAACCAGTAATGTATTATGATTGTATCAGAATTACAAAGGAAATTGTTGTTGTATTTAATTAGTACACAACAACACGATGATTAAAATGATCACATACATAAAGATTTCCAGTAGTGCTGTTTATTGCCATTCCATGAGGATACGTTAGCTCTCCCAATCCAGTTCCTCGTTTACCAAAACACTTGAGGAATTTTCCATTTCTACTAAAAGCTGACACACGATGATTTTTATCAGTGATATATACGGTGTCGGTGGAGTCAATACAGATACCACTGGGATAAAAAAGCTGACCCGGTTGAGATCCCTCACTACCAAATGAAGAGATGAACTGCCCATCAACAGAGAATGATTGGACTCGATGATTGGTCCAGTCAGTAACATAAACTATACCACTAGTGTCATAGGCTACATCATTAGGAAGCTTAAACTGTCCTGGTCCACTACCTTTACTACCAAACATGTGAGAGAATGACAGGTCAGGATACAACACTTGAATACGATGATTGCATTCATCAACAACAAATACCAGACCAGTGGGATGGACTGCGATACCTATAGGGTAGTTGAACTGAAGTCTTTTGGTTCCTTCCTCTCCAACTGATTTCTTAAATTCTCCCTCCATAGTGAACATCTGGATTCTGTGATTATAACTGTCAACAACAAGAATGTGGTTGTCACTTGTGATGGATACACCATATGGATACTTGAATTTTCCTTTGTTAGAGCCATATGATCCAAATGTTCTAATCTTCTTGCCCTCTCTATCAAATATACTAATACAATGACCATCAAATTCACTCACTGCTACCTCTCCACTCTCACTCACAGCCACACCACATGGGTCATAGACTCGAGCGATAGTGTTTATTGGCACACCTCTCATCTCAAGGGATGGTAGTACATGAACTGTGAATGGGCTGCCTGGTATGTCAGTGTCTCCAACAGTGATCTTCAGCTGGTGGGCTCCACGTAGTGTGGGAGTGTAACTGACTGTGACCATCCCTGGCTGGGTGGAGGTGATGCTGCACTCCACATGTTGAGAGTTGGGGTCTGTCAGCTGACAGGAGAGCTTGTCAAGAAGGAAAGGAAATGATAAAGTAGCTTGGGAAGGGACACTCAGTTCAATAGAAGTCATCTGACCAGCTGTAACTCTCTCTCTACCCTCTCCATTGACATGTATTAGGTGTCCTAGTGTAGTTTCCATCTCTGTGACTCTTTTCTTCTTCTCAAGTAATACTGCACACAATAATATCAGTTGATCAGTATGATTACAGTGTATATTACATGTATTTCTCACTTTTGATAGCATTCGTCAATTTTTTTTCGGCATTTTTTACTTCTGATTTCAGTTGAGCTATCTCTGCTGCCTGCTCTTGAACCACTATAAAAAGTAATATTGACTTTCCACAAAAAGATAAAATAATTAAATACCATTTGTTTCTTTGGTATTCTTCTGCAAATAGACAAATAAATTAGTTATTAAAATTATAGTGTCATCATCTGATCCGTCACCTTCAGCCAATCTTCCTGAGTGGAGAGGAACACTCTCTTTTCTCCTACTATAGTCACCTCCTCCACTCCCTCCTCTCTCAGTACAGCAGCATTCTCACGTGCCAGTCGCGCTAGTTCCTCACACAGTGACTCAGGAACATACCATGTGATGATGATGGACCCTGGCTTCACTTTTATGCTGATGAAGGAGTTTTCACAACCTTGAAAGGCTCTTCTGGCTAGATTTTCCACATCTTTTAATGTTCGCTTGTTACTTTCTTTGATGTTCAGCTCAGCAGGTATTCTGATTGTCATTTCAGCCATTCCTTTAGGTGGGAGGGTATCTGCTTTGCTCACAATAGCCTGTTGGAATTCTTTAACAGTTGTGGCATCAAGAAACTTTTCTCTCTTTTCCTCATATTCTTTAATGAGCTTGATAGCAGCATCACTTTGTTCCAAACTTCCAATGAGCTGTCGAAGGTAGTAAACATTGAATGTGTCAATGTGGCCACGAAGCTGACGTAACAGTTTATTGACTGTGTCACAACTGCTGAACTCATCACTATCGAACAGTTCATCAAGAAAGAACTGCATCTTTGACAGATCACAGTTAGCAAGAGCGTCTATCATTTTAAGTAGCATATTAGAGAAGGAGCTCTCCAAGTCTTGTATTTCTCTCACTACCTTCACATCGGCTTCAACATCAGCAGTAGAGAGTGTAGTAGGAGACAATGGTTCAGTGTCACTATCAATTGATCCTGTGACTGGCTCTGTTGTAATGCAACAATAATTATGATGTAATTATTAATGTGCATACCCGATGTCATACTCCACAGATATTTTCGTTTCAATTTAGCAGCCAATGTCAGCTTATCCATCTGCTCAAGCGCTCTGGCAATATCTCTCCATGAGGCAGTCATGGTGGTGTTGAGCCAGTACTGTAGCATGTCCAGCTTACATCTCTCTACTCCTTTGTGCTCAGACTGAATCTCATTCAACTTGTAGACAGGAACACCCAGATAGGCTCCAAACAAGTACCAATCATCAACCTCCTTGAGCTCCTCCAGCAGAGACTGCACTGTTAGTAGCTGTGTGTCTGCATGCGAAGACATAATAATAACCTGAAATAAACCACACACACACACACTGACTTACTATCAGACATGGCAGCTAGTTAGCCATACTGGTCTAAGTGTGGTTCAATCATGTAGCACTGCAGGCTCAGTTGTATCACTAATATCTTAGCTGGTTGAGTGTATATAAGCTGGTAAAAATAGCTATAAGGAAAGAAATGTCAATTTGTAAACATGATGAATCAATTGCTTACCTTCATGCAGCAAGAATATATTAAGCCCCTCAACACTGTCACAAGATCACACTATAGATGGCTTGGCTGTAGCAGTTGAATCACCAACAAAGAATATCTGCATAGGTCCAGACAAGGGCTGGTTGTCTATTGTCTAGTTCAAATAATTACAAAAAATGTATACCAATCCGCTCTGATAATGGGGCGTAACTAGGATTGAGAGGCGCGCACAAAGCGCGCGCGATTTAGAAAATACATTATTCATTGGATTGACGTCATTTTGTATCATTCTGTTTGTTTGCAGATTAAGTGCATTATACGCATTGTCAGTCCTCTAGTTTACTGCTTAGCTTCGTGAGGCAGGATCTAGCTAGGGAAAGCAAAGTTAAGCATTAATTTTCTGCAAAAGCAAGGAGGCAAGCACCTCCTTTGCCTCACGGTAGTTATACGTTGACTCCTACACGCTATCATTAAAATAATTATTACCATAATTATTAGGAGTGAATGTGAGTGTGCAACCATAGAAAGTATTTCAAAAAGGTTTAACAAAACTTTTGGAAAAGTAATCAGCCAGATGGTAATATGGATGATGTTTGAAATAGGCTTGCAAAAGCAAGTTAGTTAAACCCGAGAACAACAGTACCAAGTATCCTGATGATTCACAGTAGATGAACTTGTCTGAAGTCAGTACAGTCATCGTACTGCACACCATACTGGTCTTACAATAATTATGCAGCTCACTGAGTCACAAATACCTACAGTTCACTGACAGACATTGGTCTTTGCTTTCTCTACTTCAAATCAGTTTTCTTGGATTGAATACTATCTGGTCACCTCCTGCAGCTAGTAAAAGAGCAGTGCATTTGTTAATGTCACGCCCAAGGCAGATGCATCACATCGAGTCTGTGCAGTGACATGCTCGAGATTCGACTGTTACTAGAAGCTCCGCCTACATATGGAATGTGGACGTATCTCTGTAGGATCAACGTAACATGCTCTTCCGCCTCGAACTCGGTCGATCTCGAAGAATATCCTGTAACAGCTTATTCTCCTACCTCTCTCTATCCGCTGGGATCTACTATCCGCCGGGATCTCTCTCGGTCTCGCGCCTGTCGATGTTCTTCACTATGATGCAGCGGCCGGTTTGTTCCACGATCAACATAGTGAGTGAGGATTGTATATATTCTGTGGAATTTCAATATATCTGGCGTCTTTTGGGAAGTTAATAATGAAATACTTAATCCCGAGTCTCCATGCAGTCACTCATGTAACTACCAATTATACATAGAACCAGGACGAAATGACAAGAAGCCTACTTCTGTGCAATGCTATGTGATAGTCAAAGTGAACAATCACACCTCCAACGGTCTTCTAGACGTGAAAGTATGCCCAAGTGCAGTTACACAAGTAATAAAAAACATTTTAACCAAAATGCAAGAGATTTAGGGTTGGTACATTTATCAAAAAAGTATGGAAACAAGATTTTAAAATAAAAAGGATTGTAACAATAGCAGTGTAATGATACCTCCCTATTAAATTAACCACAACTATCGAAAGCAGTTAATTTAGGGAGGTATCATTACACTGCTATTGTTACAATCCTTTTCATTTCAAAATCTTGTTTCCATACTTTTTCGATAAATGTACCAACCCTAAATCTCTTGCATTTTGGTTAAAATGTTTTTTATTACTTGTTTCTTTCTTTTTTTATTAATGACTTAGTTGGCACTTATGCTAATACAGTGTAAAAGAGAACTAGCTATCAGCTGACTGCATTCCGGCGATCAGCGACCGTGCACTGAATGCAACACGTATCATGCAACATTAGCTAAGCTTAGGCTAGCATTCTTACAAGCCTGAACAGACAAATCCAGTGTAACAGTGAAGATTTGCTCGTACAGACTGCTGTGAACACTGCTAGTGGCAGCAGCACTCGCGTTCCAAGCAATTTGTACTAAGGTGCGCTTGTATTAGAATAATTGCGTACACGGGCGTGCGCGAGTAGGCGTAACCTAGTAGAGTAAGCCACCAATATTCGGCCACCATCTATTATCGGCCACTCGTTCGTACACTTGCAAATACGCTACACAGATCAAACTTGACCTACGTATAGACATACACTTCCTCTGCCTGCATTGCAAATATGCAGCTCGTAACTGCTTCTTTGTCTACTGTGGAGACGAAGAAAGTGGGTAGCCGAAAACATCGATGTTCGGCAAAAGCAATCTATTATCGGCCACCAGTCCTAGTGACTGATAGACGAATAGGGCGGGATTGCAAGTCAGTACTGCAAACACCTTTATCCATTAGCATTACAACGAGCTACAATTGAAAAGCTCTCGTCTTGCCGTCCGGGTAATTTTCTTTTCCAAAGACCCCGGGGTCGAGCAATCTATGTTCGGCAACTCATGATATTGTTTCAGTGCAATTTATGCTCAAAGAAAACACGATTGCGATACAGAAACACGTCGGCTGAGTAGAGCCATCTCATGTCCATCACAATCACCAAAATTCAGTAACCCTGCGATCGTCTCTTGATCGCACAAGCTGCAAACAGCCAAAACAGTGGGCGTGGCTTCCAAGGAGCAACCCAGTGTTTATAAAACAAAAAGTAAACCGAGCATTCCAGAAGTCAAATTTGATTCTAAGCCTCTTTGTCTGCACTCGCAAAGTAGTTTAGCGCTGATCAGTGACTGCATTAGTAATGGATAGTAATTTTATAGAGAAGTCCTCAAATCAGCAAGCACTGTCCATATCCATCACGAGTGCAGTCATTGATCAGCGCTAAACTACTTTGCGAGTGCCGACAAAGAGGCTTAGAACCAAATTTAACTTCTGGAATGCTCGGTTTATTTTTTGTTTTACAAGCACTGGGTTACTCCTTGGAAGCCACGCCCACTGTTTTGGCTGTTTGCAGCTTGTGCGATCAAGAGACGATCGCAGGGTTACTGAATTTTGGTGATTGTGATGGACATGAGATGGCTCTACTCAGCCGACGTGTTTCTGTATCGCAATCGTGTTTTCTTTGAGCATAAATTGCACTGAAACAATATCATGAGTTGCCGAACATAAGCCACGTTTACACGTACGTTTTATCCCGCGTTGAGCGCGAGATCAACACGCGCTTAGCTGTTTACACGCCTTCTGATAATGTGCGTTGAGCGCGGCTGTTGTTGTGAATCGTGCCGTGCTGAGCCCGGCAGTAGATGGCGTGTTCGGCCCTGGTCTCGGCTCGTAATCGGGCCAAATATTCGTGTGTGAACGAATCAGCACGTGCTGAACGCGTGGTCTACAATGGCTGGTCACTATAGAAAGCTGCTTCTCGCCATGCTGTTCATCAAAAGGAAAAGAATTGAACTTGAAAAGCTCCGTGTTGCCAAGAGAAAAGCAAAGAGAAGACGCCTGAAGGATTTTAACAATATGCAGTGCCAAGAATGGGTTATTTTTCTACTTTATATGCTGATGTCTGCTTTCTTGTTGGCAAAGCCTGTTGTTTATCGGCAAGTTTGGATCAAGACACGAAGTAGTGAGTGGTGGGACAGAATTGTGATGGCTAGTTTTAACAACAGAGATTGGATTGAAAACTTCAGAATGCAGAAAAGTACCTTCATGTATATTTGCAATTTGTTACGTCCTCACATTCAGAAGAAGGATACCATTATGCGATGTGCTATCACAGTAGAGAAACGAGTTGCTGTCACACTTTGGAGACTAGCAACAAATGTAGAATACCGTACTATTGGTCACCTATTTGGCATTTCTAGAGCCTCAGTTTGTTGTATTGTTCGTGAAGTTTGTGAGAACATTGTGCGTGTAGTGATGCCAAAGTACATCAAGTGGCCCAGAGGAGAACAGTTACAGGAAACCATCGAGTTGTTTGAGAATATGTGGGATTATCCCCAGTGTGCCGGAGCGATAGACGGAAGCCACATTCCAATTATTGCACCAGAGGAGTTCCACACTGACTATTTTAACCGCAAGGGATGGCATTCTGTTATACTACAAGCAGTTGTTGATGCTCGCTATCGATTCACTGATGTAAATATAGGATGGCCAGGCAGTGTCCATGACGCAAGAGTTTTTACCAATTCTGAGATTTTTAAAAAAGGTCAACGTGGGTGTCTTTTTGATTCAAGTACAGCAAAATCCAAGGTGATACAGGGTGTAGAGGTTCCTGTGCATTTAATTGGTGACCCTGCTTATCCGCTCATGTCATGGCTCATGAAGGCTCACAGTGATACTGGGCAGTTGTCTACGGTGCAGTCTACATTCAACTATAGGCTAAGTCGAGCCAGAAATGTAGTTGAAAACGCATTTGGTCGCCTCAAAGGTCGTTGGAGATGTTTGGCAAAACGAAATGATTGCGATTTAGAATTTGTTAAACTACAAGTCGCTTCCTGCTGTACTTTGCATAACATATGTGAAGTTCATGGAGATCGCTATCAAGAGGAATGGTCTGCTGTAGTACAGTCAACTGAACTCCCTCAACCACGAGCTGGACCTCGCTCAAATGCAGTCAGTGAAAGTGCAAAACTTATCCGTGATGCTCTAGGAGTGGAATTTTCTCCTTAATGTAATGCAAATCATGATAACTTTGTTTAATCATAATTATAATGAATGAATAAATGCTGAATAAATAAATGAAATGAATAAATGAAAATGCTAAAATATGTAGTACATGTACTTAATGTACTAAACTAGTAGTTGTCAGGCACAAAACTTGAGGAGTTGCTGCTATTAGAAGAGTAAGGATTATAGCTTGAATGAGATGGAGGGTGACTTGAAGAAACAAGAAGCTGAAACATCCTTAATTCGTGTTCTCTATCTTCACGCCTTCGCTTTGCTTCGATTTCTTCTTCTCGTACCAATCGCCTCTCTTCCCATTGTAAAAATTCTTCTCGGGCTGCTTTCTGATAATCAATGAACTTCTCAACGCAGGATGAAAGTTCTTCGAACTCTTTCTTGCGTTTTCCCCTAAAAAATTATTATTGCAATTGATCACAAAATTTAATAATTGTTTACCTGGTGATTGTTGTCTTATTAGTTACAGGTGATTTAGTGGACTTAGTACTACCTCCACTAGCATTACTGCCACTAGTAGCACTAGAGCCACTAGCAGTGGTAGCATTAGTACCAGTACTGCTGCTACTAGCGCTACTAGCATTAGTACCATTACTACCACTACTAGCGCTACTAGCATTAGTACCAGTACTAGTACTACTACCAGTACTGCTTTCACTACTAGTGCTGCTACTGTCTGCATTGCTTTCATCTGAAAAATTAAACTGTGTAACACACATACAATGATTTGTGTTGTTACTCACCAGTACTACTGTCATTGCCTCGTGTATCTTGTACCTGTTGAGATTGATCTTCTGCTTCAACTGTTTTATCAGGTTGTTTTTGAGGCTCAACTTGCTGCTGCACTGTGGTCTGCATACTTCCAACGACGCTATCAGGAGCTGATGTTGGTCGGCATCCTAGGATGGCATCCAGCTCAGTAAAATAGTTAAGAATAGATCGTCCTCTTCCTGTTAAGTTGTTGCTATCTTTTGCTTTTCTGTAATCACTCTTCAACTTCTTAATCTTTTCTCGACACTGATGTCCAGTCCTAGCAAAACCCAGCTCTGTCAATTGCTTCGCGATCTTGTCAAAAACTTTCTTGTTTCTCGTAGCTCCATCTAGTTGGGCTTGGATTTCTTCTTCTCCCCAAACAGCGATCAAAGCATGGACCTCTTCTTCACTCCAAAGGCTACCACGCGTCATGCTTAACCCTGTGCAAACTGAAAGTCTCGTTCCAGATCTGATGGAACTGGTCTCAAGAGCAAACGTTGCGTTCCAGGACCCGCTTTGCTTTTCGACGTATAAACACGTAGACGCGCGCTGAGCTTGCTTGTGTTCATCGCGTGTTCAACCCAGGACGAAAAATGCGGTCCCGTGTAAACGTAGCTATAGATTGCTCGACCCCGGGGTCTTTGGAAAAGAAAATTACCCGGACGGCAAGACGAGAACTTTTCAATTGTAGCTCGTTGTAATGCTGATGGATAAAGGTGTTTGCAGTACTGACTTGTAATCCCGCCCTATTCGTCTATCAGTCACTAGGACTGGTGGCCGATAATAGATTGCTTTTGGCGAACATCGATGTTTTCGGCTACCCACTTTCTTCGTCTCCACAGTAGACAAAGAAGCAGTTACGAGCTGCATATTTGCAATGCAGGCAGAGGAAGTGTATGTCTATACGTAGGTCAAGTTTGATCTGTGTAGCGTATTTGCAAGTGTACGAACGAGTGGCCGATAATAGATGGTGGCCGAATATTGGTGGCTTACTCTAACGGAGTTCAAACAGAATGATGGAATGGAGTCTGTTATGGACCAAAAATCGCTGTTTTCCTAAAAATACTCGCTTCTGCTAGTGTTTTAGGCTTAAATAGATGTCAGGTGCACTGCTCCCAACGACTAGTGTAGTTTCTGTGTAGGTTTTGTCTCGAATAGCTCACTAGCCACGGCGCTAGGCTCTCTGAAGAAGAAGAAGAAGAAGAAGAAGAAGAAGAATAAAAAGAAAGAAGATGAACAAACGGGTGACCACGTGAACTCTGGTTTACCACCTTAGACCTGGTTTCTTGTGCTTCTGAAGGTCTCTTTGTAATCGCACAAATCGTGCAAGGAGCTTCAGAACGTTAGATTAGCTTGAAACGCCCGTACGGCGAAGATATGGCAGTGCCGTACTTAGTGCCTCCAGGCGAGACGCCATCTTTTCATGCCCGTACCGACTGGCCTTATAGTCTTTAATAGTAGACTCATTGTAAGCGCTTACCTCTTAGGATAGCCCCTAGGTAGTTAAAATACCCCTGATGTCGTCAACAGCCAAGATATACGCGAATTATTGCGTTTAGCCTAAGTGTAGCCGCCATCTTGTTTTCCGCTCAACCCTAAATATGCCACGACTACCGCGTGGCATAATATGTAAATGCCTCCATTGGCAGCATGTCTTCATCATTTTTAGTGAGTTACTCTGCAGACTATACTTTTTACTGTATTATTTATTATTCTACTCCAGTGGTATCTAGTTCAAGTTTAGTCGTTCCATCAAGTTTGATCCCTTTGTCAATAACAATTTTGTTAACTCCAAATTCTATACAAAATTCATTGAACGGTGAGTTGTGTTTACCGTACATGTAACAGTCAGACAGAATTCCTTTTCTACTGTAATAGGTTCTCTAGCGTGGATTAGTTTTATTATTGTTCCAGTGTTGGCGGTGATAGGAACTCTTTCAATAGTTGTTTTTGCTGTGGAAGAGATTTAAACTATAAGTAAGATGTGATCAGTGACAATAATTATTTTAACGTCTTTAAGTGTCCGGCAAACACTGTCAATCTTTTTTCCTACAAATTAAAGTAACTCCCACCTGATCCCTGCTATCTGTCTTACACATCACTTACTTGCGGTCTTTTTGCATCTTTTCAGCTATCCTTTTGATGACTATGATTCTGGGAAATTATCACTGGGCTGGTATTTTTCGCGATCCAAAAATTTCACTGAATAAATTTTAACTGGACCTAAATTTCGCAATTTCAGCGAGCGCTATACAAAATTGCGAAATACAAAATTTTTGCGGGTATTCACGAATTGTACGTACCGCTCACGAAATATAAATGCGCACAAAAAATACCAGCACTACGGTACCTTGCTTAAGCTTGAAAGTCACATACGTAATTATTATTCTGATCTATGGCACTAAACATTCTCTCTGAGCTATGTTGTCATTATGAGATTTATTTTGGTAACAATCAGCAAGACTAAGTGGTAGCTAGATGGTGCTAAACTTTTTATTTGTGGAAACACGTGTACGCATAGCAATTACCTTTGTCTCTCTTCTCTATTCACAGATTCAGTCCAATGACAGTTAACTGGTGAGTGAGTACCTACATCATAGGCTTATGCATAGCTGTCCCTTTCATTAGGATAATACAACTTTGAAATACAATCTTGTTGACTAAAATCTTTTCTATACTCAGAATAGTCCAGATGGAGATGGCAGCATTTATATGTCAACAGTTCATGCTAGCAACCAGTTAATGATGAGATTGCTAACCGTGATTCAGGGGAATATTCCGTAATTCAAGTGAGTTTATAATTGACTATACTTAGTTGGATGATGCTTGTGTTGACTATAATCCCCAAAACATGCAGCAAAGCATTCATCTGTAGTTGCACTGAAAATGATTATTTTAAAGATAATTTTAGGCATTAGCAAGCAACAAACCACATCTTGGTCATTCTTGCCACTTTAGCTAGATATTATTAGTTGAATGCTCAATGCTGTATGTCCTTTGCACTTTAGATCATTAGTACAGCATAATAATTATTTACCAATACTATTATAATTGATGTAAAATACAATGTTCTATCCACTTATATAGCCAGCAAGATCTCGCGAGTACAAGAAAAATGAGTGAGTTGATTTAATATCTGTCTACATAATAATATTATGTTTATGTTCTCTATCAATCTGCTTTCAATAGACCAATTCCTACATATGAAAACTGCAGTCCTGTTGATGGTCTCGTGTATGTCTCCTGTTGATGGTCTCGTGTATGTCTCCTGTTGATGGTCTCGTGTATGTCTCCTGTTGATGGTCTCATGTATGTCTCCTGTTGATGGTCTCGTGTATGTCTCCTGTTGATGGTCTCGTGTATGTCTCCTGTTGATGGTCTCGTGTATGTCTCCTGTTGATGGTCTCGTGTATGTCTCCTGTTGGTGGTCTCGTGTATTCTCCTGTTGATGGTCTCGTGTATGTCTCCTGTTGATGGTCTCGTGTATGTCTCCTGTTGATGGTCTCGTGTACAGTATGTCTCCTGTTGATGGTCTCGTGTATATGTCTCCTGTTGATGGTCTCGTGTATGTCTCCTGTTGATGGTCTCGTGTATGTCTCCTGTTGATGGTCTCGTGTATGTCTCCAGTTGATGGTCTCGTGTATGTCTCCTGTTGATGGTCTCGTGTATGTCTCCTGTTGATGGTCTCGTGTATGTCTCCTGTTGATGGTCTCGTACCTGTATATGAAAATGTAAAGTTAGCTCAATCATGGGTTAGTGTGAATGGTTGGTTGTTCAATAATAAATATTGTGCTTTTCAGCTTGCTCCGATTATGAATGCTTCTCTTCAGTTCTACATTTATTGAACAGTTTTTAGTTTCAGTTCGATCGATGTTTGTTTTTTAGCTTGTTAGCCCATTTCCCAGTTGTATAAAATTAAAGTGTTTTCTGTGCACTGTGAAAAGCCTTAATGAGTCAAGTGAAGAATTGTTTGCTCTGTGCAAATATTGGCAGTGTTCATTCTTATCTCAAAAAGTTTCAGAAGAGTTAGGGTACTACAGGACAACAGTTGAGTTGTGAGCTATACTACTCTTTGTTGATTCCCATCGAAGTTCGCTTCACTGATGTTGTTAATTCATGCTCATCTGGAACTACAAAAACCAACAGTTCTTCATGGTATGTCTTGCAAGTTTCTCAGGGCATGAGCCAACAGCTGTGGATTCTTCCAGTCAACTGGTCAAGAACACACAGTTGAGAAGAGGAATTAAATAATGAAATTGAAAAGTGAGTGAGTATAAAGCAATTGACCATTGGGGATGTACTCATTGATTTGATGCTTAGCCAAACCCTGGCGAAGAGATGGTTTGAACCTATCAAGTATAATATGGCAGATAGCACCAGAGAAAACTCAGACAACTTTTAAACTGATGTTTTTTCTTGTTTTCTGCAGGATCATGAAGCAGAGCAGACAGTTGGCTGAGCTAAAAAGCTGCGGATGACAAGGTACAGATGAATGGACAAGGTACAGTAGCTAATACTTTTTAGTGAACAAAAAACAAGCAGTGACTGTACTATGGTACTGTATGATCAATATTCTTTCTTAATTTGCAGTCAATGAGTAGTGATGTATGATGAGTACTTGTATAACAGGCATACAGCTCCATGCAGCTAGGTGGAGCCAGGAGAGGGCCGTGAGAAAAAATTCACGAAACTTCGCCCTCTTTTGTCTCTTTCTCTCAGGATCGTGTCAAGAAGTTCACCTCTCTTTTGATGCCCGAGGTCACTTGTTGCATTGTGTGTGTTGTGTAGTAGGGCTGCAAAAATATTTCATTCCTCTTCTGAATTCAATCGGTTTGTCTCCTTGAAATGTATATGGTCACTTCATTTTCTCTCTACATTTATGATGCGTTAGTCTCACCTCCTGATCCTCAACCAGAGGAACCCCAACAGCAAGGATGAATGATCTACCTGGGGAAGGCATGCATTCTTCACCCCAGCCGGCCAGCTACCTGCCTGCTCAGGTCACGGAGCTCTTCTCTCAGAGTCGAGCATTTCTCAACTCAAGCTCCTCAAGGCTGGTCTCAAGAGTATCTGCTCAATCGCTTGGTGAGCTCTCATGTTATAGAAAAGCAGCTCACAAACAATAATATGTTACATCTTTACTCAATTTAGCCTTTTTCACCATAACAAGTGGTGTGCTGAGAGCATGAAGAAAGTATACAATTTACTACATGTACAAGCATTACATGTTAGTTGTCTTCATTTGTCATGCTGGTTTGATTCATTGTTTATCTTGCCACTCTGTAGTATTGATGTTGTCTACAGAATACTATAGTTACGTCAGAGGCGATGCTTCACACACCATGGAAATCGCTATACATTGCAGCAATCATTGGTCGGGGATACGGTAATTCAGCTGTTGTTACTTATCACTCCATCACATTGCCTTTTCTCTACATTTATGGTTTTTCTTCTCTTCTCATAGTCTACTAGGTGATCCTAATGCCGAGGAACACAGTGGGGTAAGCCGATACTGCATTCATCACATTCTTTACTTGACCGTCTTTTTGCTTTTTTCTGCAGCAATCGGGTTTAGCTTTCGGCTCTTCAGATGAGTAGTAGTATAGTATGGTTCGGCAGCCACACCCACTGGATCACATGACTCCTCCCCATGAAGGCAAAGATGACATGCCACCAAAAACTCACTCGTATAGAAGCGCACACAGTCTTGCCTCACTGATGATGAATTTGCAAGATATCGTCGATTTGTTTCTTTTGTCTCACACAATGCACATACTTGTCGCTTATTGAGAATATTGCAGCTCAGAACATTAATTACCACACATCGTATTTAAAATTATGTGTATCCGCTTTTCAATATCACTGTAAAATGTCATGCATTCATTTGAATTTGTGAACCTTTTGGTCGCCAAGACATTCAGAGTAAGTACACTGTATGTGCGGTACCCGAGTGCAGTAGTAATGTTTTCATTGCATTTCATTAAATTTGGGGAACCAATGCAACAAAAGGAATATAGTCATTGTACTAGAACACAACAACACGAAAATTAAAATAATCACATACATATATATTTCCAGCATTGTCTACTGCTATTCCTTTAGGAAATTGTAGCTCTCCCAATCCAGTTCCTTCTTTACCAAAGCACTTGAGGAATTGTCCTTGAGTACTAAAGGCTGACACGCGATGATTGTGATCAGTGACATACACAGTGTCAGTGGAGTCAATACAGATGCCACTGGGATGATAAAGCTGACCAGGTCGAGATCCCTCGCTACCAAATGAAGAGATGAACTGGCCATTAGCAGAGAATGATTGGACACGATGATTGTAGTTGTCAGTAACATACACTATACCACTACTGTCATAGGCTACATTGTGTGGACGAATAAACAGTCCTGGTCCACTACCATAACTACCAAACATGTGAGAGAATGACAGGTCAGGATGCAGAACTTGAATACGATTATTGTAATCATCAGCAACAAACACTAGACCAGAGGGATGGACTGCAATACCTGATGGCGAATGGAACTTGTGTGTTTCAGTTCCATACTCTCCCACTAATCTCACAAGCTCTCCCTCCATATTAAACGTCTGAATCCTGTGATTGTATCTGTCAACAACAAGAATGCGGTTATCAGTAGTGATGGCAACACCAAGTGGATCGTTGAACTGATTTTTACGTGAGCCATATTGGAATCCAAATTTTCTGATCTTCTTGCATTCTCTATCAAATGTGCTAATACAATCACCATATCGCTCACTCACTACTACCTCTCCACTCTCACTCACAGCCACACCCCATGGTCTGTTGACTCCAGTGATAGTGTTTATTGGCACACCTCTCATCTCAAAGGGTGGTAGTACATGAACTGTGAATGGACTGCCTGGTATGTCAGTGTCTCCAATAGTGATCTTTAGCTGGTGGGCTCCACGTAGTGTGGGAGTGTAGCTGACAGTGGCCATCTCTTGATGACTACGGGTGCGGCTGCACTCCACATTTTGACAGTGGGGGTTAGTCAGCTGACAGGAGAGCTTGTCGTATGGAAAGGAAAGTGGCATAGGTACACTCAGTTCAATCATACTCATTTGACCAGCAGTAGCGTTCTTACTGCCCTCTCCATTGACCTGTACTAGATGACATAGTGCAGTGTCCATAACTGTCTTGCTCTCTAACGATACTGTAATAAAATTA
The DNA here is from genome assembly GCA_964017065.1 of Haliclona indistincta. Taxonomy (NCBI): domain Eukaryota; kingdom Metazoa; phylum Porifera; class Demospongiae; order Haplosclerida; family Chalinidae; genus Haliclona; species Haliclona indistincta. The sequence goes on along the minus strand of OZ024787.1, from coordinate 10,005,311 downwards.
AACACAGCGAGAAGTAATTAACAGTATCTCTCACATTTGTTAGCATCCTCCAGTTTCACTTCTGCATTCTTCACTTCTGACTTTAGTTGAGCTATCATTGCCTCCTGCTCCTGTACCACTAAGTAAGTCATAGAAAAGAAACAAGTAATAAAAACATTTTAACCAAAATGCAAGAGATTTACAGTGTTCCACACGAAGAGGAGCAAAAATCTTTTTTTTACATTTTGGTTCATATCTCAGGAACCAAGTGTCCTATGATCATGTTGCAGGTACCATTATGATCCTCTATCCTTACTGAACACCCTGGTTCATATGGCTTCGCGTCACGTGACGTAGGCGTGTCACAACATGGCGGCGTATCACACCCACTGGAATAACAGTTTTAGGTTAGGATTTCCAGAACTACTGCTAGTTAAGATTTCTTAAAGTTGCATTACAACTATCACCTAGGGCTCTAACCTTTAGGCAAGTGTCCGGCTTGAACTAGCGTTAGTTCGGCAACGGGAACCAAAAGATGGATCGCGACAAGCCAAAACTTTAGGTATGGGAAATCCGATTCCGTGTGAGTTAAGCACCAATACTTGGAGACTGCACAGCCAATACATCCATCCACACTTTCCGCACACTAAGCGTCCCTAGAAATGTTCACAGCGACAAACGAGACTCTTCTCTGCACGAGTGCCGTTTTCTTGCCGCCATCTTGCGATTTTAATGGATTTTGTGATGTCACACGTTGGTTATGAGCATGTGTTGCATCATAACTATTCAATGTGTTTTCATTAGTTATGACGTTTTAGTCAGTTTTACACAGCCAACAATAATTATTATGCGTGACATCACAAAAATCCATTAAAATCGCAAGATGGCGGCAAGAAAACGGCACTCGTGCAGAGAAGAGTCTCGTTTGTCGCTGTGAACATTTCTAGGGACGCTTAGTGTGCGGAAAGTGTGGATGGATGTATTGGCTGTGCAGTCTCCAAGTATTGGTGCTTAACTCACACGGAATCGCATTTCCCATACCTAAAGTTTTGGCTTGTCGCGAAATCCATCTTTTGGTTCCCGTTGCCGAACTAACGCTAGTTCAAGCCGGACACTTGCCTAAAGGTTAGAGCCCTAGGTGATAGTTGTAATGCAACTTTAAGAAATCTTAACTAGCAGTAGTTCTGGAAATCCTAACCTAAAACTGTCATTCGAGTGGGTGTGATACGCCGCCATGTTGTGACACGCCTACGTCACGTGACGCGAAGCCATATGAACCAGGGTGTTCAGTAAGGATAGAGGATCATAATGGTACCTGCAACATGATCATAGGACACTTGGTTCCTGAGATATGAACCAAAATGTAAAAAAAAGATTCTTGCTCCTCTTCGTGTGGAACACTGTAGGGTTGGTACATTTATATATTGAAAAAGTATGGAAACAAGATTTTGAAATGAAAAGGATTGTAACAAATAGCAGTATAATGTATAATGCTACCTCCCTAAATTAACTGTTTCGATAGTTGTGGTTAATTTAATAGGGAGGTAGCTATTTTTCATTTCAAAATCTTGTTTCCATACTTTTTGATAAATGTACCAACCCTAAATCTCTTGCATTTTGGTTAAAATGTTTTTATTATTTGTAAAATTAAACACAGCAAGAATTAATTAATAGTATCTCTCACATTTGTTAGCATCCTCCAATTTCTCTTCTGCATTCTTCACTTCTGACTTTAGTTGAGCTATCACTGCCTCCTGCTCCTGTACCACTATAAAACAACAGACATTATGACAATAATTACAACTAATAAAACCATTATCATTTTACCAGTTCTTTTTTGAGAATTTTTCTGCAAATAGACAGATAATTATTATAATAATAAATTATTAAGATTCAATTTTGACTATAACAAATATTCACCTTTAGCCAATCTTCCTGAGTTGAGAGAAACACTCTCTTATTCCGGCCTTCTATAGTCACCTCCTCCACTCCTTCTTCTCTCAGTACAGCAGCATTCTCACGTGCAAGTCGCTCTAGTTCCTCACACAGTGACTCAGGCACATACCATGTGATGATGATGGACCCTGGTTTCACTTTTATGCTGATGAAGGAGTTTTCACAACCTTGAAAGGCTCTTCTGGCTAGATTTTCTACATCTTTCAATGTTCGCTTGTTACTTTCTTTGATGTTCAGCTTAGCAGGTATTCTGATGGTCATTTCAGCCATTCCTTTAGGTGGGAGGGTCTCTGCTTTACTCACAATAGCCTGTTGGAAATCTTTAACAGTTGTGGTGTCAAGAAACTGTTCTCTCTTTTCCTCATATTCTTCAATGGACTTGATAGCAGCATCACTTTGATGGAAACAGCTAATGAGCTGTTGAAGGTAGTAAACATTGAATGTGTCAACGTGGCCTTGACGAAGCTGACGTAACAGTTTATCGACTGTGTCACAACTGCTAAACTCATCAGTATCGAACAAGTCATTGAGGAAGAACTGCATTTTTGACAGATTACAGTTAGCAAGAGCATCTATCATGTCAAGTAGCATATTAGAGAAGGAGCTCTCCAAGTCTTGTATTCCTCTCACTACCTTCACATCAGCTTCAACATCAGCAGTAGAGAGTGCAGTAGGAGACAATGGCTCAGTGTCACTATCAGTTGATCCTGTGACTGGCCCTGCTGTAAAATGCAACAATTATGTAATAATAATTATAATTATTATTGTGCATACCCGATGTCATAGTCAACTGACATTTTAGTTTCAATTTAGCAGCCAATGTCAGCTTATCCATCTGCTCAAGTGCTCTGGCAATATCTTTCCATGAGGTAGTCATGGTGGTGTTGAACCAGTACTGTAGCATGTCTAGCTTACATCTCTCTACTCCTCTGTGCTCACTAGTTGACTGAATCTCATTCAACTTGTAGACAGGAACACCCAGGTAGGCTCCAAACAAGTACCAGTCATCAACCTCCTTGAGCTCCTCCAGCAGAGACTGCACTGTTAGTAGCGGTCTGTCTGTGTATAGAGACATGATAATGTATCCTAAAATCAGCACACATAATATACACACACTAACTTACTATCAGACATGGCAGCTAGCTAGCCATACAGGTACAGGTTGTCGGAAACAAGTATTCAGGATGTATAGCTTGTGGTTTTCAATTAAAGTTTACACAATGTACCACAAACTAGCATGTGCCAAAACTGCTAAAGCTAAACTATAGGTGCTGAAACATGGTGTGAGGATCTTTGCCGGTGCATCATTCCCCTGATGTGCCTGTGGAGTCTGAGCTAGAGCCTAGATTATTTGCAGCAATAGTTACTGTAGCCTCGTACCCAGGCGCTAGTGAGGCTATAGTTTCTGATACTAAGCAAATGAACCCGAGAAAGTTGCTCGTTTCGACAAATCGCTTACTAGTTTATACAGCGCTAAACTATATAGATCTATAAGCAAACATGCCTCTGGCTATTAGCCTTGTATCCAGGTAAATCTTGTTTCTCTAACAGTAGAAACAAGAAACAATCATATATCGACCCCATTAGTGTCATTACAACTGAGCAATTCGTAACATAATAATAGTGTGGATTATCTGCATCTCAAGATACAGTACATTGTAACTAATTTCATTGCCCTTACAAGTTACAATGAAAGTATTAAAACATCTTATGCAGTATTGAACGTCAGCAGTACAGAGAAGGAGCTCTCCAAGTCTTTTCTATGATTGTACCCACTCATGGAGAAGCACACGCACAGTCGCTAAACTGCAAACATTCTCTGAAGATTCACAATAATCTTCCGCCTTCATAATAATTTATATATCAGTTCATTTCTTTTTCACATAGCCCATCAGGTGATTCTAATGCTGAGGAGCACAGTGAGGTATGCAACAATTCAAATATTATCTTAACATTTCCTTGTTCTGATATGTAGCGATCAGGTTTGCCGGCTTTCAACTCTTTACATAAGTACATCAGTACAATTTGGCAGTGGGTCACACGGCAGTCACTTGACTTATGATGGCACACCTCCAAAAACCCATTCTGTACACTCTTAGAGGAGCAACGGCACACACAGGTATACCTCACTGATGATGAATTTGCTTTATTGACGATTTGTTTCTTTGTTACACAATGCAGTCATTCACACACTGGTCATCCATTTTATTGACAAGATTGCAGCAGTTCAGCTAGAACATCGTAATTATTATTTAATACCACGTTATTATTGTGTTTAGTATATCAGGTTTTCATTGTCACTGAGCTAATTTACAGCAGAGATAGTATATTTATAGGTTATGTAGTATATATTATCTCTGGTTACAGGAACTATAGAGATAAAAATTAAAGATTACAAGTACAATGTAGAGCAACACTGCCATTGATCGAGAGTACAGCATGATAGTGATAGTGATAAATCCATCAATGATCCAAGACAACTACAGTAGCATAATAGAGACATAATAATGTATCCTAAACTCAACACACGTATACACACAATAACTTACAATCAGACATGGCAACTAGTAGCCATACAGGTACATAGGTTGTCGGAAGCAAGCATTCAGGATGTACAGCTTGTGGTTTTCAATTGAAGTTTACACAATGTACCACAAACTAGCATGTGCCAAAACTGCTAAAGCTAAACTAGTTGCTGAAACATGGTGTGATGATCTTTGTGCATCATTCCCTTAATGTGCCTGTGGAGACTGAGCTAGAGCCTAGATTATTTGCAGCAATAGTTACTGCAATAGCCGTTATTGATACTGAGCATGCAATGCAAATGAACTCGAGTGTTGCTCGTTTTCAACAGCGCTGAACTACAATAGATCTATAATCAAACATTTCTCTGGCTATTAACCTTGTACCCAGGTAAATCTAGTAGTAAGAAACAATCATGTATATATCGCCAGACCCAATGAGTGTCATAGAAACTGAGCAATTCGTTGGACCATAACATAATAATAGTGTGGATTGTCTGCATCTCAAGATACAGTACATTGAAACTATGATCATTGCCCTTATTATGCCACGCGGTAGTCGTGGCATATTTAGGGTTGGCACGAAAATAAGATGGCGGATACACCAGACTGAAAACGAGTTAATCGTGTATTTCTCTTCTCTCGTAAAATCTCAAGGTATTTTAATCACCTGGTGTTCATGCTGATGGATAAGCGCTTGCAATGAGTCTATTATGTCCTTCAAGAAAACATGTTGGTACGCCAAAAAAACAATATGGCGTCTCGTCAGGAGGCAACTTACGGCACGCTCATATCTTCGCCACACAGGCGTTTCAAGCGATTCTAACCGTCTGAGGCGTCTTAGACGACTTTTTCGATGCCAAAGAGACCTTTAGTAACAGCAGAAACGAAGTCTAAGGTGGTAAACCAGAGTTCACGTGATCACCCGTTAACGGTTTGTTCATCTTCTTCTTTCTTTCTTTTTTCTTATTCTTCAGAGAGTCTAGCACAGTAGTGAGCGAACCAAACGCAACTAAACTTACACAGAAGCAACGCTACCTATGACCATCAGTGCACCTGATATCTATTTAAGCCTAAAACACTAGCAGAAGCGAGTATTTCCAAGAAAACAGCGATTTTTGGTCCATACCATGCTTTCGTGCATGCTTTTGGTCCATACCATACTCCATTCCATGCTTTCGGCTTGAACTCCGTTACTAGGTTACGCCTACTCGCGCACGCCCGTGTATGTAATTATTATTCTAATACAAGCGCACCTTAGTACAAATGGCTTGGAACGCGAGTGCTGCTGTCACTAGCAGTGTTCACAGCAGACGACGAGCAAATCTTCACTGTTACACTGGATTTGTCCGTTCAGGCTTGTAAGAATGCTAGCTTAAGCTTAGCTAATGTTGCGTGGTACGTGTTGCATACAGTGCAGAGCCGATCGAGTGCATCATATGCGGCAGCCACGGTGCCTTGCAGTCAGTAGTACTAGTGGAATAGTTCTCTTTTACTGTATTAGCATAAGTGCTAACAAAGTCATTAATGAATAAAAAGAAAACAAACAAGTGATAAAAACATTTTAACAAAAAATGCAAGAGATTTAGGGTTGATACCTATATCGAAAAAGTATGGAAACAAGATTGTGAAAAGTAAACAAGATTTAAAATAAAAAGGATATTGTAGCAATAGCAGTGTAATGCTACCTCCCTAAATTAACTGCCTTTGATAGTTGTAGTTAATTTAATAGGGAGGTAGCATTACACTGCTATTGCTACAATATCCTTTTTATTTTAAATCTTGTTTACTTTTCACAATCTTGCTTCCATACTTTTTCGATATATGTATCAACCCTAAATCTCTTGCATTTTTTGTTAAAATTTTTTTATCACTTGTAATCAAATGAATGATGAGATGAACTTTTCATTCAGAGAATAACAATATTATTGCAACATGCACTACCGTAAACCAAAAATTTCGTGTGATAAATTTCGTGTTAAAATAATTATTTTCGTGGGTCGACCTCCCCACGAAATTTTTAATGTGTTACAGTTGATTGCGAATATCTTGCATATCGATGTCAAAAGCGGAAGTGTGACGCTGGCCAATCAAATTCACTTTTCGTCACCGTGATGTACAGCTTCAGTTAGTCACGCTTACGTGCGTTTGATTGGCCAACGTCATACTTCCGCTTTTGACATAGACCTTCACAATCAACTGCATACGCGATCTACAGATCTATGCGATCTATCTATTTACTTCCGGTTTACACGGTTGCGACGCGACTGATCAATGCGCGAGCGTACGCAGCCGCTTCTAGACAAGACTGCCATTGCAGTTGCTGCTGACAGCTGCAACTATGCTTGTATTCGTCAGTGCTTGTTGTGCATACAAGAGGTGTAGGAGCAAGCTGAATGAATGAATCCTGCCCATTTGTTTGCCAGACCAACTGACGCTCAGGCGCTGGCGATCATCGGAGATGTTCCTGACAGGAAAGAAGAAGGTCGATCACCGTTACTGGCTGAAAATTAATTCCAGACAGATAGTATTTCAGCTGCAGCCAAGCTCTTGAGCATGAACTTCCAGCCTACAACTCGCAACTTAAAAAAAAGTTGCGAGTTGTAGGCTGGAAGTCGGCATCGTGTTTGCAAATTTTCGTTATAAATTTTTCGTCTTTTATTTTTGTGGTTGATCCTACCCACGAAAATATTCTAACAATGAATTTTTCCCCATTTACGGTATACTCGCACTCAGTATTGATTTGCAACAGTGTTAGAAGTGGGCATGGGGTGCAAGAATGAGTGAGTCAGTAGATCTAAGTGTCTTTACAGCATGACAGCAATAACACAACAACTGATACTATACAAGTAAAAGCAAAATTAACCTAACTAAACATGCAGAGTTGGTGCACAGCAACATGATCAACTTCAGCAGTAGATACACTCACAGGTTGTTGCTCAAACCTGTTAAGGAAAGAAAAAGTTATCATCATCCAATAATTATGAATCATGTCATGCATCTTCTTAAAATGCTGCACAAGATCAAGTCTATAGTACTGTAGTAATACTGACCTTATCTTGGTTTGAGAGGCTCATGTTTCTCACTACTAACAGTTGATTAATAATTTCACAGTTTGATTTAATATACTTACCTTTAATCTGCTTAAAAATGAAGAAAGTCATAGTGAACACTTAAGTTAACAAATGATTTACTTTAATAGAAGAGTTGATTTCTTTGCTTCGTTTCTTTTTCCATAGACAGAAAGCTCCAATTACAACCACTAGTAACACCACCAGTGTTGTGCACAAGACTGCGAGTGCTTTTATCCAAACAGGACAAGTGTAGCATGTTCCATTTAGTTTTTCAAGCAATTTTGCTGTTTTTGTGTGACTTGAACCTGCGTAATAATTAACTATTAATTAGTAATGTGAATGGTACAAGTTAAGTGAGAAAGTGTAGGAACGATGCTTACATAAGTAAAAAAAGATGGGATTTCAAAATTAAGAGTGCCAAGTGTCCCTATATCAGCGGCTTCTTATGACGTTATTAGCGGCTATGATTATCTTAGACTACTGTGACTGGGTTGCACTTGATTCACCATGCATACTTGGGCCATGACATTCAATTTTTTTATCACTCTTGCATATTATACAGCACAGATCTAGAGGTAATGTTACTGACAGCCCCGATATTCTTGCTTCTACTAACCGTATAACAGGAAATTTTCGCGGTAGACGAATTCGCGACGGAGATACAGTAGAGGATATCACGAATAATATTTTTCCTATTGTGCTATCTTTGCTAAAATAATGATAAAACAAGACATTCGCGGAAAAAATTTCGCGAGTAGCCTGTAATTCGCGAAAATTTTCTCCCGCGAAACTTTTCAGCTATACTGTATGTTTTTGTTCATTCACCAAGTAAGTGCACTATTATTAATTTTGTGGACTAGGCATTGTTTGGTAAGACCATATAGTCATTGCTATTTGATACAAGAGGGAAGAGAGATCCAGAGCTTGATAGAGGTGGGGTAAAAATAATTCATATAAGTAGCTGATTTGCAGAAGATGGGGGCAAAATCATGTCTATTATAATTGCGGGAGAATGCAGAGGCGGGGAAGGTGATATGAGAGGACAATTGATTGAATGAGAAAAACCAAATTTGAGTTTGAACAGAGAGGAAGCTTTGCAAATTTTTCTTCTCTGTTCAAGAGGCTTTATAGCAAATTGGGAAAGAAGAGATGGATAGCTGGAAGCCCACGATTTAGTTGCCATTTTTAAAGCAAAATGTTGAACAGATTCAATAGATGAGCTTGCAGTTAGTGAAGGTGGATCCCAGATAGCAGCACCGTACTCCAAGATTGGGCGAACCAACATTTTGTATAGAGTAAGTAGAGTAGATGAGGGGCAGTGGTGGTAAAAATGCCTGTAGATTAGCCCAAGGCGTTTCCTTGCTTTCATTCTTATATTATGAATGTGAGAAGACCATGACAAATTGGGCTGAAAGGTTAGCCCAAGGTATTTGTAGGAGTAGACTCTGTCAAGAGGGATATTGCTGATTTGCAGAGGGGGTAGTGAGTCAAAAAATGACTGTGGACGAAGTGAAAAAATCATGAATTTTGATTTTTGTAAGTTGATGTTAAGTGATCTAGAGGAGAGCCAGCAGTGAATATCAGAGAGCAATGAATTGATAGTGGCAATATCAGCAGTATGATTCAATGGATGAAGAAGAAGCATATCATCAGCATAGAGAAACAAGTTTAAAGAGAATGTTCTGAATGGCTGATGCCCATCTCAAGGTATAGCTCCTTCCTTGTTATACTCTCCTCTGCAAGGAAATGATCTGGTTTGGACTCGATTAATGACATAGAAAGCAGTGAAGGTGCTGCTTCTAGCTGTTGTTGACTTTGTCAAACAGCTGTTGTCAATCAGTATCTCTTCTTCCAAGCTTTCAGAGTGCAGATGGTCTGACAACCACAACAGAAAACACTTTCCCTAGCTGTCACATAATGCCCAGAGGACTTCCATTCTTCTACATAGCTATGAGATAATTAGGCTACGTTTTCACTTTCTTCACAGATAATAATATTTTTGACAGGCAAGTACAAACGGCTATAGTTGCCAGCAGCAGAAAAAATTAAAATTATGCACCAAAATTATGTCTTATCCCAAAATTTTGGGTTTATTCCTTACTTCACAGTGCCATGCAGTCCTACTGATTGCACTGTGTTTCAATGATCTGAGTTCTTTCCTGCCGGACATGGACACGTGATTTAAATTGGGCTATTCATGTGCATGATTTCACTTATAACTGAGAAATTTCAAACGTATTCATACAAGATAGTGCCTAGTGAATTGCTATTATGTCACAATGCAGTCATAAAGATTAGGAACACGTAGTTGTTGCTTGATGAAAATTTGCCATAGACTGAGACTAAAGTACCAATCACCTAAATAAGTATGGTCACCAAACACCTATTAATAAAATTAAACATAATAATAAATATGCTCCACTTTGTAAAAAGTCAATCAGCATCCGTAGGAATGACCGCAAACTAAGATGGCGGCTACTCATTAGTGAAAATAAGTTATTGCACACATAATCTCTACTGTTATACATTTCTACTGCATTTTCTAATATACATCGGCTAAAAAATAAATGGTCCCCAATACCCATTGTATGTGTTCAATGCTGCATCACATGCTCCAGGCCATTCTTTCCCTCTATCTGGTTCAAAATGAGTACTTTGATATGCCGACAATTTCTTTTGCATCTCCGCTAGCACATCTGGCAATTTTGAAGCGAGGTTTGTGTGTTCATATGGATCTGTCTTTATGTTGTACAAGCAACCTGATTCCTTGCAGTCCATTTCAGCATCAACTCGTTTTGAGCTGTTGGGAAAATGTGGTCCAGCCCATCCTGCGTGACCTATTTTGCCAGTAAGTATCTTGTAATCACCACTAATAAGAGTTTCATGGGTCACTGGAATGTCAGTACGAGGTGAGGTGGAGTTCTGTCCTGAGATCAGTGGCCACATGTTGAGACTATCAATGGGAGGGAGTTTGGCTTTTGCTGCTATCTCGTCAGTTGGATCAACTCCACCCAGAGCACAGAATGTGGAGTACCAGTCAGCTATGTGGATGTAGCCTTCTGTCTTCTGTCCTCTCCTCTTTTCAGGAAGATAACCCCCTGACACATAGGCATTCACCCGAACACCACCCTGCCAATCAGTTGCTTTCCCACCTTTCAGTGGATAATTATTTGCTCCCTTATCATCACCAGTGGGCCCACCATTATCACTGCTTGATACAAAAAGCATGTTGTCCCACATTCCCTTTTGCTTCAAAGCCTGGACAATTTCTCCTACAGCATCATCCACGTATGCAACCATGGCATGATAGATCTGGCGATAGTAGTAGTCTATGAAGCTGTACTTTTTCAAATAACTGTCTGGAACTTGATATGGGTCATGTGGTGCATGTGTTGCATAGTAAAGGAACAGAGGGGTTGAGGGGTCGTGGTTGTCGATGATATCCAAAATCTGTTCTTTAAAGAGCCCTTCCTCGTAGCCGGTACCATTTCTATCTGATGCTGGCCTGTCAAAGCCCCACAAATCAACGATTGAAATGTTGTTACAGTGGCTTATATTCTCATGGTAGAAGTCGTTGTCATGGTGAAAGTAGCAGAGAGATGAATCAAATCCTCTACCCATAGGGAGATGTGTGGGCGTGGCCATCCCAGCATCCCATTTGCCAACTTGATGTGTGGCATAGCCAGCACCCTTCAATTTCCCTGCAATAATAGTCATGTCTCGAGGAATACCTTGGAAGCCTGATACCGAATTGTCTGGATTGTAACTTGATGGAGTGACCTTGTTGTCGTCATTGACATGAATTGGAAGACGTCCTGTCAGCAATGAGCATCGTGATGGAGAACACAGCTTGAAGACGTAGTGCTGATCAAGCTCAAGTCCATCTTTGACAAGGCTATCAATGTTTGGAGTAGATACCTCTTTAGTTGGGGGATCTCTGTGGTAACCAACATTGGCCCAACCCCAATCATCCACGAGCATAAACATGATGTGCGGCTTTTCAACTGCAACTTGGGCATCATGGTCAGCTAGGGTCACTGCCAGAAGGCAAAAAACTGTTACAAGAAGATGGAGCATAGCTAGCTCTTCCAAGCACAGTCTAGTATAGAATCAGGTGTCTTGGCATACTCATATTCATTGGTAGATCTAGAGTCATGTGAGTCATGTGATTCAACTGAATTCATGTATAGCCAGCACCTTAGCCAGCTAGTTACTGCAACTTGTACTGCACTGATGTGCTAATGCAAAGTCGACTTAGTCTCACGGGCCAGACCCACCTATCGCATCAGGAACTGGAATTCCTAGGGTTCTCTGTATGCAAATAGTGATGAGCATTAAAGGAAGTCAGTTCAGTGCTATCAATTCTCTTTCGACTATTTTGATCTCCTTCCGTTCCTCCTTTACTTCTTTCTTCTCTTCCTCCTTCGTTTCTTTGATGTTCTCCTATTCTTCTTCACCAGAAAAGATGGAACAGATTCAAATTTGCATTGCATTATGACTGGAAAATGCACAGTGCAACACTCCAGGTAAAAATTATAATTTTGTGTTGCGCAACAAAAAAACCTAGATAAACCAGAGAAAAAGAAGACTGAAGTAGAGAATAAAAGATTAAACAATAAGAGAAAGGTATTATTTGATTTTTTTTTTTTTAACTGTTAAATTTATCTATTGTGGACATCATAGCTTTATCAATAATAATAATAATAATAATAATAAAAATAATAATAATATTTGATTCAATTTCAATTATGATGTAACAGTGAGTAAAATATGCTACAATGGAAGAATAGAATTTTCCGTTTTTATGTTTTATGTAGCAGTATGGACAATAAAGTGCAAAGCCGAAGATCTAAAGAAGAGAGAGATGAATCATAGTTTACAGTTGTAGTTTGACTAAAACTAGTAGTTTTACTTGTACATTCTGATATTAGCTTCATGTAGTGTGTCCGCACCTCGGGAACAATCTCCAAATTAGAGTATGTAAGTAAAACAAGCAAACTTTTTTGCACTACCAGCGGTGATTTAAAAGTACGAGTGCATGTATGTAGCCAGTTTAGTATATACCTCTTTTAAGACAATGGTCTGCATGGACACTCCCTTTTAAGAAATTATTTAAGACTCAAACATATTATTGTGTCCTAGGGTACTGCTTATCATCAATTCGGTATCAGGAACTGCATTGTTCAGGAACATGTTTATAATTTATCTCTCAGCATCAGACCAACGTATGTGACTAGTTCCCCTTATCACCTTCCGAGTTGTGAACTTGTGAGCATTATCTGAGTTTCTGAAGGTAGTGTTTTAACTATACGTAGCATGTTGTTTGATTATTTTGTAAACACTGATCTTAGTGAAACCAATCTCAACGCTTTTGATAGAAAATATATTATGGTTTAAAGACTACACTAAGCAAACACCTTTTCATAGACAAATCTATAGGCCCAAAATATGTACTTATTGAAGATTACAATGTAATTTTTTTCAAATTGCTTGAATACTGAACACATACTTGCTAATCATACTCACTATTGCGTAACGTCTATTGTCACTATTGTCGATTATGACTAACACCATATACACCATAACCAACATCGTGCGGTTATCACAGTTGCCGGAATACTCTTTGGTAACAAACTCTACATGTTAGTGTACAACCATTGTATATAAATTTTTTCATTGTCCAGAATCCCTATACATCAAAATTCGTGTAGTTCGCTATGCATTTAAAGGCAAATTATTTTGAGCAAATGTGAGAACCTTACAAAAGTGATCAATATTCATACTTGTTAACAAAATGTGTTACTTTACTACAGACATGGAGTAAGGTACAAAACATACTGAGTTTTTGTTCGAAAACAGCATTGTCACATGTACTGTTGATGTAGGTGGGTCATTCCATATGAAATCAACCACACTTTGAAAGTTCAAGTTACAGAATTGCACTAATCTTGGTACACATGTTGGGTAGAGTAAGGTTATTACTGTCCTGAAATAAAAGTGATCTATGATGAATGGCTTCTGAGATATAGCCAATTAACTATCTGACATTTTAACGAAAATGCCTTCGCTAACTGTTACTCATGTCATTGTAACTTTTTATCAGAACATTTCTACATCATGAGGCTAGTACCATCTTATAGGTCATGAAACTGGCTTTCACATGAAATGTTGTAAGGCTTCATTTTCAAAATTTATTAATTAATTAACAGGTTGTTAAACTTTGACCTACGGTTTCTAAAAAAACGCGTCCTGAATTTTTTTGTTGTGAATGTATAATCATGCCACACTATTGGTCTATCATTAGCCAGAGTTTAGTTTTGGGACCAGCACGGGCTACAGAAATATGTCTAACGAGATATGAATAATCGGCTAATAAGAACCAATATCATGGTAAAAACAAACATACGAGTGTACAATTTGTAACAAAACAGTTCATTTGTGACTATAATACTGCTAAAGCTTATTATTAGATGTTTAATAACATTAATGTTGAAACTATATGAAAAATCTGTAGAAAATTAACCCTTTCAATGCTTACTTGATGATGTATTGAGATTAACTTCTCATTGTTTTGGAGACCCATGAATTGATTAACTACAGGGCTGTATTGAACTCTAGTTTGATTTTCAAGCCTCCTGTTAGATGATTGTACTGGTCAGATAGGTTCACAAGATGTGCTCGCTCAGGCTCATTTGCACTGTTTGCTCTCACTCAAGTTCAGGGTTATTTTTACTAAACATCCTTTTAATGCTTATTGTTGGCACACCCATGGCCATAGCAGTAACTAGTGACAAGAAAATAACTATAGTGCACAGATAGTGTATGTACTTCTTTCAATATAGACTAGGTAATATATTTTTGAGATTTGAGCTATAAACCAATATTTAAAATGTCACATGGATAGCAACACTCAACACACTGCACGTGCAGGGCAATGATCAATTTTTATTACAAATTGTACACTCGCATGTTTGTTTTTACCATGATATTGGTTCTTATTAGCCGATTATTCAAATCTCGTTAGACATATTTCTGTAGCCCGTGCTGGTCCCAAAACTAAACTCTGGCAAATGATAGACCAATAGTGTGGCATGATTATACATTCACAACAAAAAAATTCAGGACGCGTTTTTTTAGAAATCGTAGGTCAAAGTTTAACAACCTGTTAATTAATTAATAAATTTTGAAAATGAAGCCTTACAACATTTCATGTGAAAGCCAGTTTCATGAGCTATAAGATGGTACTAGCCTCATGATGTAGAAATGTTCTGATAAAAAGTTACAATGACATGAGTAACAGCTAGCGAAGGCATTTTCGTTAAAAAGTCCGATAGTTAATTGGCTATATCTCAGAAGCCATTCATCATAGATCACTTTTATTTCAGGACAGTAATAACCTTACTCTACCCAACATGTGTACCAAGTTTTATTAGTGCAATTCTGTAACTTGAACTTTCAAAGTGTGGTTGATTTCATATGGAATGACCCAGGTCAGTGTGCAAGTTTAAACCAATCTCCAGAGGTGCTCCCAGCTGAGAACTTTCGACATCTTCTTCTGCATACTTCAGTAGCTGGTTTTCTGGTTGAGAAAGTCTGGAGACCACAATACTAAATGAAAGTCTTCCTGATGCCTCAGGGTGCCTACAGGATAATAAATTTTTCATATTTCCCTTGAACGTACAAATAAATAATTTCAATTAGATTTGCTACCAGCAATCCATCATAATCTGATACACTGCTCTTGGACAGCCAGGAGGAGGAGGGAGTCGATATCCAGTATCAATGAGATCGATAGCCTAATAATATTATACAAAAAACAATGCATGGAACTAATACTATACTTATTCATGTCTCATACTTCATGGTTTGATTTGTCTTCAAATGGTTTGTGTCCCAGACTCCATATCTCATACATAAGCACACCAAAGCTCCACACATCACTGGCCGTGGAGTATTTCTTAAAATGAACAGCCTACCATGCACAGAGTAAGCAATACAAAAATGGTTTTAGTTTCAACATGAATTGTTCACAAATTCACAACACCTCAGGAGCTGTCCACTTGATAGGAATCTTTCCTCCATGAGACACATAATAGTCACTATCAGACAGGTCTCTGGACATCCCAAAATCAGCAATCTGACATGCATACGTGTGTGCGTGTGTGTGCACTCATTGATAAAAGGATATTAGTATAATTATAGCTCACCTTGCATGTCTTCTGATCATCCACTAGGATGTTCCTGGCAGCAAGGTCTCTGTGTACAAAGCTCTTCTTGGACAGGTACTCCATACCTGAGGCAATCTGATGACAGTACCGCAGCAAGTCACTAGGTAGCGAGGATGGGCCCAGCTCTCCTGGACTATACATGTAATAAATTATGTACATGTATTAGGGAGGCACGGTAGTGCCTCCCTATGTAGGGTTGAACGAGAAAACAAGATGGCGGCTACATACAATGTATTAGCGTTCAAACGCTGATATTTCGCCTGGTCATGAATTGTATACGTCAAAAGACACTTAAATCTGCTCTCTGGCGTTGCCCCATCTTACAGTAGCAAGGAGATTGCTCGAAGTTGTTACTAAAGTGACGAACCTGGAAACGGTGAAAATCGAGTTTCGTCATCTTCGTTTTCTTCTTCTTTCTTTCTTTCTTTCCTTCCTTCCTTCCTTCCTTCCTTCCTTCCTTCCTTCCTTCCTTCCTTCCTTCCTTCCTTCCTTCCTTCCTTCCTTCCTTCCTTCCTTCCTTCCTTCCTTCCTTCCTTCCTTCCTTCCTTCCTTCCTTCCTTCTTTCTTTCTTTCTTTCTTTCTTTCTTTCTTTCTTCAGCGCGCCTAGCGCCTTTACGCGAGCAATGCCGAGACCAAAACACCCATGAACAGTCATGAAATTCTCCTGGCAGGTGCCTTTTGAACTTAGTTTTTAGCGAAACGTCGATATAAATTCCGCGATTTCTCGATCGTGATCCATTGTCAGCTAAGTGTTAGACGCCATTGATGTGATTGCGCAATACGCACGTGACCAAGCAGTGGTTAGCGCACGTGACCAAACACTAGCTTGATGAGTATCGCCGCGCGCCTTAAGGATCACGGAGAACACATACATGTACATGTATTTGTCTGGAGTCTTCGAAGAACGGTAAGCTCGTATAGGATCACCATTCTGCGCTTGTCAGATAATTACAACCGCCGTACATGTCTACAAACAATTGTGGGCGGGGCTCGTATCCACTGCATGCATGTGTAGGCGAGCTGATATATATAGCATAACAATTACTAGTACATTCATGGAATGGCAGGGGCGAGCCTGAGCATTGATATAATTTAGCCTTGTTAGTGTGTAACATAATAAGTAGGTATACTTACAGCATGTATTTGCCTCGCACATATTAAATAAAATTCATTATAGTAACAATTTATTATCTATCTTCCTCTGTTGTATTTTTTCATTGATAATTAACCAAAACCATCCCTTTGCATGGAGTCAGAAGTTGTTGCTAGTATTAAAATATAATATTCTGCTCTCTCTAAATACTTTTTTCTATGACAATTTTGCATGGCTGTACCAGTAGCAAAAAAGCTTCAACGGTACCAACCAAAAGAAAAGACAAACATCATAAGTTACTAGATTAAATTAGATAGATAGCCACGAATATCTATCTTGAAAACAGAGAGGAATGAAGCGGAGACAATCTCAGCAGGTACTTGAATAATTGTTCCATAGTTTAACAGTGTCCGGGAAAAAGGAGGAGTCATAAGCAAGACATGTCTTAGCATTGAGTCAATAACTATAACCTATGTTGTTCAGTTTCTGTAGACAGTCTTTTCACTCTTTTGTTAGCCCTTTCACGAAGGTGCGAAAGTCTGTTTGCTCAATTATTATGGGCCGAGTAGCAGTGGTGTCTCTCTTCAAGTTCACGCTGTCTGCGCTTCCTCTCCCACGCCAAAGCCCTGGTTCTTGCTGCATGCAGCATCAGTCACAGTATCGCTGATGAGGGCGCCGAGTGCATCATGATTCATGGAAAAGCGAGATGGGAAGGCGAATCGTCGAGTCGTCCATTTTGCAGTCGAGTTATGAAAGAACGTCAAGTAGTTATGAAAGAACGTGCAATCCCGGGGCCTTGCAATTGCTGCCCTCGTGGGCCTCGCATACAATACTACAGTATGGGCCTCGCCATATGGATTGAAAAGGACAAACGCTACCCCGTGACAGATAGATAGATAGATAGATAGATAGATAGATAGATAGATAGATAGATAGATAGATAGATAGATAGATAGATAGATAGATAGATAGATAGATAGATAGATAGATAGATAGATAGATAGATAGATAGATAGATAGATAGATAGATAGATAGATAGATAGATAGATAGATAGATAGATAGATAGATAGATAGATAGATAGATAGATAGATAGATAGATAGATAGATAGATAGATAGATAGATAGATAGATAGATAGATAGATAGATAGATAGATAGATAGATAGATAGATAGATAGATAGATAGATAGATAGATAGATAGATAGATAGATAGATAGATAGATAGATAGATAGATAGATAGATAGATAGATAGATAGATAGATAGATAGATAGATAGATAGATAGATAGATAGATAGATAGATAGATAGATAGATAGATAGATAGATAGATAGATAGATAGATAGATAGATAGATAGATAGATAGATAGATAGATAGATAGATAGATAGATAGATAGATAGATAGATAGATAGATAGATAGATAGATAGATAGATAGATAGATAGATAGATAGATAGATAGATAGATAGATAGATAGATAGATAGATAGATAGATAGATAGATAGATAGATAGATAGATAGATAGATAGATAGATAGATAGATAGATAGATAGATAGATAGATAGATAGATAGATAGATAGATAGATAGATAGATAGATAGATAGATAGATAGATAGATAGATAGATAGATAGATAGATAGATAGATAGATAGATAGATAGATAGATAGATAGATAGATAGATAGATAGATAGATAGATAGATAGATAGATAGATAGATAGATAGATAGATAGATAGATAGATAGATAGATAGATAGATAGATAGATAGATAGATAGATAGATAGATAGATAGATAGATAGATAGATAGATAGATAGATAGATAGATAGATAGATAGATAGATAGATAGATAGATAGATAGATAGATAGATAGATAGATAGATAGATAGATAGATAGATAGATAGATAGATAGATAGATAGATAGATAGATAGATAGATAGATAGATAGATAGATAGATAGATAGATAGATAGATAGATAGATAGATAGATAGATAGATAGATAGATAGATAGATAGATAGATAGATAGATAGATAGATAGATAGATAGATAGATAGATAGATAGATAGATAGATAGATAGATAGATAGATAGATAGATAGATAGATAGATAGATAGATAGATAGATAGATAGATAGATAGATAGATAGATAGATAGATAGATAGATAGATAGATAGATAGATAGATAGATAGATAGATAGATAGATAGATAGATAGATAGATAGATAGATAGATAGATAGATAGATAGATAGATAGATAGATAGATAGATAGATAGATAGATAGATAGATAGATAGATAGATAGATAGATAGATAGATAGATAGATAGATAGATAGATAGATAGATAGATAGATAGATAGATAGAAACATTCCCCGCCGCGTGGGCCATTGTGCCAATCAATGTGGGGCTCGCTCAGGCTCGCCCCAATTATTAGCTACAAGTTTAAAATTCTTAATAATAAAGAAAAGCCGCCAACAACAGGAAAACTAAACCAATGGTGGAAACAAAGACAGCTCAGTACGTGCATGATATTGAACTGCACTTCGTTGAAAAAGAAAAAAAGGACACAAACAAGAAATTAAAAAGATTTCTATCGAAATCAAAAGGATGTAGGGTTGTGAAATCTACCACTGGTCCACAATGTAAACTAACAAGGAACAAGCATGGAATGGTAACACGATTGACTTGCTAACAGACCATAGATCCCTACATCAGTGGCTGTACATAGATCAATATTTTGTCACAAGCTGAATGCACGTTAGGTGTCAGTCAACAGCAACTAGCTGAACTAGCTATAACCAACCACAGCAGCCACTGATGTAGGGATCTATGGTCTGTTAGCAAGTCAATCGTGTTACCATTCCATGCTTGTTCCTTGTTAGTTTACATTGTGGACCAGTGGTAGATTTCACAACCCTACATCCTTTTGATTTCGATATAATAATAATAATTAATCAATGGTAGAATATCTACATGCTAACTCACGTTGGTCTGAGTGTGTGTAGATATTCTCTGAGATCTCCATTTTTCAATAGCTCCAACACAATCATTGGCTGGTATAAATATCTCATAATAGTATTATTTCTACACTGATAAATGCTCACTGGTTCTGCCACAGTGACCACTCCGTGTAATGTGACAATGTTAGCATGATGGAACTGGCCCATGATGGCTGCCTCCTGTAGGAACTTGACCTGCTCCACTTCAGAAGCTTCATTCTTTAGTGTCTTTATGGCAACATCCACAGGTCCATCAGGAGAGGTCCACACTCCTTTCTCCACCCATCCAAACTGTCCTGAACCAAGATGCTCACCAATCCTAATTCAACATCATATCATGTATACAGTGGTTCAGTAGAACTAGACTCACTTTATGTGTTGTCTCACAATCTCTCTGTATCTCTTATCAGCTAACTGCCCATAAATGGCCTCGCAATCATTGGCTGGTTCCCAGAAATTTTTTGTTTCTTCAAAGAAAGAGTGGTTCAGAGTTTGATATTCATCTAACTCCTAAATGTATCGCAATTATTGAAAGATTTCATAGTCATTTAATACCTTTGTTATGGTTGAATAGATATCCTCACTAAATTCATAGTGACCTTCAGAATCAGTAACATCTTTTCTCTGTGACTAGTAAGAATAGATATAGATGCTCTTGCATACACGTACATTGATCAAAAATTATAGTGTATGCATACGTGAGTCATGTCATTATTCTCACCAGTGTGGGTACAATAATTCCCCAATGATATATCGGTGAAGTTATAGAGACTGTTGGCTGTTGTTGCTGCTTCGTAACAACTGGTTGCTCCTGCATGTATATGAGCCCAAATTCAAATTTCACACATTACACTATCTGTTATCTTATCTTACATATAGAGCAGCAGCAGCCTCTAATGTGTTGACTGGTGTCTCATAGTCACTAGCCTCCACAGTGCTAATACTGCTATATAGTTCCAGTAGCGGCTGCTGAGTGTTGGTGTCTGTGTACACAATGAGAGTTTACAAACATGTTGACTCATCCATTGCATGTTGCTCATACTCAGCTTTCTGTTTGCATATCTGTGTGTGAATTTCTCCTGTTTTGTGTATTTACAGTTGTCTGTCTCATGCAGTTCAGTGTCAAATGCATGCAAGATTTTAAAAATAACATTCACTAATAACATTGAGTCAATTCTAAAACCAAATGCTTTCAACATAGACAATTAGCTGCTTGTATAATTTGCAATCAGTGCTTACCTGAGTATATTGGGTTTTCAAGCTCCTTCAGGTCGACTTTATCACCATTATTACAAATTACAGCTGTCCCTGATCTCTTAGCTCTTCTTCTCAATATGACCAATATCACAATGATTCCAATTACTGTAGCTAGTATTGCAGCTATTATCACCACGACCACTGCTGCTGCTGCTGTAGCTGGTCCCTGATCTGCTGTGTTTGGGCCTAGAGTGGTGTTTGGGCGGCTCACTGTGGTGGTTGCAAGTACAGCTGTTTCAGAATTTGTGCCAAGTCTTACAGAATGGGGAACTTTGTGGAAAAATTGGCACAGTAGTAATATATAGCTACTAACATGTACAATCAGTACATTTGGTACGTTCAGAATGTTTGTGTGTTATACAGTAAAAATAATCAAAGGATGCATAGTCTGAAAGTCTAGAGTTCTTATTAAAGCAAAAACTCATCAGTACGCTTGCAATAATAGTTTTAGCACATGCAGACAAACATCCTCACAGTTACGATTCGTTTCTATTATGTGTGTAAAATTCTCTTGTTTACAAGCTACATACTGTTGTATATGCTATGACTATGCTATAACCATAGTTGGGCATACATACTATGTCAAAAAATTGTTTACAATAAATCAGTGCATCATGTAGAGGTTGTGTTTTGATGCAGTCACTAAGCTGTATAGGATGCTGTGGTGCTTATTATTGACAAGGGTATTTCACAGGATACAACCATTGCTGAAGATATGTTTGGTGTAATTATGGACGTCGTCGATCATAGCTGAAGGATTAGTTTCTAATGCTTCTGTACTGAACATCAGTATTGTTGAAGATTTTCCGGTCATCGTAATTTTTGACATGGTTGTAGCAGTAATCATAGTCCCTGACACATTTCTTGTAGTTGTTTCTAAATTATCAGTCCTTACAATAATAGTCATAGCACATGCAGACAAATATGTTTAGCTATTTTGTGTGTCTCTTGTTTATAAACTAGTGCTGTATGCTATGGTTGTGCTAAAAGCATAGTTGTGTACGTATACATACACCATGTCAAAAAGTTTGTTTATCATTATAAGCCAGTGGATCAGGTAAAGGTTGCATTTTGATGCAGTCACTAACCTGTAAAGAAGGCCGTGGTGCTCATTACTGAACTGGTTACAGGCATTGCTGAAGATGTGTTTGATGTAGTTATGAAAATCTTGTCGGTTGTTGCTGAAGGAGTATTTGTCAATGTCTCATTAGTGGATGTCAATATTGTTGATGATTTTACAGTTATTATAATGTCTGACATGGTTGTGGTATTCATCACGGTCTCTGGCTCAGCAGTAGTTGGTGAAGCATTAGTAATTAAAGTGGTCATGATGGGAGTAACTGGAGTAGTGGATTCTGCATATGTAGTAAACATTAATTGGGAGAGATGCGGTTTGTAAATTGCATGAATTTCTTACTTTCTGCAATTATTGAAGATGGCTTAAGCGTCAGAACAGTTGCGAATGAAGTTACTGTGGAAACAATGAGTATTTCAATTTGTACGTATTATGCAATCATAAAATAATTTTACCTATACTGATCTCCACAGTCACTAATGGGTAGTTATAGGAATCTGGGCTACTACTAAGTGTTATAGTAGAACTTGGATTGGGGCCTTCTTCATAAATATTTCCAGGACCATCAAATTCCTGAAAATACACGACCAATTCACTGTTTTGTGTATTTGGTTGGTGCAATCCTAGTATGTCTCCCTCCTGGAACTCAAGTGGTGTGCTGAGACTGTACTCAGCAACATTACCAATCAGTGTGCTGTGGGAAAGTGGACTAGAGTTGATTTTAGAGTAGCTGGTTCCCCCAGTATTCCGCCATATTTGCAGCTCAGCTTGCTTTTGGGCACTTTTTGTAGTGCCTCCCACTATCCACTTGGTGATGGAGCCATTACAGGTAAAGGTGATGTCTGGAAAGAGCAGCTGTTGCATGCTCCACATACTCAAATTGTTAATATTGATGTTGATGTTCAGTGCACCTTGTCTCAGGTCGGGACGGCTGAGGAAATTACTAGTGCAGGATGGGGCTATGTAATGTGAGAATTAATAATAAACATGCCGTATCATAATTTATTAGAGCTAACTTGAAATAGGTGATATGAGTATCGTCTCATTCTTGATGGCAGTCGAAAGTAGATCATTTAAGTTGATTGTTGTTGACATATCATATTCTTTGATTTGATATGTAGTAGTAGCTTTTTGACTGTGATCATAGTACAATCTCACTACACTATTGACCTCAGGTGGCTGGTACACTCCCAACACATCTCCACTTTGGTATGGTATAGGAGTAGTCAGGTTATACCGGAGCACACCATCAGAACTAAAGTTTCCTTCAGTCAGTATGATCTCCTGACTGTTTTGCCGGATGTAGCTATTACCACCATTGTTTCTCCATATCTGTATCTCAGGATATTGTGTTCTCGGACTAGAGACAGTTCTGATAGCTCCCACTAACAGAAGACCAATCATGTTCCCACTGCAGCTGAACGTCTCATTAGGGAGTAATCTGAATTCATTATCCAGACCATCCGCAGCACTGGTACTTCCACTTGAAACCTTCTCTGCTCTTCTCTTGAGCAAATCCAAGTCCATAAATCCACTTGTACAGCCGTTAGCAACTGCAACATTAAGAGTCAGTCTGACTTTTTGATCCGTGGTCTTTACTCGGTTACTAGCTATAGAAGCTCACCTTTACTGCAGAAAAAAAGAACACACCACACGACAAGATAGCTGACCATCGTTACATGTTCCGCACACGTATAATGATCATTATTTACCTCGCACTAGCAAATAAGATACTCGCGGGCGCGGGAGAAAAAGAGCTTAATAATCTTAGAACACGTATCTTGTGCGCTGCCGGTAGACACGTGATAAATTAGCTTATCCCAGTCTCTGTCTGTCGTAGCTATGTTATACTACACCTCACCGTTACATGCAACTATAAACACCACTGATGTGCAATGTGAACAAGCTTCTCAAACGAGTTCAAATACATTGATCATGATGATGATGAACTTTTAAATTACAGAAGGAATGTGATTTTTAAGCATGATAATGATCAGCTGCAGATGATGCATGTGGAGAGGAAATAATTCTGTTTTTGAAAAAAATGTTGATGAACATTCAATTGAGTGCTATCAATTCTCCTTCGACTACTTTGGTCTCCTTTTCTTCCTCTTTCTCCTCCTTCTTTACTTCTTTAATTTCTTCTCTCCCTCCTTCTTTCATTCTTTCTTGACGTTCTCTTTCACTTCTTTCATTCTTTCTTGACGTTCTCTTTCACTTCAACAAAAGAGGAAGATATAAAATAGTTGTACTTATGTAACTAAAGTCAGAATCATGCAATACAGAGAATACTGAAACACATTTGTACTCTTAACAGTATTGTGTTGTGTCAGTACGTTAAAGTAACAGAATGGACAATGAAGAGCAAAATTGAAGACCCACAGGGGCTAGTGTACCACTCTTAACTTGTAACGTTGTCCAGTAGTTGCTGCTGCCAGATATAGCCAAGAATCTTAAAGTAAGATGAGTGTACAAGTGCATCTCAGCAACTATATTCGCTGTAGGAATACTGAAATGCTAGCTCCTGAACTATAATAACTAGAGAAAGAAGCTTAAGAGAGGTGGCTAAAGCATGAAGAAAACAACAAGTTGTAAAGGCTATAATTATAATTATTATTAATAACGGAAGTCAAGTTCACCGCTGTCCAACAGTTGTAGTTTCACTTGAAAGTACATTTGATAATTTTTAGTTTCATGAAGTAAATTTATATCTGCACCTACCAGGAATATGCACTGGATGATGTGAATTACATGTATTTGTGTAACTGCTACGAGTACAGGACCAGTTTTTCGTTCGTCACCCATTAACTCGTGTAGATTGCTAGTATACTATAGGATGCTGTTGTTGTTTGCAATACTGTAGGCACTGGTCTTGATAAAAATCCATGTCAATTAAAGCTGCAGTGAAGAAGAATAAGGTCAGAGATCACATGCAAATGTAGACATGAAATAGTCAGTGAACCTAATTTATTCAGTTACATGGTTGCTTGTTTTTGAGTTGTAATAATGGTAATATACATGGTACCATGCAATTGAAATATGATGACAATGTCGTCAATAATAGTTTTTACGGTTGCATTCTCCTAGACGATAAATTCTGGGTGTACATAAAATTTTGCCTGTTGATAGCAGTTTCTTCATTGCTTAAAAATATCACTACTGTTACTGTACTAAGTTTAATTTGCTAAATAACTGATGCACAATTGAATGCAAATAATATAAAAATAGTGTAACTCATCCACACAATTGTAGGCTAGCAATCTATCAAATCTTTGACTATTTAAAAATATAAACAGACTTAGACCACAGCTAAGCGATGTTGACCAATCAGGTTGCGTAGCTGCGGGTCCATAAATCTCATAATGGAATCCCGCCACTGCCGCGACTTCATAATGGAATCCCAACACACGGCGCAGATTACGGTTCTGTGCGCGGAGTTCTACTGAATAATTTTAACAGCGCTCGCGTGTCCTTGCTCCAAGTTGCTCGTCGTTCGCGTCGTTTCTGTTTGCTGTTGCTATGGTCTAAATCAGTTAGACAGCCCATCCAATCGGATCTACGCGATGTAGAAGCCCTCGCGCCGTTACCATAGCGCCCTCGCTACGCTCGGACGCTATATAGCAACGGCTCTTGGGCTTCTAAATCGCGTAGATCCTCGGATTAGCCTCGTACCCTGTCCCTTTGATAAAGGGCCTGGTACAGACTGTCTACGCACGCGCGCATATTAACAATTTTAAGTGGCAATAAAACGTGATAACGTGGGCGAGATGATTAAGGGGCGGGGAGACATACCGTCACAAGATTTTGTTCTCGCAAATTACTCCTTAGAAAGCTCTTGCACGCATTCCTAGACGTTTGCGAGTGTGAAGAATCGCTAGCAAACGATGCAATGCTTGCTGAACGCCTATGACCGCGCCAAAGAAAGGACTAGCATGTCACGGACGTGTAACGAGAATATCCAATCGCCCAACAAAAGTGGGGCAAATGTGACTGGGTACGATGCTATGGAGCATGCGCAGACAGTCTGTACCAGGCTCTTTTCCGTGAAAGAGCCTGGGTACGAGGCTAATCCTCGGATGCGCTCTCTAACTATTATTTATAGTTTTGTTTGAACACAGTGTTGTTGTTACATGTATTGTTTATGTAGGTCAGAATGCAAGTTGAAACCAGTCTCTAGAGGAGCCCCAAGCTGCAGCATGGTAGACTGGGAGATTTTGTCATGTTCTGTCCACTTCAGTAGCTGGTTTTCTGGTTGAGATAGTCTAGAGACCACAATACTAAACGAAAGTCTTCCTGACGCCTCAGGGTGCCTGCAAGATAATTGTGTATTTGACAAATTAATTTCTGATATACATTTCCTACCAGCAATCCATCATAATCTGATACACTGCTCTGGGACAGCCAGGAGGAGGAGGGAGTCGATATCCAGTATCAATGAGGTTAATAGCCTATTACACATGATATGCAACAATCACTAATGCTACTTCCATGTCTCTCACTTCACGGTTTGTTTTGTCTTCAAATGGAGTGTGTCCCAAACTCCATATCTCATACATGAGCACACCGAAGCTCCACACATCACTGGCTGTGGAGTACTTCTTGAAATGAATAGCCTACCACAGTGTATGCATTACAAATATGGTTTTAGTTTCAACATAAATTGATCAAAACACCTCAGGAGCTGTCCACTTGATAGGAATCATTCCTCCCTGAGACACATAATAGTCACTATCAGACAAGTCTCTGGACATCCCAAAATCAGCAATCTACACATGTGCGCCATCAAAACATACATGTGCAATCCTAGCTCACCTTGCATGTCTTATGATCATCCACCAGGATGTTTCTGGCAGCAATATCTCTATGTACAAATTTCTTCTTAGACAGGTACTTCATACCGGAGGCAATCTGATGACAGTACCCCAGCAACTCACTAGGCAGTGATGATGGAGCAAGTTCTCCTGGCCTAAAATTTATTAAAATTTATTTAAAACTATCAAAAGTTATGCTAACTCACGTTGGTCTAAGTATGTGTAGATACTCTCTGAGGTCTCCATTCTTCACCAGTTCCAACACTATCATTGTCTATTAAGAGGATCTCATGATGTATGTAGATAAAAATTTAATAATGTGTCACTCACTGGTTCTGCCACAGTGACCACTCCGTGTAATGTGACAATGTTAGCATGATGGAACTGGCCCATGATGGCTGCCTCCTGTAGGAACTTGACCTGTTCCACTTCTGAAGCTTCATTCTTTAGTGTATTTATGGCAACATCCACAGGTCCATCAGGAGAGGTCCACACTCCTTTCTCTACCCATCCAAACTGTCCTGAACCAAGATGCTCACCAATCCTAATTCAACATTATACAACATGTATATACAGTGAATCAGTAGAACTAGACTCACTTTATGTGTTGTCTGGCAATCTCTCTGTATCTTTTATTAGCCAACTGCTCATAAATAGCCTCACAATCATTTGCTGGCTCCCAGTAATCAGCTGTTTCTTTAAAAAAGGAATAAACCAATTTTTGATATTCCTCTTCCTGAAAATAATGTATTGCGATGATGGATGGAGTTGTAAAGCACATTTCCTCACTTGTGTTATGCTTGAATAGCTATATTTATAGTAATCTTCAAAGTTAGAGAAATGTTTTCTCTGTGACTATATAGATGTATGAAGTACACAAAATTAATGATACTCACTTCTTTAGACTACAAATAAAGTCAGTGTACGTACACGTGACGCAATTGAAAATATTTACTGTGCGTATGCATAAGTCACTTCACTATATTCTCACCAGAGTTGGAACAATAATTCCCAACTGGTATAATGGTGATGTTATGGTGACTGTTGGCTTCTGTTGCAGCTTTGTAACAACTGGTTGTTCCTATACGTGTCAAAATATGACATCATTATTATAATAAACTTTATAACATCTTTTGAACATCACTATACAGACTGTTATCTTATCGTACATATACAGCAGCTGTGTCTGATGTGTTCACTGGTGTCTCATAGTCAAGAGCCTCCACAGTGCTGTATAATTCCAGTAATGGCTGCTGTGTATTAGTGTCTGTGTACAAAATAATGATATAGACAGTTTATAAAACATTCGATACCCATCCATTGCATGTTTATAAAAATAATGTGTCGTTGAGAGTTGAGTCTATTATCGTAATGTCATGCCCTAGGGAAATACATGATTTGTAAGAGTTATAGTGAAACTGCATGAAGTTTACCTGTGTTGCATATTACGTATACCTTATTTGGAATCACAACTGCACAGTGTATACATATGCCTACTCTATACATGTATTAATAGGCTTCAACGTAACGACTCATAATTAAGTTTAGCTATAAATAATTATCTACAAAATATATTTACCATATTTAGTGTAAAGCACAGCTGTTCGTGATCTTCTAGCTCTTTTTCTGTATACGATCAATGGTATCATGACAATTCCAATCACAGTAGCTAGCACGGCTGCTATTATCACCACCACAACCACTGCTACTGTAGCTGATCCTTGAGCTGTTGTATTGGGACCTAGCATGGTGCTTGCAGGGGCAGCTAGTCCTACAGAAAGAGAAACTTTATGAATAATACCATTCAATCATGCCTGCATGCATGCATGAGAGTAATAATATAGTGCTACAATAAATTGTGCAGTAAATTTTTGTACAGTCTGAAAGTCTAGCATAACGTTACGTTTGCATGTTTAATTCACTAAACAGAAAAAACTTAACAGTCCTGCTTAATTGTTTATATAGACAGTACGTGCAGTCATTCTTTCTTTTTTGCTTGCATGCATGCATATCTCTTGCGTATATTCTGTTGATTATAATAATTATATAAGTGTTTTGATGCAGTCATTAACTTGTGTAGGATGCTCTACTGCTCAGTATTGGCAAGGGTATTTCACTTGTTATGGACATTGCTGAAAATGAATTTGATGTGATTATAGCCATCTCGATACTGTCAGTCGTTGCTGAATGAGCAGTTCTTAATACTTCAGTTCTGTATATCAATATTGTTGAAGGTTTACCTTTCGACCCAGACGTGATCATTGATATGGTTGTAGTGTTAATTACAGTCTCTGACACGGTAGTAGTTAGTGAAGCATTGGTAATCATGGTGGAAGTAGCTGGAGTAGTAGAATTTATGTGGTATTAAAAGCATTCTACAAGCTTACCTGTACTGATCTCCACAGTCACTAATGGGTAGTGATAAGAATCTGGACTACCACTAAGAGTTACAGTGGAACTTGGATTGGAGCCTTCTTCGTAATTTCCAGGACCATCAAATTCCTGAAAATACACGACCAATGCACTGAATTGTGTTAGTGGTTGGTACAATCCTAGTATGTCTCCCTCCTGGAACTCGAGTGGTGTGCTGAGATTATACTCAGCAATGTTACCATTCTGTGTGCTGTAGGAAGGTAGACTGAAGTTGATTTTAGAGTAGCTGGTTCCCTCAGTATTTCGCCGCCAAATTTGCAACTCAGGCTCTGAGGACTCGGTATTGCCTGTAGTACCTCCCACGATCCACTTGGTGATGAAACCATTACAGGTGAAAGTGATGTCTGGGAAGAGAATCTGTTGCCGGTTGTTCCTCATTCTCACATCGTTAATATTAACGTTTAGTGCACCTTGCCTCAGGGCAGGATGACTGAGGAAATTACCAGTGCAGGTCAAGTCTACGTAATGCAAGAATTAATAATAACATGCAGTATTACAATTATTAGAGCTAACTTGAAATAGGTGATATGAGTATTGTCTCATTCTTGATGGCAGTCGAAAGTAGATCATCATTTAAGTGGATTGAATCAGACATATCATATTCTTTGATTTGATATGTAGTAGTATCTTGTTGACTGTCATTATAGTATAATCTCACTACACTCTTGTCTTTAGGTGGCTGGTACACTCCCAACACATCTCCACTCTGGTATGGCATGGGAGTGGGCAGGTTATACTGGAGCACTCCATCAGAACTAAAGTTTCCTTCAGTCAGTCTGATCTCCTGACTGTTTTGCCGAGTGTAGTTATTACCACCATTGTTTCTCCATATCTGTATCTCAGGATATTGTGTTCTCATCATCTTTCCCGGACTAGTATTGACAGTTCTGATAGCTCCCACTAACAGAAGACCAGTCATGTTCCCACTGCAGCTGAACGTCTGATTAGGAAGTAATCTGAATTCATCATCCAGACCATTCTCAGCACTGGTACTTCCACTTGGAATCTTCTCTGCTCTTCTCTTTAGCAAATCCATCTCCATAAATCCACTTGTACAGCAGGTAACAACTGCAACATTAAGAATCAGTCTGACTTTGATCCGTGGTCTTTACTCAGTTACTAGCTATAGAAGCTCACCTTTACTACAGAAAAAAAGAACACACCACACGACAAGACAGCTGACCATGGTTGCTTGTTCCGCACACGTATGATGATCAATCAACCTAGCACTAGCAAATAATACTCGCGCGCGGGCTTTACCTTGCAAGAATAATCTTAGAACACATACCTTGTGCGCTGCAGACGCGATGAATTAGCTTACCCCAGTCTCTAGCTAGACGTCGTAGCTTTGTTTTACTATCCCTCACCGTTACAACTATAAAAAACACTCTCAAACGATGATGATGAACTTTTTAAATTACAGAAGGAATGTGATTGATGAGCATGATAATGATGATCTTGAGTCAGCTGCAGATGAAGCATGTGGAGAGGAAATAATTCTGTTTTGAAAAAATTAATAATTATTGATGAACAGTAAATACATTCAATTGAGTGCTATCAATTCTCCTTCAACTACTTTGGTCTCCTTTTCTTCCTCTTTCTCCTCTCCCTCCTTCTTTTCTTCTTTCTCCTCTCCCTCCTTCTTTTCTTCCTCTTCCTTGACGTTCTCTTTCTTTTCATCACCGACAACAATTTCTCCATTGGTACCCAGTAAAGCTTCATCGTTATCTTCTTCCTCCTCTGTTGTCTCCTTCCTGGAAGGAAGAAGGTCGACTCCTAGCTGCACCTCAATTGGGAAGACAGCGGCTGGTTTCAGTATCTTGTAGCACTGTCGAGTGTACACATACATACCAGCAACCAAACGCTCTAACTGAAAAGCCAGATCTTGCACTAAGATAGAAAAAGAATTAAGAGAGCACAAAGATAAACAAAAGAGGAAGATATAAATTTGATACATAGTTTTAAACTACCGTATAGCGAGAAATGTTTGCGAGAGAAATTTTCGTACAGTAGAAGTACAGGCTACTAGCAAACATTTTATCCGTGAATGTCTTGTTTTAGTTGACAAAGATAGGGCAATAGAGAGATTAAGTTGCACGTCTTTCACTCAGTACGTGTAACGCGTAACGTGTAAATGATCACGTGAGCGCTACAAGTCAGGTACAATTTGCTGGCTACCCGTTGATTTTACCCGTTACGTACGTCTAGACCCCCTTCTACAGGTTGGCTGTTTCCCTGAACATTTTGCAGCTCTGAGTTTCATCAGATCCACGTTTGCTTTAAACTAAACTGTTGCTTGATGCCTGCTCTACAGACTCGACTTGTTGAAATGCTTGTACGTGCTGTCCTTCGCCCAGGCGAGTCGTAAGAACAGGAGCGACCATAGTTTCATCGAGCGTATGATATTCAATCAAGCCTCTGCACTGCTCGGCTCGAAGTGCTATAGTTCGCGCATAGCTACCGACTTGTGTAGCTGTTATTCATGACGTTTTGCTTACCTTTCGATCCACTCTGAATGCAAAAGCTAAAATTTTGACAGCTAGTCTTCTTCCTGCTTATCCAGTCGCCCGAGCGCTCAGCACAGGTAAACGCGAATCTTAATTGCCATTGAAATG
This sequence comes from Haliclona indistincta, assembly GCA_964017065.1. Classification (NCBI taxonomy): domain Eukaryota; kingdom Metazoa; phylum Porifera; class Demospongiae; order Haplosclerida; family Chalinidae; genus Haliclona; species Haliclona indistincta. Next base: position 9,973,264 of record OZ024787.1, on the reverse strand, counting down.
CTACCTGTAACGTCTAACGTGAATTACAGGTTCTGCGTACACGTTAAGTTTCACGTGATGTGCAACTTAATCTCTCTAATAGCGCTGATTCACGAAAATATTCTATCTCGCGCATTCACGGAAATTTCTCCCACGAAAATTCCTGTTATACGGTATAATGAAAAATTCTCTTTGATGCAACGAGGCATCCAAACTTGCGTAGTCACTTGGTGTGTGGGTGACGATAAACATGGCCACCACAACACACTAGGCACTATACCAAACGCCGTTTATCCTGCTATTGGTATCCTTTGCCCTGATTTGGGTAGCTTGCTGGCACCTGGTACAACAGTGCTATTTCGCTTCCAAGTAAGTCGAAATCATAGTTTAAACCGGTTATAAACCTCGGTTTTCAGTGTATATGAGAATTTTGAAACCTCGGGCATTGCCCTCAGTGCCTAAATTCCCATATACACCTCTACCTCGATTTAAACCTACATGTAACTAAAGTCAGAATGCTACAACACAGAATAAACACAATTGTACTCTCGTATGTTGTGTCAGTAACAGAATGGACAATGAAGTGCAAGAGTGAAGATCCAAAGGGGCTAGGGTACCTCTCTTGTTGTCCAGTAGTTGCAGCTTCACTTGTACGTCAGATCTCAGCTTCATGAAGCGTGTCTTCGCAGCATGTCGGCACCTCAGGAACACTCGATACTCCAGATTACCAGATATCACTCTAGCAAGTGGTTGACCAAGTTGCTATGATTGAGAAACAATGAAAGTAAAACTCTTTCTTGACTACTATCATTTAAAAGTGTAACCAGGTTAGTCGGATACCTCTTTCAACTCAATGATCACACCCCTTTGAGGACACAGGGAGTATGACAAGCTTACGTTATGTTGACATACTCAAAAAACAATCTATGTGTTCGTTGGAATGTATGCAGGATAGTTTAAAACAGATCATCATTGCACTAAAGTACGTAATCTTGAGCTAAGATTGTTTATACCCGCAAGCAATATTCCGGAACAATCTACTGAAAATAGCAAAAACAAGCTATCTACTATGACAGTGACTTGACGACATTCACGTGTATTTCAGCCAGAGCCACAGTTTCTTAAGGTGGCGGTGCGCCAATTTAATGAGATTCATAACTTTACAAGTAGCTTTATTTTCTAGCAATGCTATTTTGTACAGGCGTGCTCCAGTATGCATTGTGTTTGTCTATCGATATACATCGATTATAGCCAGTTTCAGTCACGAAGTGTTAGCTAACGTGGAGCAGCGAGCTCGCCCAGTATAGACCGGTCTGTGGCTGCTATCTCAAGTTTGGCTTGCTTGCTCCGGAAAGAACTCCGTTTACAGCTAACAAATTCCAGCGCGCACAGACGTACAGAGCGATTTTTCGATACTCCTTTGCTAACGCGGCAAAACAGCAAACCTAGACCAGAAAAAAGTCCTTAACAAAAAATCTAGATCGTATTACGAAAATTCGCTCTGTACGTCTGAGCGCAAGGTGGCGCTGCATGCTGCTGCGCTAGAAGCGCGTCGATTTATTGCTCGACAGTGGAGATAGCAGCCACAGACGCTTCATGTATTATTTCCCCCATACTGTTATGTAAATCGCTGTAGTTATAAAGTTTAGTTATTAATAAAACACACGTTGCGTGGGTGTTGAATATTAACTAAGTGCACCGCCACCTTAATTGACTGATACTCAAGAAGGACAGCAATGCTGTTTTGATCACGATGGTATTTTTCTAGTTTTGTTAGCCGATTCTCTACCTTCACCTCTCTGTACTGCAAAAACTAAAAGGTAGGGTGGTAAGCTTAAATCGAGCACCTTAGATGGTAGTAGCCAGCCAGCAGCAAAATTAGCAGCCAACTTCTTCCACGCAGCTAGCGAGTTAAGCCAGTCTGCAATACATTACCATTGTGGATGAAAGTGCATACAGTGGAACCCCTCTTAGAGGACACCCCTCATCCCTATAATGGGCACTTACTGAATCCCCACATAATGTATAATAAACCCCTGACCAGAGGACACCCTCTCTATAATGGACAATTTTGTTGGTCCCAATGGTGTGCGCCTTAGAGAGGTCCCACTGTATTGACCTTGTCGTACTCCTCTGTTTGAGACAGGGCTCTGACTATACATGTTCATGTACTAACTACACTGTATCTAATTTAATCTAAAGCATGTACTAAACTACGTGTACACTGTATCTAAAGCACTGGTATTGGTAAAGTTGACCTTCCTCATCATTACACATTGTACAATACTACTACATGTAGCTAGTATTACAATTACATGAAGTGAACTGTTTCTTAAACTTACAGCAAACTCGTATTCCTCGTCATCCAGTTCCTTCACTTTCAGGCAGTAGGCTAGAAACTCAAATTTAGCGTCCTGGTACTTTTTTATCGTCAGCCTGGTATCCGGAACAGCCTTGCTCAGGAACGTGTTCAAATCCTTCAGCATTGGACCAACATAGGCAATTAGCTTCCTCCCCTCATCACCCATCAACTTGTGGACGTTGCCAAAGTTTGAGAAAGTTGTGCTAGCGTGCTGCTGTTGCTCATAGATACCGATCTTAGTGAAAACCTGTCCCAAAGCTGTAGACAGAAAAAAACAAGGTCAAAGGTCACATTAAACCACTAGCAGTCCGTCAATCTTTAATTTTCATGTATAAAAATAATGATGATTGTTTGAAATACCTGAGTGATCCAATGCTAGTTCATTGGCGTGAGTGAGAACTTGTCTTGCTCGATTTGCGATTCCTTCGTACACTTTAGAGGTCCGTTCGAGATGGTCTAACTTCTGAAGTAGCTTGTCTGTAGAAATATCATTATTAATCAACGCCAGGTACAGTAAGAACATATCTTGCTCAAAGATGACTGATAGTTGTGACTATGCTTGACAGAATACGGTAAATCCATGAGTGTGAGTGAGTGAATGTGTGAGTGAGTGAGTGAGTGAGTGAGTGAGTGAGTGAATGTGTGAGTGGGTGAGTGAATGTGTGAGTGAGTGAGTGAGTGAGTGAGTGAGTGAGTGAGTGAGTGAGTGAATGTGTGTGTGAGTGAGTGAATGTGTGAGTCAGTGAATGTGTGAGTGAGTGAGTGAATGTGTGAGTGAGTGAGTGAATGTGTGAGTCAGTGAATGTGTGAGTGAGTGAATGTGTGAGTGAGTGAATGTGTGAGTGAGTGAGTGAATGTGTGAGTCAGTGAATGTGTGAGTCAGTGAATGTGTGAGTCAGTGAATGTGTGAGTCAGTGAATGTGTGAGTGAGTGAACGTGAGTGAATGAGCAAGTAAGTGTATCATCTACTAACCATTCACTAGCACAGCTCTAGTGATGCCCAGACTATCAGCTGTAGTGTCCTTCATCCTCTCTACAACTTTGTGCTTGAGCTTCTTCATTGCTGAATTAAGAGAGGGAGGGAGGAAGGGAGGGAGAGAGAGAGGGATGGATGGATGGAGTGAGGGATGGAGGAAGGGAGGGAGAGGGAGAGGGAGAGGGAGAGGGAGAGGGAGAGGGAGAGGGAGAGGGAGAGGGAGAGGGAGAGGGAGAGGGAGAGGGAGAGGAGAGAGAGAGAGAGAGAGAGAGAGAGAGAGAG
>OZ024787.1:9899665-9964665 GCA_964017065.1 Haliclona indistincta | reverse complement strand
GTTTTAGCATGCTATGAGCCCTCTTTTACAAAAGAAAGAGGCAGTAGAACAGCTTTGTCAGGGTTTCATTTAAGGAGAGGAGCTTGCCCCTTTTCAACGCCAATTTTTTATTGACTTACACTTTGCCCCATCTTGCAACAATTTCTAAATGAAACATTGACCTCTGTGCACTGTAGATCCTATTTTGTTTGCGGGAGAGGGTAAGACTAAGTAGTAGCTCATGTGCAGGCACAAAGCAGTAGATCCTGGAAAATAATTATTTTTGTACATGTATCAGTCATGATAAAATAATGACTATTTTGTCTGTTTTTTTCTTTTCATAGACAAAGCTGTTCACACTAAGATGACTATATTAGTACAGATTGCATTTCAAGGTGCAATGCATCGAATGCTGAAAGGAGCGTATAACTCAGGTACAGCTTCTAGGACTACTCAATGTGTGTGTGTGTGTGTTTATATGAATATGTGTGTTAGGGAGGCCTAAGCTCATAACCCTGAATTGTACGTAATTCTATCTCCAATCCACTCATCTTTTAACACTAGTAGCAAAGCACACCTAACGCACAGTTTCCTTTCAACAATGATCGTACTACAAACATTTGTGCTTTCACGACTGATGGCTTCAAGTGAGGTGGTGGCTTCGAGCAATTCGATCGTACTACAATCACTGTGCCTGAAAGCACAAACGTTTAGTTGTACAGTATGAAAGGGAAACTTATTAAATTGTTGTCTTCGACTGTAATTATTAACCATTTTGTGTTACATGGGTCTTTCTCAGTGCATGGAAGGCACAGTTGGTTGTCCTCTGAGTGTCTTGTTTGTGCTCACACGTGACGGATTTATTAGACTACGTAACCTTAGCTTATTTGCAGCTCTGCAATGACCTTTGACCTTTGCTTATTATTTTGTTGTACTTTATTTCTTCTCCAGGTCTACTTAAGCTTGGGTTTAGAACCACGTTTGGTCACATTGAAGAACAACTCCTCAGATTCACTCAAGTAACTAGCATATGACAATCACATGACAATCACATGCACACACAGATTCATTATATCACTCAATACATAAATCTTTGTTTAATTTTATATCAAATTTTGTGATCTCGATTTTGATCTATAATTTCAATTTGAAGTGTGTCAGTATCACAACACAACTAGTGTTAAAATTTATGAAAGGCAGAGTCATTCGTCACCATGACGATTTATAATTTCAATACTAGCCTAGTGCTAGGTGCATGCTGGAAAATTTTACAACTCCTCACTGTGGACAACATACATTCACTGTAATAAGGACCTCTATGCTGCAAGAGATCCCAAATACATGCATGTTGAGTTGATGTTGAGTTGCAAAGACAGCAGATTGTATCTCTGTGTAAGATACGTAGCTGTATTATTAAATTTTGAACGTCAAATACATTCAGGAATAAGTTATTAACGGTTGATAGTAGCAGATTACAAGAGCTGTTTATGCATTTATAAATAGCAGCTGGGTTCCTGATTTCTTGCTAATGCCTACAATTATGGATATGATCTACTGTGCTATGAAGTTAAGTCAACAAGAGCATGTTGTAGCTAGAAGATTTACTGATGATTGTGCGTCTTATTTGGAAATTGTATAATATAGATATTTTGGACAAGGCACACAAACACAAAAAAAATATATAAAATTATAATTTTACTCTGAATACAAAGTGTTGTAACACATTGTGTGCTAGTCAAAATTAACATTGTACGTGTATATATTTTAAAGGTTCATTTGCAGTGTAGGTAGGTTCAGATCAGTTTTGCATACTTTTCTTCCTAGCTGCAGCTGCAATAAGGCTGGCAAAGCCAGACTGACCCTCCTCAGAGTCTGAATTGTTGTCTGCAGCTGCTGCTGGTGGTGGTGGTGATGGTGATGGTAGAGGAGGCTAAATAGAGAGAAAAAAACAGCATATTTCACTCTTATTGCTTTATAGTACAACGGGCTCGTACATTGTATGGTGCCTGGTGTGTTGGTGATGAAGCAGGTCTGTAGTCTCTCTCAGGAACTTGTACTATTGTCAAGGGGCTGGGTCGAGCCGGAGGAGTGCCCGCAGCTGATGTAGCTGCTACTACACCTTGTCTTCTTCTCCTAATAAATGATTTTATACAAATCTAAATCTCAATGAGTCAGCATAAATTTTGCACATAAAAATGTCAAACATGATAAGCTTCTAGCTGTAGAGTTTGTGGTGCTTACTGTGGTTCAGGTGTCGGCCATATCTTGCTGACATATTGAGCAGGGAACCACCCGGCTTTGCCTGTTGTGGTATGAGTACCGTACAGCCAACCTTGCTTCGTATCATCAACAGCATCAATGAGATCACCCTACATGAATATAAAAAAAGAAGTCTATATAATTATTGTTAGGTACAACTAACAGTATTGAACTGCAATTTTTCTGGTGTAGTGGCTTGATGAGGATAAATTGCTCTCACACGACAACTAAAAGTGAAATAGAAAATCTCAAATGAAAAATTTGAGTGCAATTCAAAAGTATGCACTAAGTGCTTATTGCCCACTTTTGATGGCTGCCTTTATTTAGCTGAAGCGATGGAGACGCTTGCATTTTGTATCTCCTAATATCAGCAGCTGTGTGTACAAAATGAAGAAGTCATATTAAAAGATGCTGCACTTACTTGTGACTTCCCCTGCTTCAGGAGTGTCAGCTGTAAACCCATCGTAATGAACATCACTGACATCCGTAGTGGATGAGGGATGGAAGGCGTTAGGTGACCGTGGGTTCTATGAGTACATGAGTACATCGAAGCAATGATTGTTCATAATTGTATGTACTGACTCTCAGTAAAGAGGCACTCTCCGGGGGCAGTTCATTCGGATGGCTGCATTGTCCTATCCAGCCCATCACTTTAGTAGACAACTCTTGGTGAGACTGTAAAGAAATGTTATCGGTCACCGCATGCACACTCTATATGTAAGGTGTATAAGTTACATACCACAGCATTGTATGTTATTTGGGAGTGAGTGACAGAGCACAGACGCTCAACCAAGAAGCAGTAGATCTTTCTCTCTTCTACTAGTGCCTGAACAGTTGAATTAGTTAGTAAAATACTATTTATCACTTCTTATACTCATTATTATTCTCTTCTCTACTTACATTTCTTAGTGCCTGAACTCTAGTAGCATGCAAATCTTCTCGTCGGTCTGCTAGCATTTGCCTTAACTGCAGCAAAAATATTAACTCAATAATCGATCATGCGTGTGCTAAACCTCATTTTCCTTCTCCATCACTTCTCGTGAGATTTTTCTCTTCTGCATTGACTTGAGTTTGCTGGCTGTCTTGTCCGTCTTCTGCAGTTTTACGGATGGTTCAAAGAATTCTGTGGATATATTAACACTCACACTTTCTTTCTTGCTTGTCTCTTGTTTGAATTGTTTATGCTCTTTCTATAATAAAAACAATTATGAATTGATCGGTTTAAAGTTAACTTACGGCATAAATTATTGTACTTACGGCATAAATTTTTGTGTCTCTTTCTAGCTTTTCCTCTAGTGGAAAAATCAGGTCTGTCTGCAGCGAGTCAGCCTATTGAATTACCAGATTCAAGGAAGGGAGTAGAGAGTATGCTAGCTATGACCAATGCTACAAGCAATGCTTACCCAGTTTGAGTACTGTGTGCGTATGGTTCGATGTCCTGAAACCATCTCTGTCAAACACTCTCCTACATGAATACATGCACAAAATGAAATAATTACATGCATGTGTTTTGTTTAAGCACTAGGGGGAATACTATCAGCAATTAACTTACCAAGCTTGCTCACTGCTCCTGGTAGACGAGTTGCTTTGGCGCCAATTGACTGCAAAATAAAGCTAAATTCATCAGAAGCAGCACTGACAGCTACAGGTAAGAGAGCCAGTTAAAATATACCAGCTTGAATTTTTTACCATTCATTGCTTTGTGAAGCGTGTTTGCTGCTGTCATGAGTCCCTTCATGTCTACCATTAGCTCCTCAATGTTCTAGAGATTGTAAAAGTTGATGTTTGCTAAGGAAGTTTGGTGCACTTACCCGGTAAGTCGTGTCAGCTAGACGTTGCGATTGCTCAGAGAACTCCATGCTGCAGATCAGCTACAGGTACTCGTGCAGAAACGAGATCAGGTTGCAGATAACGGCTGATATCAGTAACTGGAGACAGTATCGTGCACACGCCCAGTTTGTTTTCGAGCAGTCGTCGAGACACGCCCATGCTGGATCCATGGAATGAATAACAATGAATAATTTTATTAATGAATAAGCTTACGCATGCGCAGTTTGTGCACAAGCACATGTTTGACATTAGGTTCTTGTTTCAAAATGTCAGAGATGGAAGCGAATGGTCCTGATGATCGTGTGGCAGAAGAGGAAAGAGACTCGGACACAGAGTCCGATTCAGATGACAGTGAATTTTCCGATCCCGAAGGATACGTGGATGATATCTCCGACGAAGGCACGTGAACGCATCGAAACATTAATTTTCAATGATTTTTGCCCCCTTTCAGAACTGCTGGCTGATATCTTGGAAAATCGTCCCGTGGAGGAATCGAGTTTCGAAAGCGTGGTTGTGGTAGACAATGCTCCGCAAGTCGGTCCAGATCGTATAGAGAAGCTGAAAGGCGTCTTGAAGAAAGTCTTCGGTAGATTTGGCACCATCCAGACCGAATTCTTTCCAATGGACGAGAAAAACGTCTTCAAAGGGTGAGTCGGTTGACTGTAGAGAACATAAATTTTGGGGTTTCGCTGATGAATGGTTTTTGTTGGAATTACCGTCAGATTTACAATGTTGACATATAACCTGGCACCAGAACTGAGAGACCCATAATGCTTACGTGCTGTCGCTACTCCCTCTTACAATTTTTGACGAGTACGTGTATTTCTCTCGGCAGGTATTTCTTTCTAGAGTATTCCAACCCGTCCGAAGCAGCTGAGGCCGTGAAGACCTGCGATGGATACAAACTAGACAAAAAACACATCTTTGCTGTCAACTTGTTCACCGACTTTGACAAGTAAGCTTATATTATTACCATTCCATGCACTACCTCTAGTTGCCTCTTTTTTTAAAGATATGCTAATCTTCCTAAGAATTGGGAACCGCCAGAGAAGACTGAATTCACTGATATGGTGAGTCGATATAGGGGTGAGAGATCGAGCATTGTTTGTCTCTCTGTTGTGGATTCGATGATGAATGGTTTTTGTTGGAATTACCGTCAGATTCTGATGTTGACACATAACCTGGCACCAGAACTGAGTGATCCACAGCAATGAATAATTACTCATAAAAGCCTTTTGCAATAGGCCTTTCCATTATAAGGCATAAGGAATGTTGATTAAAAATTAATGAAATTCATCGAGAAATGATGAGCAGTGAAGGCGAGCGACGTCATTTGCTGGAGTACGCTCAGAGCCATGGGCGCCAAAAACAAACAAGTACTGCACTGCGCTAAGACTGTATACATCACCCACTAGTCTAAAAATAGCCATATCTATTTATGAAGAAGCACATGGTAATATTATTGTGAGTTGGTAGTAGCAACGAGTGTTGAGTTTGGTCATAGAAGACTCCCAGGAGCGGTCTTGAAAGTCCTGTAGAGAGCCATGCTGTTCATTGTTAAAGCGATAGTTGTTATGCCAAGGTAAAACAGTTGAAAAAAAAGTTGTCTTGCTAGAACTATAGTGCTGGACTCCTCAGGAGCCTCGTGAGAGTCGTTTTTGGACAAATGGCGGCAAACAAACTCGACTGTATGGCATTACTACCTTGCGGTTTCAGCAGCAAATCATCGTCGTAGCTTCGCCTTCGGTGAAAGTCTAGGAAAACAATGAAAGGGAACTAAAATGCGCTTTTAACGAGAGAAACAACGCTGTAGTAGTGATCGCCAAGGTACTCCAGCAAATGACGTCATAACACGCAGAATTACGTTGCGCTACATTCCTTGCATATTTTCCCTTACGGTGGAAAGGCCTATTTGCATTTACAGTTCATTTAGCTTTTCATGTCTTCTCTCTCTCTCTCTCTCTCTCTCTCTCTCTCTCTCTCTCTCTCTCTCTCTCTCTCTCTCTCTCTCTCTCTCTCTCTCTCTCTCTCTCTCTCTCTCTCTCTCTCTCTCTAACAGGGCAACTTGCGGTCATGGTTGCAAGAACCAGATGGTCATGACCAGTTTGCTGTGATGTATAATGGCGGAGGAGGGAAAGAGAAGGTAGCCATTTTATACAACACACCTCATGAACCAAGACCTGTCACGGAAAGAGAAGTGAGCTCTTTTTCAAATGTCCGTGTTCGTCAATTTTTTTTTCTTGTAGCGTTGGACAGAGACCTATGTGAAGTGGTCTCCACACGGCACTTACCTGACCACGTTCCACAACCAAGGAGTAGCTTTGTGGGGCGCAGAAGATTTTAAGCAGTGTGGTCGATACACTCACACTCAAGTTCAGATGATCGACTTTTCTCCTGACGAAAAGTAAGGAAATAATAATCATTTTGACATTTTTAAATCAAATTTCGTCCTATCAGGTACATGGTTACGTGTAGCAATGTTGTTGAGAATCCAAACGATCCTCAGAATGTGATTGTTTGGGACATCAAGACAGGCAAGAGAAAGAAAACGTTCACACGCTCATCGGAGGAATGGCCGATGCTCAAGTGAGAGCGGCAACTATACAGCTGATTGTAGCCTCGCCTCCAGGCTAGATATCATAATAATATAGCCTGGTACAGACTGTCTACGCATGCGCGCAATATCTACGCTAATAATAAGATAATTATATTCATGATTTTTGCAAGTAGCTGTATTTTCCTAGCCATGGGTATTCGTGCAGACACAGTCGCTGCGTGAAGTTTGCTTGCCTATTGATAGGCATCGAATATAGCAAATTTCAACAATGCAGTGTTAGCCATCGCGGAGCTACGAGCTCGCCCTGTGAAGACTAAGCACGATTGATTGTATACACTCTTTCTTTAGTTGTGCGGAAGGTACGAAGCTAAAACTGCTCGAGCATGCTCATCTGCCATCTGTGCAGGAATCAATGCGATGTTTTCGCCGAGCGCTGCTCGTACGCGATATTACAGCTACGTGGTGCCAGACAGCACAGCCTGCGTTACTGTAATATCGCGTACGAGCAGCACCATTCCAGCTTTGCCAACTCTCTCAAGAGCATATTTACAGCGTCATTGAAGGTATTGGTAGCAGTAACAGTAGCGCTAGTCATTGTTGATGTAAATTGGAACGGACGTATATCTAAACGTGCGCGAACAAATTCACGGAACGTACACGGTGTTTTACTAATTACACCAGTTTTGGTGTAATTTTGGAGCATGCGCAGACAGTCTGTACCAGGCCATCTCTCAGCTTTGGGGGAGTGGCCTGGAGGCGAGGCTAAGCTGATTGCAGCAAACTTTACTCTCAGTTTTGACAAACATTACAAGGACTCATATTTGTGGTCAACACCACACCTCTCCCTAGGCCCTGTACATGCTAGTACAGGGAGAGGTGTGGTGTTGAACACAAATTAACAGTCGGTCTAGTCTGTTTGTCAAAACTGAGAGTCAAGTTTGCTTTTTGTAGCATTTTTAAAAATTATGAGTTTAGTACTGTTTTTTTGGTTATCTTGAGTAATTTTTCATATTTTTAATCACTCCCTAGGTGGAGTCACAATGGACAATACCTTGCCAAGATGGGTGACAACATTCTGAGCATTTTTGAGACACCTGTGAGTGAATCATCTCATTACTCTATGACACTTTCCTTCTTTATCAACAGTCCTTTGGATTACTGGACAAGAAGAGTCTAGTAGCTAAGGGGATCAAGTAAGCCCTCACAGCTTTTACTCACTAGCATCTCTCTTCTCTATCCAGAGGGTTCTCTTGGTCTCCTATTGATAACCTCGTTGCTTACTGGGTGCCTGAGCTGCAGGAGATACCCTCCAAGATATTCATCTGTAAAATCCCCTCGAGAGGCGAAGTAGCGACAAAGAGCAGGCACTATGTGTCCGAGGTAAATCTTTATCAACTGATAATTGTAGGGACTTGTACTACGAGTTGATAGGAGAGTGTTACATTATGAAATTGTATTAACAGTGCATTAACCATAGACATAATTATAGTTGTATGCTAGCAGTTTAAAAATGAATTTTTTGTCCCTTTGTTTTACTTCTGATAAGGTGAGTCGATACAGAGAGATCGGGCATTGTTTTTTCTCTCTGTTGTGGATTCGATGATGAATGGTTTTTGTTGGAATTACCGTCAGATTCTGATGTTGACACATAACCTGGCACCAGAACTGAGTGATCCACAGCAATGAATAATTACTCATAAAAAGCCTTTTGCAATTTGCATTTACAGTTTATTTAGCTTTTCATGTCTTCTCTCTCTCTCTCTCTCTCTCTCTCTCTCTCTCTCTCTCTCTCTCTCTCTCTCTCTCTCTCTCTCTCTCACACACACACACACACACACACACACACAGTGCAAGCTTCTCTGGCACAAGCAAGGGGACTACCTGTGTGTGAAGGTCGACCACTACATGACAAAGACTAGAAAGGTGAGAAAGAGGATAAACATTGAAACCCTTCAAATTGTCTCGTTTCTCAGCAACTTTGCTCTAGCTTTGAGATATTCCATATGAGAGAACCAGATATCCCCGTGGACACCATTGAGATCAAAGGTACCTATCTCTCTACATTTCTTTGGTCACTTACAGTTTGTGTTCCACAACAGAAAATGTTCTGATGTTTGCCCTCGAACCCACTGGATCAAAATTCGCCATACTTCATGGTGATCCTCCTACTCGTATTTCTGTCAGCTTCTACAAGCTAGAGAAAGGAGCGCCTGTCGCAAAAATTAGTAAGCTCTTTGAAATTTTGGAGCATGCTCAAATAACCGCTTCACATAGTCACAATGGATAAACAGACGGCTAACACTATCTTCTGGTGCCCAACTGGACAATTTGTGGTTCTTGCAGGATTAAAAAGGTGACCTTTCTCTTATCAATCTTGTGTCAATTTAGTGTTATCGAAGGTGATAATAATTATCTCGTGTCTCTTTACTCCAGTATGGACGGGCAGCTGACCTTCATAGATACAGCTGACATGTCCATTATGAACAAACAGGACCACACGAACGTGACTGATGTTGGCTGGGACCCTACTGGGCGATATGTGGTATCTTCTGTCAGTTTCTGGACTCTCAAGGTTAAGCTCAAAACTGCATTTCGACAAACGGGGAACACAGCTCTTTTATGACTATGTTATGTACTCTCACTCTCTCACTCCCTCTGTAGCTTGATACTGGCTTTATAATGTGGTCATTTCAAGGCAGGCTACTATATCGCAATCCCCGCGCCATAGAGAAATTCTGTCTGTTGCTATGGCGACCTAGACCACCCTCACTTCTAACTGAAGAGGACATCAAGGTCAGAGACACTGCCACATTTTAGTCCTTGGTTCATTTTCAACCCATCTATAGGCGATAAAGAAGGACTTCAAACGCTACCAATACACATTTGAACAGAAAGATCGAAGTACCAAGTCTAAAGTTTCCAAGGTAGGCGATTTTGTGAATTGCGAGTAACCCATTTTACTCTTGTCTTTCTAGGATCTTGTCGAGAAACGTAGAAATGTTTTGGAGTCATTCAGAGCATACAGACGAAGGAAATTACAAGAGTTGGAAGAGAGAAAGCAACAGTTTGCAAAATGTCAGTTAACCCACTGAGTGGTAACTTACTTGAAAAATCATTTTGTAACAAGAAACCATGAAAGTCACTATACTCTTATACTTGTTCTGTTACATGATGTTGAGTCTGCAGCAGCTGCTATTGGATGTAGTAGTAGTATGCTCCATTTACCACAGAATGCCTGTTTCTAAGCTATTTGGTCATAATTGCATACAAAATACTTCGAATTCTTAAACTGTATGTCAATAACCTGATATGTGACTGGTCAATAGACAATACAACATGTTTTCCCAACAAGCATCTGCATCATTGTGTAGCTATGACAACTAAGCCTTGTTTAGTGCGCGATTGGTTATGCTAAAAATGTTCATCCTCCCAACGTGCAGATGTTTAGAATCCTTGTGGTTTCCTCCCTCCACAGATGTTGAACTGCTAGAAGAAGCTGAAGCCAAAGGAACAGAGGAGGTCAAAGTGGAGATAGAGATAGAGAATAAAGTCGAGGACCTTTAAATCGTGAACAGATCATTCTGCGTTGCTATACATTGTACCAGTGCATGCTGGTTAGTATATTTGATATTAAAATATTATTAATTAAATTTATTGTGCAATGAGCAATGGTTTAGACTACAAGTGGGTGTTATGAATCTAATTATAATGACAGCGAAAATCATTGTTGCTTAATGGAGCCATTTAGAGCTGAGGTGTGGGTGGTTGTGACCTTTGAATCCTGTCTCGGTCTGGTAGCAGTTGGGTCGTTATGGATACTGGTTGTAGTGTCGAATATGAGTCGTTTTGGAGTGCACCAAACCCAGTTAGCTGCCCGCACAGGTGGTAAGCGACGTATTGTCGGCCACCAGCTTGCACTTTGAATTCTGAATTTGAGCATTTCGAGGTGTTTGAGCCAGAAGTCGAACAAGATGAGACGTAGAAATACTAGTAAGAGGAGATGGATTGGGTGGATTGTGTTAGAGCTGTGTTTCTTTAGATTAGCGACAGCTTTCTTCTCGTGCTTGGGCTCATTGAGTCGATACAGTGCACCATTGTATGGTGAGAAGGTTGCTGTGAACCAGTGCTGTGGGTTCCTCCTGAACAGACCTAACAGGTCAGGGTAGACACCAGCTTGTCTGGCTATGTCGTCAACATACATGTATGCCTCTACTAGTGTCTCCAGTCTCGGGGACGAGTCCTTGAAGTAGTCTGTCCAAAATGCCGTGTCTCTGTCCGTCTCCTCGAGTCTTGCTTGCTTGTTCTTCAAAGCAACGTGATTGCTGAACACCTTTGCAGCCCACCTTGCCTGTAGCTCAGCCATACCTGGTACAGACCCAACTACTGGACGGACAAACCCAATGAATGCAAGGGAAGGGTCGTCATTGTCAAACACCAACTTGTACCTCTCGCGACGAAAGCTCTTGTTAGCGAAGCGATCAGGTAGAAAAGGGAATTTTGGTGAGTACCCTGTACAGAGAATGACCACGTCAAAGTGTTCTGTGCTTCCGTCAGCGAAGGTGACATTGTTACCGGCACAGCTTCTGATTGGTCCTTTGGGCACGACCTTCTCGTAGTCGACAAGATCAAGCACTTTGCCGTTCTTGTTGATGAAGAAGTGAAAGAAATCTGCTTCGTTCCTCCACTCCTTTATGCCGTGCCCTTGGTATGCGAGCAGTGAGCCGTTTGTTGTCCACTTGCAGATCCATGACAACCCCGGCTTGCCCTTGTGGTAAGGGGCAATGGTTGTAAGTGCTCTTGAAGACGCCTTGTCAAGTGCCTGGGCCTTGCTCCAAGGCAAGATCTTCGTGTAACGCCGAAAGAAGTGTTGACCTCTCGGTATGCTCCAGTAGATCTGATTCGAGAGATTGTACCAATCGCTGCATATGTCCGCGGCAGTTTCTCCTCCGCCTACGATCAGTAGTCGTTTCCCGCGGTGCTGTTCGAGCGGCTCTTTGATCTCGGCAGCGTGGTGCACCGCTCCTTGGAATCCTGCAACCTCGGGTACCTCGCGGTTCAGCTGTTGCTGCCCGACACAGACAACCAAGAACCTGCTTGTGAACTGCTGCCCGCAGGCCGTCCGCACCTTCCAGAGATCCCCGTCTTCTTTCTTAGCCTCCTCAACAGTTGTGTTGAATCGAATGTGCTCGTAGAGATTGAACGTTTTGGCGTATGAATGCAGGTAAGCCAGCATATCCTCGTGGTTCGGAAACATGCCGATCTCCTCCGGCATGGGGAAGTCGGACATCTCTGTGACACTAGAAGAAGAGGTAGCAATGGTTGACTTCATCACTGTCTTCTCGGCTGGATCGTCGGAGTAGTACCACAGTCCTCCGAGGTCGTCCCTTCTCTCCAGTGCAGTCACAGTGAGCCCCTCCTCCAGCGCGTATTTGACCGCCAGCAGTCCCGACCAACCAGCTCCTATCACCGTCACATCATGATGCTGAGGGTCGCCTGAGCTCTCAGTAGCTGCAGTTCGTTGCATCGTGCCGCCAAACTATTCTTCGAGCAAGGTAGCGAATACCGAGAATTGTCTCCTCATTAGTATCAAATTAACATTTGTTATGCCTCGACAGCCAGTATTTATACTTGTTCTCGAAACAGTGAACTCGATTTGTCACAGGAATTATATACAAAACACTCGTGTGTAACTATGCATGAACTAACAGCAAACTCCCCCGACCCCGGGCTACCACATGCATGCATGCACAGCTCACACGATCGAATGTTGTTGTTGCTAATGGGCGTGTCTCATTTGACCACACCCACTGCAAAGCAAGCACATGGCGAAGCTTAGCGGGTTCGACTTCTGGCGCAACACGCTCAAAGGCGCTCGACTGGTCGTTGCGCCGATGGTGGACCAATCTGAACTAGCCTGGCGTATGCTGAGTCGTAGATACGGTGCCGAGCTGTGCTACACGCCCATGATTCACGCCAGATTGTTTGCTGATCAACAATTGTACAGAAAAGAGATATTCACAACTTGTCCCGAGGACAGGCCGCTGATCGTACAGGTACGTTAACATGACTGGTTTGAAACTAAGTTACAATCAGTGTAGCATGAGTGAGATTTACTATTCTAACACGTGTACGTGTATACATTGTCCTCCTCAGTTTTGTGCGAACCATCCTGAAACTCTCCTGCAAGCTGCAAAGTATATTGAAGATCAGTGCGATGCTGTGGACTTGAACCTCGGTTGTCCCCAGAGCATCGCAAAAAGAGGTTTGACACAATCCACTTCAAGTGAAGATTTTAAGAGGAATTCTTTGCGGCAGGTCATTATGGAGCGTTTTTACAAGACGAATGGGAGTTGATTGCTAGCATGGGTAAGAGATGAGTTCAGATGGTCTAAGGCAATGTTATCTTCTTTCTACAGTCAATCTTCTGCACAGAGAACTGTCAGTGCCAGTAACGTGCAAGATCAGGATTTTCGATGACATCAACAAGACAGTGCAATATGCGAAAATGCTTGAGAAAGCTGGATGTCAGGTATTGCATAGAATTTCTTGCTACATGACGAGTGGTTATTGTCCCTCTCCCTCGGCATCTCCTCTATCTCTCTCTCTCTCTCTTTCTTTCTCTCCCTCTCCCTCGGCCTTTCCTCTCCCTCTATCATCAGTTGCTTACTGTTCATGGTAGACTCAGAGAACAGAGAGGTCACGACACAGGACTAGCTAGTTGGGATCACATCAAGGCAGTGAAGTGAGCTGGGTAATTTATGATGAGAGGTCAAGCTAAATTAATTTTAGTGTTTGAAAGAAAGTAATACTATGTTGGTGTCCTTGGTAACACAGCAACTTTTCATTGTGTTCCTTACCATAAACAAATTATGTCTTCTTAGCATTGTTATCATCACTATTATTTTTGTTGATGTTCTCTTGCATTGGACAGTCAAACTATCTGTTATGCCCATCTCACCTTGTCTCCTTCCTGGGGAAATATCCTTCCTTCCTTCCTGCAGGGTTGGGGCGAATTACTGGATTTAAGTAAAGTACAAGTACTTTCAGAAAATACTGAAGTATAAGTACAAGTACATAGCAAATTTTGCCTTGGGACTTAAATACAAGTACAAGTACAGTTTTAGCTGTGAGCTTGTCAAGTTTGTTGGAGGAATGACTTCATGTTTATGCATGTCATTTCACTGTTCATACTATTTTATAAACCCAAAGTCCAAAACTATTTTTAAAGTGGCTAATACGTAATAGTTAACTCCCGGTCTCTGAGGCGATACGGGATATATACCGAAGTGGTTAATTATGCTGTCCGAGGGCGGAGCCCGAGGATGGCAGGATTAACCACCGAGGTATTATCCCGATCGCCGAAGAGACCGGGAGTTAACTGACTTGTACCCCACCACACAGTCTTCTCGTGGTGTTTGTAGCTGTTCTGTAGCTTGTAAGCGAAGATCTACGAGTGATGGGAGCCCAGGGCACTCGCCTCCAAGCGCACACTTGCCAGGTCTATAATGGCGAACGCCCGTGTTCAAGTTGGGCGACAAACGAAGCCTGGCGTCAACTTTTGTGCAGCTAAAACGCACGGTAACTTGGCTTTCAGGCAGCAATGCTGGCTGACCTTTCCCAAAGGTTAACACGTGCGCCAAAAATTTATTGATAATTTATTTGACGATGGCCCACTAGTATCTGCTATTTTGTGGGGTATAAAGCTCCACTCACTTTCGCCGGGTGGGCAGGTGTGGACAAGGGACTAGTGCCACTTTGCCACTTCCTGGAAAATATCCATATTGGCCAGGTTTAACTTTAATATCCTGGAAAATATCCATATTTTCCTCGGTATATGGGATATATACCATGCCATTTTCCTTTGATCTTTGGGTGTGGTGGGATACAAATACTGTTACCTATTGACTCTGTAATGTTACATGTAATAAACTTCAAGTACTTGTAAGTACATTAAGTATAGGTTATATCCCGCGTTAGCAGGATATATGACCCGTTATATCCCGCAGGAAAGGGCGCGCTCAAGTGAAGTCAAGGAAGCGCCGAGGGCGTAGCCCGAGGCGCTTCCGAGACTTCACGAGAGCGCTAGCCCTTTCCCGAGGGATATAACGGGTCGTACGTCCCGCCAACATGTGATATAACTTACTTGTACCATGCTAAAGGCTGTTCTGATCTTGGGCAAGTGACACGGAGGGAAATACGACCCGTTATATCCCTCAAATAGCGCAATCTGATTGGTCAGAATAGTCTTAGTATGGTATAAGTATTCAAAGTACATCGATAGTATATATTTAAGTACAAGTACAAGTACATCCATAAAGCTGATATAGGACTTAAGTACAAGTACAAGTACCAATGTACTTGGCCCCAACCCTGCCTTCCTTTGTATGCGCCTATTAACTCACTGCCAGTACTGTAATAATTGATGGTTGGTGATATTATAGTTAATCATAATGTTGATAGTTTGAACCCATTGTGAGTGTTATGGAGAAATGCATGCTTGATTGTATCTACATTCGTGTTTTGTATCAGTAGACATTCCTAACAGGCTAGCTGCACTTCTTGTGTCTGTGTTAGGTATTGTTGTATGTTTAGTGACAAGACTGTTTGCTGTAGGGAGAGCTTGTCCATTCCTGTGTTTGCTAACGGCAACATCCAGTTTCGTCGTGATGTGGAACGATGCATAGCCACCACTGGTGTGGATGGTGTAATGACAGCTGAAGGAAACCTCCGTAATCCAACCGTCTTCACTGGGGATCATCCACCATGTTGGAAAATGGCAGAGGAGTACTTTGAGCTGGCAAAGATATATCCACCTCCTGTGTCATACGTTCGTGCTCATCTCTTCAAACTCTGGGTTCACGTGTAAGTCATTAATATGAGCACACAACAATAGCTACAGTAGTGGACAAAATAAAATGTCCGTTTCGTGTTTTTGTACAACGATATCATACTACAAACGTTCGTACTTTCAGGTACTTTTAAGATGGCGATTGTTGTACGATTAGATTGCTTGATGTGCTCTTGTTGTACTTAGACTAGTTCACTCAAGCAAAGAGGCTTCAAGCAATCAAATCGTACGACAATCACTGTCTTAAAAAGTACCCGAAAGTACGAACGTTCGTAGTATGATATTGTTATACAAAAATACGAAAGAGAAACTTTATTTTGTCTCTTACTGTAGTTTTGTTAAAAGATTATTTCGTTCAGCAATGCTCAAGCATAAAGCATAGAGCATAATATTTGTGCTGTCCTCCAGTGGGCATTGAATAATAACATAAGTTGATGCTTCATGCATTCCGCAGCAAAAATCTAGAGTATATTTTTGTTCAGGTTGAATCAGCCGCAGTATGGAATCTACAGTGACAAATTCGGTATGGCAAAGTCTGTTGAGCAACTGGAACATCTTTCACAAGAATTGAAATCACTTGTTCTGGTAAGAGGAGAGAGTAGTGAACAAATTGCTGTACTAATTGTCTCGTTAGAGTTCTTTGTCATCAAAGGAACTCAGTGCTCCATTCGAAATTACTAGCATTCCTTTCTGGAGATGTCAGCCGTACATCAGACAAAGGTATGTATTTCAAGTTCGGTGTTACTGTATATATTGCTAATTTCAGTCCTAAGAAGACATCACCAGAAGCAAGTGAGGAGAGTACTCAAATTACGCGTCGAGGATTCACAAAGGCTGAGTTGGTAGCCAGGAGACTAAAGAGAAAGCAAGACAGAAGAGTGCTAAAGCTCATGAAGGAAGGTGTGTGGTGGATCACGGGATCACTACTGCACTAAGTGTATATCAAAAAGATTTTACGAAATTTTTTACTACCACTCAAAAATTTATTTAATTTCGATATACATGCAATTTCTTTTTCTTTAGAACGCAAGCATATTCCCTGTACCACCTGCAAGGTCAATGCTAAAGTAAGCTTTGCTTTGCTTTGCAAGTAGCTCTACTTTGTCTACAGGGGATTAAATGTGACTTCCTCCTGTGTAAATCATGCTGCAAGGCGAAGTGCCGAGTTGAGACAACCGAGTGCCTCGGTGAGCAGGAACACCTGAATCTGTACGATTTTATTCACAACTTTTCTCTGTAGGGCACAAGATACTCTTTTATACAAGAGGTCGTCGTCCTCACTCACGACCACAACCAGTCACAATGGATTCGTGAACCCCTCCATTTTTGTCCTCTTTGTTTCAAATATTGTATTATCACACCATTCAATTGTGCACACCAAGATGCGTTTGTAGGGTAACTGCACTCGCTCAGGCTCATCGTATTGCACGTGTTTTCGAAACGTTTTCGTTTCAACATCCGACTAACGGAAGTGTACTCGGACTACCTAGCCGCTGGAGATGGGGTTGTTGGGTAGCTACTACATGAAGAAGGTCCGACACGACGAGAATATCTTGCACTATCGACGCTCTCCGACGTGGCGCTCGTGGGTCCTACTTGCTGGTGAGGTCGTAAGCAAAGGGTTAATAATTCTCTTCAGACAGCCCTGTTTTTCTTCTGCCCTCAGTGTTTCTGGTCTTGAATCATTTTATCTCCTTGCAATCACGTGAGCAAAGAATTGGATTCTAAAAATAAGTAGATAGACCACCTTCTTTCCTATATTTCACAGCTTATGCATATCTTCGTTACTTGTGTTACACTCTTGGGGTCTACTTCTCATACTTATCGACTGAAAAATATGAAGTAAGCTTGTTCTTGCCTGTTTGAATATTTTGTTTTTTTTTTCTATAGGAGGTGATCTTTGATAAGCAAAAAGGCTCCATCAGAATGATGAATGCAAGGGTTCTCCAGAAGTGGACCATTGGTTATACAAGAAAAAGTGAGCTACACTAGACTGCTTGTATGAGCTGGTGTTGATGGTAGTGTTACTGTGCTTATGCTCAGTCGTATCAGAGCTCGGTGAAGTTGTGGGTGTGGCTGTGGAAAGTGTTCGACCAACCATGTTCGGAGAAGCGCATCAGGTACACATAATAATAAATATTATTATTTGCAATTCCAATAGGAACGTGTACGTTTGTATTTGGTTGATTTCTTTTATGATTTTGCTATTTTTGACAAAGGTGGTGCTGGTGTATTTGAGTGGACTCACTCTTTCACTCACGTCTGGTGCAACATACGGAAATAAAAAGTACGTACAGCACAAAGCACTTCAAATACATACAGATGGTTTATGTACAATAGTGTCGAGATTATTTGCTAGGTCCATGTTATTATTAGAAGTGGAATCGTGGTAGCTTTTTGCCGTATCACAGAAACAATAATACTTTTCATTAGACGTTTCGATCCGAGGATCATCAGTTATGTAGCTTGGTAAACCATTTGTAGTTGTAATTATTACTGCTATTCATCATTAATTTTTTACAGGAACCATGAAGCAATAGCACAAGAAGTAAAGCAGTTCCTACAGCTACTGTCATCATCATCAGAAACTAACTCACAAGACTCAGATCAAGATGAGGCAACCACTCCATCACAGGACAAGAAGAATGACTAACCATTATTATTAACCATTACTTTTAGCACTCATCTTCTGACAACTACATTTGTAGAATTTTTAAATTTCACAAGAGGTAGCCATGGGTTCATAACAGTTGGCAAGCTGTGGTGTTCAAATCTAGCAATAGATGTAGTAATAAGCTAAGCCTGCTGTGTGTGTACTTAGTATTGCGAGACCCTTTCCCGTCTAGGGTCACTGTATCATTATGAGGAGCAGGATCCACTACTGAGGGTTAGCATGTCTCGTACCAAGGGTTTTAATGGTGGGGACGAGGCTAGTTGAGATGGTTGTTGAAGCACAATGCACTGAATAGCAATAGATTATTGTTTGCAGTGGACATAATAGGAATTTGTTAGAATAGTTTAGGGTCACGAAGGTACTGTGGTAACTTGCTAGTGGTGGGCATGAATCCTGTAGCAGAGAGAGAACGAGTCAAAACAGGAAAGCAGTTGTGACATTACTGGAGATGGTGACTGAGTGAGAAGGACGAAGAGAAGATGGATGTGTGTGTGTGTGTGCATGTGAGGATGTAATGTCTGCTGACAGATGAGGGAGAGAGACGAGCATGACACAAGTTGAGGGATGTGGTTACCCATTGAACGCGCTCTCTTGATTGCTTTGGAAATTTGTCTCTGCTTCCTACCACAGATCCCTAAAAACAGAATCACAAAATAATACGAAAAATTCAACAAGAAATACAAAATACTGCACGAGAGGTTTATTTGAGGTTCGCAAAAAACATGCAAAAGAACCACCGAAAAGAACCCAATTCTACAAGAGCGTCGTCATATTGTATGTACGTACAATGTGTACGTACATGAGGAACCTACTCTCATATTGTAAGCTGCTGCAACTCACTAGTGATGCTGTTGGGTATAATCAATCCCGTGTGAGATGATACGAACTGCGACAGTAGCCGAGCATTCTAGAATAGCAAAAATAATACGCATTTCTTCACAACTTGAAGACCTTGTAATCAATCTTGATCCTATTGGAGCAGAGGCAGCTATCTGGGCAATTGTTGATACCGTTCTTGCCAGGTTCCTTGGGGGCGGGGCTCGCTTCCATTTGACTCCGCCTATTGACAGGCACAGAACCTGCTTGAGGTTGAGCTTTTCCTAGAGCATTAGCGAGCTAAAAACAAAGCATCGTAAGAATTTTTGAAGTGATCACGCACTCACATCAGTCTCGAATGAAGACGCACTTCTTTTGAATGCTGGAGCGCCTAAATGTGTAACTGTTAGTCAGTCAGGTCGCGGTGGTTTTCAAACTTACCTGGAAGAGAAATCCAGCTCAATCTCATTTGAAAAAGACGTCGTCCTCTAGACATAGCCAAAGAGCTCGCTCTCCTATTTCACCACGAGGGTAACAGTGAAATGGTTCAACGGTCACCGGACAACATATGACCGGTGGGCATGGTAGCTAGAAACGGTTAAACCACGTGGTCGATTGATACTTGTACGGTACCACGCGAGGCAAACCAAACTGTTCTTCTCACAGCCACGGAATGAATAGGTGTAGACCAAGTCATGTCGACAAGAATCACAGCAGGTACAATCTCGATCTTCGTCATAGGGAAACATTGCACATTTTCAACTGCAGCAAGGCAGGAATTTATATGTCATGCAGGAAAGCACAGCTCTTGTTCTTTCTACTGTATGATTTCTCTCAGTGATAAGTTAAGTAGATCGATGTTGACACATTTGCTGACCACTGTGGGAGTTGTGGTGATTAAATTATGGTAATCCATGTGCTTGTCAATCATTTCCCTTTCTCACCACTTAGTGCAAACGGTGACAGTGTTATTAAAATTCTTTCTTGTCTCTTGCTGGTGGCCGTGTCTTCATCTTGCAGCTCAGTCAATGATCAACAGGTCAGTGAAACATCGCATACTGTAGCCTTTACATTTTTGGAAATCGACAATAACAAATTAATGGTGTCGTACATAATAGCAAATAAATCAATCTATTAGCTGAAGACACACCTTACATCTGAAACAGTCCCTAATTTACAGGATGTGTCATGCACGAAAGATGCCTTGTCCCCAAAATAAAAGCTACATAACTGACTAGGAAACTTGCCGAAGAGAACAAATTAACTGCAGAAATGTGTTCCAGAGCACAGTAAAAATAGCTTCATAATAGCGTGTAAGCTACACACAGCTTGCTTATGCACACTCTTGTGAGAATATGGGATTACATTCTGGTCACTGCCTTAGATGTCGCCCACAAAACAATAATAATTATACAACGAACTCTCATTGTTTGTAAAGGTGTGTAGCAAAATAGTAGACATCATGAAAACAAGGTATGTGTCCCTACATAGGAATGCACTACTGTGCGTCCAAATGCATACCCATTTGTTTACATGAATGTCTTAGTCTGTACACTCAGATAATAGTATAGCTTATTATCCGCACGCTGGTAATGTTAGAACATCGTTATAGTGCGCTGTCATCGTTTTTGACATTATTGGGTACGTGTTGTTGACAACAATCAATCATAATAATGCACTGTGAATGTGAAACCTTAAAGTGGCTTTGTCATATAAAATAAACAACGTTACCGGGGTATCTCCTGCATGGGTTGCCATGGCTCTCCCAACTTTTTGTTTAAATAACGGAAGAATTTTTATTCTGTAGTCTTAAGTCCATGGCTGATCCTAGAGTATCACAGCCTTCCTATAGTTGCTGGAAGCAATGGCAGAGGAAATCATCTAATGCCTGCTATAGTAAGAGGATACTGTTATTACTGATGTGGCAGACATTGCTTTCTTTTTCTTATGGTATGCTTTTTAATATACAAACTTCTACTGAAGTAGTCTTGACTAGTCCAATGGTCTTTTCATATTCTTTTGCTCCTTTGATTGGCTGGCTTGCCGACGTTAGATTTGGAAGGTATGGAGTTATTAGATTTGGATCTTCAGTCACTTTTTTCATTAGCATATTGTACTATTTAGCAATGATCTTTGAAGTAGATGATTCTACATTGAGTACTTTGCTTTGGTCAATGGCAGCCGTTGCATTTGGCCTAAGTTCTAGATGTTACTCAGCAGCCATGCTACCTTTTATAACAGATCAGATTATTGGTGCTTCTTCAGATGAGCTTGGTGCAGTTGTTCGCTGGTATTTTTGGGCATATATGCTTGGTGTTGGAATGTCACAAACTGTTGTTTATTTCTGTAAATTAAGCAGTTCTAGGAATATTTTTGTTGGTTCAACTTTAATCTTTGCCATTCCTCTTGCTGTAATCATCATTAGTGACAGCTTGTGTCAGCAGTGGTTAGACAGGACTCATAAGGTCACTAACCCCATCAAGCTCATCATACAGGTACTCAACTACACTAGGAAGCACAGATACCCTGAGAGACGCAGTGCCTTCACCTATATTGATGAGGAACAGCCCACACGAATGGACTATGGCAAGGAGAAATTCGGAGGACCCTTCTCTGAGGAGGAGGTAGAGGATGTCAAGACTGTCTTACGCTTGCTTCCCTTGGTCATATGCTTGAGCTTTTGTGCATCTGTTCTGCAAGGTTCTCCCGTAGTTTACTTGATTAATGATGAATATCGCATTTCCGTGTTAAACCAAGGAATTGTTTATTGGTTGTTTCCTCTGCTGTTGATACCACTTTATCAGCTCCTACTGCACCGATGCTTTAACAGATATAGTTTAAGTATGTTACGATATATTGGTGCTGGCTTGTTCATGGGTATTCTTGGTTACATATTGTTGACAGCTATAGGAGTATTTGGTGTAATAGTCTCTGATGATACACGAAGATACATATCTTGTACATCACAAGCACCCAATGCTACATATCCTGGTGATTATATGGAGTGGTACTGGAAACTTGGTCCTTGTATTTTGTATAATATTGGGAAAACAATGACAGCTGTTCTTGTGTATGAGTTCATCATTTCTCAGTCACCAGACAAAACGAAAGGGCTTATTATTGGAATATCATTGGCTTTTCGTGTCTTTATCCTTTTTTTCACATTTATTCTGCTGCAATTTACTCTGTGTTATGATTTACCAGTTTCATTAGTTCTTGTTGTATTGTTTTTAGTCTTCCTCGTTCTTTCCAAGTGCTACACACTACGCGAAAGAAACAGAGAGATCAACATACAGGCCATAGTGGAGGAACACTATGAGAGGTACATGGACCAGGAGGAGGAGTACATGAGAGAGAATTCACAATAATTATCATGGTTCATTATACTCTGACATTGACTAGCTCAACCCGGCTGTCATGCAACGTAACTATTATTTTCATCTTTGTTTCTTTAATTAGAATAAGAAAATTAAACATAGAAATTATTTTTTGTTGATGTCACAACTTGAATAACAAATAATCATTAGTCTTCCAAATAATTATAGGCAGTGAGTTACAGTAGTGTACAGTAACATTGATACGACCACTTGCAATTCATAATTACCATTCAAATTTGTCATTATGCACGAGCCCATAATGAGAAGGAGCTTTCAATGCTCATTTGCCAACCTTTCTGAGCTGTACTACCAGTATTGTGGTTTCACAGTTTGTATGGGAGGCATTGATCCCACTAATGCCTCCATATAAACTGTGAAACCACCACACTGACTTATTATTTTTGGTAGTACAGCTCAGAAAGGTTGGTTATATAGGCTCATCGAGAGTTTGACGCTCCTTCTCGTTATGGGCTCCTGATGGTGAACATCACAGTGTCTTGCTCACCATACACCTAATGAAGTCTCAATCTTTACTAATTATCACCACCAATAAACCGCTTGACCAGCTGCATAACAACATCTACTCTATAGGCTGTTGACAGCTAAGGTTTTGGATAGATAAGGGCTGTGTGAACTGTTCTTTGATGACGATGATTCTACATTTAGTACTGTTTTCTTAACATTGGCTATTGTTATAGTCAGTTTTAGTTCCACATGCTACTCAGTGGCAATGCTTCCGATGAAATTATAGAGTAGCATAATATTTGTGATATTGTCACATAGTACATGTAATGAACATGAGTATGGTACAGGACGGACTTAATTAGGACTGTGGTTTGTAAAATTTGTGTTAGATTATACTATGAATGGATGATAGCAAGCATGTTTTGAGATGCAATGCAGCACTCTTCGTGCAAATGAGCACATTATGTTTGTATTTCTTGTGATGGTCATTGCCAATGATGTTTACAAACGGTGGTCTTGTTTGTTATTCAGGAAGTTTCAATTCTCATTGATCATGCATGCACCTGCACGTGTGTATTTGTCCATTATGTCTTTATCAGATTACAGAACGCATTATCAACTGTTTTGATACTTGCATTTGCATAGTTTGTTAGCTTCCATTGAGTTCATGGCTGGTTGTAGAGTTTCACAGTCTTTTAATCACCGTTGCTGGAACCGATGGCAGACTAATACCTGCTATAGTAAGAAGATACTGTTGCTACTGATGTGGCAGGCATTGTTCTCCTTCTCATGGATTTTCTTGCTTGGTTTTTATACTACTGGTACCATCTTGTTCATTTCAACAGTTCTATCTCATTCTCTTGCTCCTTTGATTGGATGGCTTGCTGATTTCAAATGTGGAAGGTACACTATTATTAAAATGTCTTTGTTTCCATCTTTATTTGCCAGCATATTTTATTATTTTGCGCTGTTCTTTGATGACGATGATACATTTAGTACTGTTTTCTTAACATTGGCTATTGTTATAGTCAGTTTTAGTTCCACATGCTACTCAGTGGCAATGCTTCCCTTCATAACTGATCAGATAATTGGTGCCACTTCAGATGAGCTTAGTGCAGTTATACGCTGGTTTTACTGGGCACAAACCATCGGTATTGGATTAGCAAATATTGTTTCTTATCTTTGTAACTTGGAAAATTTTTACATTGGTTCAACTTTAATCTTTGCTGTTCCTCTTGCTGTGATAATCATTAGCGACTGCTTTTGTCAGCAGTGGTTGGACAGGACTCATAAGGTCACTAACCCCATCAAGCTCATCATACAGGTACTCAACTACACTAGGAAGCACAGATACCCTGAGAGACGTAGTGCCTTCACCTATATTGATGAGGAACAGCCCACACGAATTGACTATGGTAAGACGAAATTCGGAGGACCTTTCACTGAGGAGGAGGTAGAGGATGTTAAGACTTTCCTACGCTTGCTTCCCTTGGTCATATGCTTGAGCATCATTGCGTATACTTTAGAAATTAGTCTTACAGTGAATTTGTTTACTGATGAGTCGGTGCTGTTAAATGATGGATTAGAATCCTGGTTGTTTCCTCTACTATTGATTCCACTTTATCAGCTCCTATTGTACCGATGCTTTTTTAACTGTTGTTCAAGTATGTTACAAAGCGTTAGTGCTGGCTTGCTCGTATGGATAATTGGGTTTGTATCATTGGCAGCATTAGGAGTAGTTGGTGTAATAGTCTCTGAAGATACACAGAGATACATATCTTGCACAGCACTAGCAGATAATGCTACTGATCCAGGTGACTATATGGAGTGGTACTGGAAGCTTAGTCCTTCTTTCTTGTATTCTTTTGGTAGTACAATTGCTGGTGTCCTTATTCTTGAGTTGCTTATTGCTCAGTCACCAGACAAGATGAAAGGATTCGTTATTGGAATAATGATAGCTTGTCGTGGTTTTGTTTTGATTATTTGCATTGCATTAAAACAATTCACTTTGTGCTATGACTTGACATTATCATTAGTTCTTGTTGTGCTATTTTTGGTCTTTCTGGTCCTTTCCAAGCGATACACACTACGTGAGAGGAACAGAGAGATCAACATACAGGCCATAGCAGAGGAACACTATGAGAGGTACATGGACCAGGAGGAGGAGTATGCAAGAGAACATCCACTGTATTCACCAGACTCTGACAGTTATTCACTTGCTTCTCATTCTTCCATTTAATTTCATGAAGCACAAATAGTTTGCTTGTATGTCTGTCTATCCACATCCAGCTAGTCTCACCTCTCAAATTATCATGGTCAATAAACAGAAACGCAAATGGAGGGTCTGCTCTCCACTGCAAGTATCGTAGTGCACAACCTGTTAATTTTACTGCATGTACACATGTATATTTAGAGCTGTACATATCTATTTTACATTATAGTTGTGCTCCTTCTGACAACAGCTCTTGTTCAAGCCAAACCAACGAGAGCCAAGAGAATAGCATTGCTTTATCTTATTGAGGATAGAGAAAAGCTCGTATGGATGATTGGTCTTGAGACACTTGCTAGCTAATGGTGACGATAATTATGGGTAAATCTTTGGTAGGTGGGGCTCGTGAGTTTGTGCATTACATGGTGACACAGTGCCTCCCCGGTATTGATGGGGATTGAACAGCCCATATTTTTAGGGAGGCACGGTAGTGACTCCCTATGTAGGGATGAACGAGAAAACAAGATGGCGGCTGCATACAATGTATTAGCGTTCAAACACTGATAATTCGCCTGGTGATGAATTTTATACGTCCATAGACACTTAGATCTGCTATCTGGCGTTGCCCCATCTTACAGTAGCAAGGAGATTGCTCGAAATTGTTACTAAAGTGACGAACCTGGAAACGGTGAAAATCGACTTTCGTCATCTTCGTTTTCTTATTCTTCTTCTTTCTTTCTTCAACTCGCCTAGCGCCTTTACGCGAGCAGTGCCGAGACCAAAACACCCACGAACAGTCGTGAAATTCTCCTGGCATGTGCCTTTTGAACTTTGTTTTTAGCGTAACGGCGATATAAATTCAGCGATTTCTCGATCGTGATCCATTGTCAGCTTAGTGTTAGACGCCATTATTGTGATTGCGTAATACGCACGTGACCAAGCAGTGGCTAGCGCACGTGACCAAGCAGCTAGAGTATCGCCGCGCCGTATGGATCAATATCACGGAGAACACATACCCGGCATTTGTCTGGAGTCTTCGAAGAAGGGTAAGCTCGTGTAGGATCGCCATTCTGCGCTTGCCAGATAATTATAACCGCCGTATAGGTCTACAAACAAGGGTGGGCGGGGCTCGTATGCAATGCATGCATGCGTAGGCGACTAGGCAGAGCTGATATGTCAATTTTAGCTACAAGTTTAAGAAAGGCCATCAACAACAGCAATACTAAACTAATGGTGGAAACAAAGATTTCTCAGTACATGCATGATATTGAACTGCACTTCACTGAAAAAGAAAAAAGGACACAAACAAGTAAATTAAAAAGATTTCTATCGAAATCAAAAGGATGTAGTGATGAAGAAATCTACCACTGGTTCACAATGTAAACCAACAAGGAACAAGCATGGAATGGTAACACGATTGACTTGCTAACAGACCATAGATCCCTACATCAGTGGCTGTACATAAGACTATGATCAATATTTTGTCACAAACAGCTGAATTCAATTCAATGCATGTCAGGTGTCAGTCAACAGTAACTAGCTGAACTAGCTATAGTCAGGCCACAGCAGCCACTGATGTAGGGATCTATGGTCTGCCTTAGCAAGTCAATCGTGTTACCATTCCATGCTTGTTCCTTGTTGGTTTACATTGTGAACCAGTGGTAGATTTCTTCATCACTACATCCTTTTGATTTCGATAGAAATCTTTTTAATTTACTTTGTAGGGTTGAACGGGAAAACAAGATGGCGGCTACATATATGTATTGGCATTCAAACGCTGATATTTCGCCTGGTGATGAATTGTATACGTCCAAAGACACTCTCTGGCGTTGCCCCATCTTACAGTAGCAAGGAGATTGCTCGAAATTGTTACTAAAGTGACAAACTTGGAAACGGTGAAAATCGACTTTCGTCATCTTCGTTTTCTTCTTCTTTCTTCAACTCGCCTAGCGCCTTTACGCAAGCAGTGCCGAGACCAAAATACCTACGAACAGTCGTGAAATTCTCCTGGCAGGTGCCTTTTGGACTTTGTTTTGAGCGAAACGGCGATATAAATTCCGCTATTTCTCGATCGTGATCCATTGTCAGCTAAGTGCCATTAGGCCCCTATTTGTTGATTATTAGTTTCTCATCCACTTTTCTTTCTTCCACAGACGCGGGCGGGCGGATATTACCATTATTGCCATTATAGCCATTACCACACAAAAATTGATTTTTAATACATGTACAAAAATAATTATAAATGATACAAGAGAAAATTATTACTACACTCTTTTCTTAAAGTTGCGTTGGGAGGCTCAACTGACTTGATCATCCAAGGTACGATGGTTTTCTTCTCTGTAGTATACACACAACGGTCGTGTTCACGAGCGCCATTTTTGTTGTACGCATGCGCAGTGGTAATAATGGTCAGTGAAGCGGTACCCACGAGGCCGTGCGGGCGGGGACGAGAAACTAATAATCAACAAATAGGGTAGTCTCGTCCCCAGACCACACCTCTTCCGCCTGCTTCAGAGAGGGTCTGGTTGCTTTGGTCGATTTTCTTGGCATTTTGCTAGACAAGTGTTACGTAATACTCGTGCAATAAAACGTAATGAATATTAAAACAAAACATGGCGGCTCAGAGCAATACACAGCATCAATGTTTGGTCTGCAGATGTGAGGTCGATCGAGGAGAGAAATATCGACGACGACGAAGGATAGATAAGTGCTCACATGACTTCAAAGTTTACGCTATGATGTTGGGGTTGAAAACCGTGAACTTTGACGATCCTACCTTTGCTTGTAGAGCTTGCTTCGCACGAAAGCCGAGGTTATTTTGCTGTCCAGAACGTTCGCTGACAGAGCAAGGTTGAACCTGGGCACGTTGACTTCCATCACAACATGGCCGATTATTGGCGATTAATCGATTGATTGATAGATCGATTATATTACGTAAGACTGGACCATTCGACCAGTCAGATTCTATCCCACAAATTCCAGGATAAATCTACATCCGGAGCCAAGAAAATCGACCAAAGCAACCAGACCCTCTCTGAAGTAGGCGGAAGAGGTGTGGTCTGGGGACGAGACTACAAATAGGGGCCTTATTGTGATTGCGCAATACGCACGTGACCAAGCAGAGGCTAGCGCACGTGACCAATCACTAGCTTGAATTGAGTATCGCCACGCCGTATGGATCACGGAGAACACATATTTGTCTGGAGTCTTTGAAGAACGGTAAGCTCGAATAGGATCACCATTCTGCGCTTGCCAGATAATTATAACCGCCGTACAGGTACAAACAATAGTGGGCGGGGCTCGTATGCACTGCATGCATGCATATGCGTAGGCGAGCTGATAAGTACAGCATAACAATTTTACAAGTTTAAAATTGTTAATAATAAAGAAAAGCCATAAACAACAGGAAAACTAAACCAATGGTGGAAACAAAGACGGCTCAGTACGTGCATGATACTGAACTTCACTGAAAAAGAAAAAAGGACACAAACAAGAAAATTAAAAAGATTTCTATCGAAATCAAAAGGATGTAGGGTTGTGAAATCTACCACTGGTTCATCTTCAAGTTAATTGGTACTGTAATCATAATGAGTTTGTTGTTGTGTTCATGGATCGGGACAGAGGTCATGTGTGTAGTGTGATTGGCCTCTCAAGTTGTTCTAGGTCCTGTCAAGTTGCTCAAAAAATTTTTGATTTGCTTTTGGTTCAATTTTTCTAGTTAGCTACGTATACTCTGACCCTGGCACCAAGGTTTGGCTATGACACAGCAGACTAACTTACAGTATAACACCGCTGGTACTTTAAATAAGACAATCTTCAACAATCTCAAGTTCAGTAAACTGAACTTTTCATTATGTAAATTAATACGAAAACAATGTTCTGTAGAGCAATAGCTTGTCGAGATGTTGACAATATTATGGATGATATACGCAATAGTTATAATAGATTTATCAGTAAATGTTCATAGTATTCAGAGAGTATACGCATTATCACTATGATATTGTAGCCTAAACACTCGGATAATATCATACAGTCATTGTAATCTAATGTTGTAGATGAAGTAACAATGTTAACCTTTAGACTACAGGGACTGAAATGGACATGACTCTAGTGAAGCCAGGTCGGGAATAAGGAATCATTGGTTGAAGCAGTACTGCCTAAAAATGTCTTTGTCCGAAATCTATACACCAATCAGTATTGTATCACAAGCTGTTTGTAGCTGGCACGTGATCAGCACTTGTTTGTTCCTGTGATGTTCCTTATCTTACTCTGTTTCACTATAGATACTATTATCTAACTTTCAGTATTTATACTATATCTAAGTATTTATACTATTATCTAACTTGCAGGTTAGATACTACGTATATCTAACCTGTAGTATTTCATCTACAGGTTGCTGAATATTTTCATCAACTATTTTTTGCACTCAAGTACAAGTACTGGTATGTAGATTAAATCAGGTAATATTATAGTAATAATCATAATTTTTTAGATCACAGTTGTGGGCAGTTATACACTGGGCAATTAGTAACGTTATGAGTGAATTGAATAATAAAACTTTGTGAGAATGCCTATGGCAGTGGCGTAGGCAGGGGGCCAGGGGGACAATTGCCCTCACCTTTTTTATGTTGGCCACGTACGTGGTTGATTTAGTGCAAGCTACACCGTAAACTAGCTATTTTATCTCTGTTTACACCAAGCCAACTGCCATGATGTCTACAATAGATAGGTAATTGAAATTTAACAACTAAAAATTGCACTAAATTAGCAGTTCATTTTCAAATTTTTTTCTGGGGGAGGGCAATTCCCCTGTCTTTTAAATAATTCCCCCTGCTGTTTTTTAAATAATTTGCCCCCTCATTTCAAAAATCCTGCCTATGCCCCTGTAGTGACAAAGTTTTATAGTGTTACCGATGATTATGTCCATCATCAGTAAGCACATACACCCGAGAAATGTATGTCTTCATCATTATGAGACAACATGAAGCACTAATAATTACAACAAGCTCACATTGTACCTCTCTCTGATCCTCTTTTCATGTAATCTGCTCGATGTGGCTGTTTGTCTGCTGGACTGATGTCTGATGGTTGTCAGCTAGACTGATATCTGGTGTTTGTCAGCTAGACTGATATGGTTGTCAGCTAGACTGATATCTGATGCTTTCATAACAGTTAATGTTTATGAATTTAATTATATCAGAGTAATTCTTGTGAAGCATTGCACTACTATGGTTTGGTTTATTGAATAATAAAACTGACCTCTTTGCTGTTGCAGCATGGCTGGCTCTGCTGCCTTTTTGTCTTCTGTTTATACTCTCTTGACCAATATCTACTGTGGTAAGAAGATTATGTTGCTCCTGGTATGGCAGGCATTGTTTAGCTACTCATTGGGGCTACTTGTTGATGATGGATACCTTAGTATCTTTCTGTTCAGATCGAGGTTTCTTTGGCTATGTTTTGCTCCTTTTGTTTGCTGGCTTGATTTCAGCTTTGGAAGGTACAAAGTTGTTATATTTGGGCCATTGGCTTTGCTATTTGTCAGCTTGTTTTATATCATAGCAGCTGGGGGAAATGTGTCTTCACTTTTTAACTTTCTTTTTCTCGGAGCAACATTCCTGGGCAGCTTCAGTGTTGTATGTTATGTGGTAGCCATGCTTCCTTTCGTAATGGATCAACTGTGTGATGCCACTCCGGATGAGCTTAGTACTGCTGTGCGCTGGTACTTCTGGGCAGACAACTTTGGTTATGGTTTGTCCAATTTGTTTAAAACTGGTCACATACAGGATTATGAGTCTAGCTGTGGTGAGAGAATTATTCTTTTTACTGTTGTTCCTGTTTTGATCATGATCAGTGAGTTCTTTTGTCAGCAGTGGTCAGATAAGGCTGTCAACAAGTTTATCATGCAGGTGCTCCACTATACATGTAGTACAAAGCACAGCTACCTTGAAAGACAAAGTTCCTACATTGATGAGGAGCAGCCTGCTAAAAAAACATCGTGTTTTAAGATTGTGAGGGAGGAGGTGGAGGCGGTCAACATAGTCCTACATTTGGTTCCTTTGATGATATTCTTGAATGTGTTTCTTAACACTGATGAAGTAAGCGCTTCAGTTGCCTTTAAGTTCAGTGATGTTTCTAATACAATCTGGAACCTGAGACTAGGAACGTGGCCTTATGCTCTACTGCTGGTTCCATTTAGTCGACTATTGCTTAGTGGATGTGTTAGTAAATGCAGCCAAACTATATTACGATATGTTAATAAAGGTGCGTTTGTGTCTATAGCATGCTTCATGCTAATATCAGTCACTGGAGTATACCGGTTAATAATCACAGAAGATCATGCTTATAAGTACCTTTCTTGTGATGCAATAGTCACTTCTATATGGCCAGTGAGTTATGCTGAGTGGTACTGGAGACTCTGTCCTTCTTTTGTGTGGGGCATTGGGAAGACAATAGCTTACATTCTTATTCTTGAGTTCATTATTGCTCAATCACCTGACAAGATGAAAGGACTTGTGTTTGGAATACTGTTAGGTTGCCGTGGTATTGTTTCATTAGCTTTTACAATAATGATGCAATTTAATTTTACTCTCTGTTTTGACCTTTCAATATCATTAGTTCTAGTTGTACTTTTTGTGGTCTTCCTGTCCGTTCCAAAAGCTGTATACTACATCAGAGGAACAGTGAGATCGACACATGGACCATAGTGGGGAAACGGAGTTTCCTTAACTTTTGCAAGATAATAAGTTTGAGTGCTGCTGAACTTGTCCCAACTCTTTGAGAGTGCTAATTTTACTTTTCATGATCGTTTTTTTTTCTCGCAGAATACTTTGTTGAGAATTTGATATGTTTTATTATTATTGTAAGTGTGTTGATAATCAGTTTAGTATAATGGAGGATCCGCTATTAAAAGTACATAGAGTACACTCTGTAACTGTAGAAACACTCTCAAGAAGTAACTTGACAGAAATGATGTGTCTAAATCAGGTCTACATCATGAATTTTTTTCATAACATGAAATAATCTAGACATGTAAACAATGTCATGTTTCTGTCATGTTGCTTCCTGTTGCACCTATGCACACTGCATGTTGGTTAGCTATTGATGTTATAAACATGCAGCCCATAGATGATATTGAAAATGGTACTGGCATGAATTAGAGCAGCAGCATCTACATGTAGCCTGTCAACGGAATCATAATCTCTGTTTACTGCAACTAAAATTTCTCTTTCGCTGACAGTATTGGTGTTCAGCAAGTACATTCTGTTTGGTATTGCTACTATGTAATAATTTCATGCTGCTATATGAGCTAAACACCAAACTGTGTAGTGCCAAGAATTATGTGAAGCAAAGCCAAGCTTAACACATACAGCATGTTAATAATGTTTTTGTCTTCATAGTCTGTCCACAGCTATTTGTAGCTGACATATCATGTGATTGGAAGTTATTTCTCTTGTGGTCAAATGCTTTAGGTAGTAGTACTGTATCAACAGTGAAAATATCATCACAAGAGCAACAACTTCCAATCACATGATAATGTCAACTACAAATAGCTGTGGTCAGACTAAGCTGACAAAGAGCAGCTGGGTCAGATATACATTAACAAGAAAATTGAAAGTGATTTCTTGCGAAATTAAAAGAATGTAGGATGGTAGATAAGCAATGAAGAAATCTACCACTGGTCCACATGCAATGTGAATCAACAAGGAGGTTACATGGAATTGGTAACACGATTGACTGGATCATAGACCATGCATCCCTACATCAGTGGCTGCCTTATATACTGGCTATAGACCAGCAATGCTGGTATTGACTGACAGTCCACATTAAATCTTATGCCACTGATGTAGGGAAGCATGCTCTATAATTCAGTCGACCTTCCATGTAACCTCCTCGTTGGCTTACATTGTGGCCCAGAGGGAGATTTCTTCATTGCTTATCTACCATCTCTACTAGACCATGAGCCAGGGGCCCAAAAAAGGCCGTTGGTATCATCTAGAGGGACAAAACTTCATAGTGATTTTTGAGAAGGTCTACATGTATACCTCTAGAATCGGAAAATGCGTGATAGCATTCCAGAATTGGTAGTGTTCCACACGAAGAGAAGCAAAAAGTATGTTTTTGACATTAATTATCTTTTGTTTCATATCTCAGGAACCAAGTGTCCTATACGATCATGTTGCAGGTACCATTATGATCCTCTATCCCTACTGAACACCCCAGCTCATTCATATGGTTTTGTGTCACGTGACGTAGGCGTGTCACAACATAGCGGCGTATCTCACCCACTAGAATGACAGTTTTAGGTTAGGATTTTCAGACTACTGGTAGTTAAGATTTCATAACGCTGCATTACAACCTTCACCTAGGGCGCTAACCGGTGGGCAAGTGTCCGGCTTTAACTAGCGTTAGTTCGGCAACGGGAAATCCGATTCCGTGGGAGTTAGGCTCTAATACTAGGAGACTGCATGCTGCACAGCCAATAAATTCATCCACACTTTGCCGCACACTACGCGTCCCTAGAAATGTTTACAGTGACAAACGAGCGCGAGACTCTTTTCTGCACAAGTGCTGTTTTCTTGCCGCCATCTTGCGAGTTTAATGGATTTTTGTGATATCACGCATAATAATTGTTGGCCGTGTAAAACGTCATAACTATTGAAAACACATTGTAATAGTTATGATACAACACATGCTAATAACCAACGTGTGACATCACAATTAAACTCGCAAAATGGCGGCAAGAAAACAGCACTTGTGCAGAAAAGAGTCTCGTT
Source organism: Haliclona indistincta (assembly GCA_964017065.1). NCBI lineage: Eukaryota > Metazoa > Porifera > Demospongiae > Haplosclerida > Chalinidae > Haliclona > Haliclona indistincta. Next base: position 9,930,877 of record OZ024787.1, on the reverse strand, counting down.
TGTCACTGTGAACATTTCTAGGGACGCGTAGTGTGCGGCTAAGTGTGGATGAATGTATTGGCTGTGCAGTCTCCAAGTATTGGAGCTTAACTGGTCGTCTACAATCGCTGGACTGGAACAGTGGAATGGAATGACCTTTCAAAAATATAACATAAAATGTTCCAAAATTTTTATGTGATTGCGTAATCCAAGTTAATTGGTACTGTAGTCATAATGAATTTGTTGTTTTAGGTACTGTCTAGTAGTCTCGCAGGCCAGACGTTCCGGGGGAAGGTTCCCACCCCCGGAATGTCTGGTCCGCGACACTACCTGTCTAGTTGCACAAAATGGAAGTGGAAATAATAATTATAACCAATAATTAACCATCTTGCTTACAGTTTTCATATGTGGCATACTGTTGGTATATGTAATAATGTTACAGTGGTTTCACTACTTCTTGCAATCTAAAAGCGTCAACCGTAGAGCGTAAACCATGTTCAATCTGAATCACGCAATGTAATAAACCTTCCAAATAAGGCACGGATCACGCTTTACGCTTTTGTGGCTGTTGCAAGGAGTAGTGGAACCGCTGTACTTTGCTTGTGGTAACATGCGTTTTTCAAAATGAGTGATGAAACAAAGAGTAATGATGTATCTTCATTTTCAGGTACCCAAGTGGAGGCTGTGATGAACTACTTGTGTTTTTCTTTTAATACTGTATGCTTCTCATAGTGGAGCACCAAATTAAAATGTCTGTATGTTGTGCTGTATTGTTTAGATATAGGACTGTAGTGTCAGTATATTAAGCTAAAAGATGAGTGTTTGCTACACCTTTTAATCTTTCTCTAAGCAGTGGCGGATTTGAGTATTGAGTATTAAAATGAGTCCTGAGAAAGAAAAATACCTGTACAGCTGTGACCTTTGCTGTGTAAATTGTTTATTGGTTAGGCTCCTCAGGATTTGAATTAGGAGGGTGTCATGCACCCAGATCGACTTTGTTACATTCTTTTTGTGGTATTCTAGGCAAAAATTTTTTTTGGGCATACAGACAGCACTAATGAATCAAGATTGCCTAGATTTTATGGCCGATTTAGTGGTTAAGTGCTGATAGCACCCATGCCCCTGTTGCGTGTAGGTGGCTTGCTAGTGCATGCATGCTGCATTGCTGCTGTATGCACTAGAGGTTTTTATTGAAATAAACACACCATTCAACAATCGAAATTGAAAACATGTGATAATGAATGGTGCTAAACTGATTTTAACTTGTGAGTTGCATGCACAAAGGTTGATATTCTGCTGGTTACTGTTTGAGTAAGATTTTTTAGCCCAGAGCCTCTGAAAAAGACAACCAAACAACACAAAAGCACTGTGAAGCACCATAATGTGATTTCAGCTAAAATTTACAAGGCATAAGCATATCTGTGCGTATCATGCTTAGTCGAAAGCCTCTAACAGGCTTCCTTTGTGGCAAAAACAAACAATAGTGGTTTCTGTGTTTTGTTGAATGAATGTCTTGGAGGCAGCCTCGAATGGAGTGATTCTTAACCAAGACTACAGGTAACTAGGGATTTGAAGGTACTAGAATAGGTAGACATCATTGTTGTGGCTATTTTGTGTACTAATTGCTCTGGAATCAGCCAGATAAGTCCAAAGTATTGTTCCTGTCGCGACAGGTACACTGTGTGCATCAATCAGTTCCTGCTAGCTAAGTAGAAACACTGTTCACAAGTGCATACATGACATCTCTCTGCAGACCTACTCCGCCCACTTTTCCAGGTCTAATTCTGAAATAAGGACCTACCACATCAAAGGAATGACGTCATTATCGTACTATATTGTACGTTAATGACCTCAAAATGATATTCTTTTTCAAAAGCTGTGTCAAACTCAAGTTGTTTATACAACAGGTAGGTGTACTAGCCAGTAAACACGCCTCTCTAGACAGCATTACAATTCATTCTGGTTAAAAACTGTCACTCCTTTAGTTTCAATATATATTCCTGGTTTAAGCCTCATTTAGCAACATGTGGTTTACTTCAGTTTTATGGAAAGTGCTCAAAATTAATTATTTAACTAATCAATGTCTTTGACTGCATGTACATCATCAACACAGTTCTTTAAGGTAGCAATTAAATTTAAAGCTATTGTCATGTTAACTGATACACTGTTTTCAGTGCCAAGGTTATGACAAATGGCTATAGCTGGCGAGAATGTTGTTCTGATAACATCTGAACTTAGAACTTTTTTGAACTTAGAACTTTTTAAACTGAAGAAAGAATACGTATAGTACAAACACTCTGTGCTGTTATAGAGGTATTATGGAAATTTGGAGCACTCAAAATTGTGTGTAGTACGGTTTGCACGTTTACTATGTTTTTCAAAAAGAACTATTTTCATGGGAATGCTGGCATTGAATGCAATATCATTAACAAGTGAACGGCTATACTACATGTAAAGGACCAATTTAGTCTGCTCTCATTGTATGCTGTATTCACATTAATTTTTGAAGTAATTTCTGTTTTACGGTACTTTATTTATTGTGGTTGTAATAGGCACGAGAAATCTATTCCGCCGTAAAAATTTTTACCACATAATTCACCCACAAGAAGTACAGATCATGAGATTGTGGTAACTGTGGCTTGTGTTCTGACTATTCCTGTGGGTGTCAGTCACTGTTCACTGTCTCTGTAAGTACTAAGTAAATTAACTTTCTCGGTGAATAAGCTATTTACTTATCATTTTGAAAATGTTGGACGCACCCACAGAAATTTTTCTCATAGCATGTCTTGCAATGATGTATCAGTTTTCTAATCAACAAGATTTTATAAAAGGAAGTTTGCGCAATGTTACGTCCATTGAGTTATTCATGGCTGGTCTCAGTGTAGCAGTGTCTGTTAGTAGTTGCTTGAAGCAATGGTGGTGGAGATCACCCAATGCCTGTTGTAGTAAGAAGATACTGCTCCTACTGGTGTGGCAGGCATTGTTTAGCTACTCATTGGGTCTGATTGCTGGTGATGAATACCTGAGTCTTTTTCTATTCCAGTCAAGCTTCCTTTGGCTTTGCTTCGCTCCATTGGTTAGCTGGTTATCCGATGTCAGGTTAGGAAGACACAAAGTTATTATAATATTCAGTTTGTTGGCTTTGCTATTATTTGGCCTTTTCTATATTGCGAATGTTGGAGTAAATCTTCCTGCTCTTTTGAACTATCTTTTGTCAGCGACAACTGCAATAGGTAGCCTCAGCATAGCATGTTATGCAACAGCCATGCTTCCTTTCTTAATAGATCAGATAAAAGGTGCTACTTCAGATGAGCTTAGTACTGTTGTACGCTGGTATTACTGGGCAGACAACTTTGGCTATGGTTTTTCAAATTTATTTAAGAGCGAGCACATACAGGAACATGCATCTAGCTGTGGTGAGAGAATCTTTATATTCACAATTCTTCCTGTTGTAATCATATTCACTGACTGGTTGTGCCAACAACAGTTGAACAGTATTCCCATGAAGCTCGTCTTCCAGGTACTTAACTATGCTAGAAAATACTGTTACTTTGAGAGACACAGTGATTACATTGATGAAGAACAGCCTGCTCACTTGAGCTGTGACAAAGATCTTAAATTTTGTTCTCAATCGCAAACTACCAGGGATGTCAAGATTGTGTTATGCTTGGTTCCACTGATGATGTGCATTAATTTGTTTCAAGCGAGTGCTAAAGCTGTCTTTAACCCCAGAGATGCTTCTGATTCTTTCTGGAACCTTAGAATGGGAACGTGGCCTTGCGCTATCCTGCTGATTCCATTCAGTCATTTGTTGTTTAGCCGATGTGTTAGTAGAGGCAGCTTAAGAATATTGCAACGCTTTAACTTGGGCATGCTCTCGTTGATTTTAGGCTTCATGCTAATATCAGTCACTGGAGTATACCAGCTAGTGATCTCAGATGATACTGTGTACAAGTATCTCTCTTGCGGAGTTATAATTACTGCTATATGGCCAGTCAAGTATGTCGTGTGGTATTGGAGGCTCTGTCCTTCTTTTGTGTGGGGCATTGGGAAAACAATAGCTTACGTTATTCTTCTTGAATTTGTTGTTGCTCATTCGCCTGAAGAGAGGAAAGGACTTGTGTTTGGACTACTGTTAGGTTGCCGTGGCATCATTTCATTGATTTTTTTAATGATCACTCATTTAAATTTTTCTTTGTGTTTTGATTTGTCATTTTCATTACTTATTGTTGCACTGTTTGTTGTCTTCCTTGTCCTTTCAAAATCCTACGCACTACGTGAGAGGAACAGAGAGGTCAATTTGCTGGCTATAACTGAGGAACAGAGCATGGTCCAGACAGAGGAACATTAACTCTTACTTTGCTAAGTAGATTACTTAAATACTTTGATTGTGAGTGTGTTACTGAAGTTTTTACTTTTGATAACTTCAAAGCTATAGTTATCGTTTTTCTCATTAAAAGATTTTAAAGGCATTTATCTAACCTGTTGTGTGTACCAAAGTAATCAATAAACACAAACCACTCACTTGTTTATCATAACCGCTACACGTATACACTCAATATAACAGTAACAGTACTTGTACTGAACAATTAATGTAAATTCAACATTCAGAGTGTGCCTTCTATGAACACAAGGCAGGTGTGGTCAGTTACTGCATGCATACATTTTATCGTTTCATTATATCTATCCAGTTATCAACATGTAACCTTCTAAAAATCAGATCATTGTGTATTATACCCTGCACATTATGAACCATCATACGGACCCTTAGAGTCACTTATTGACATGACCTACAAATAACCCTTTGTACAGCTTGTTAATTGAAGTTGAATTCTAAACTAGAGACTCAAGAATAATTTGTGTTTTCACAAAATTTTGCTTTTTAATATAAAAAAAATTATGTTAAGCTGCATGCATTAGAATAGCACTTTTCATAAGTTTTACTGGCTATGTATTTACAAAAGTAATGCAGGTATATAAACTTGTTACTCAAGATGTGCGTTCTTGTGGAACATCTAACCTTGCAACATAGCAAGGAAGCAGATTAGATTGTACATTTATGGTTCTTCGATTTTATTTGGTATCGGAAGTACTGTTGTTTTTGTTTTATTCCTTGAGTTTATGATTTCTCAGTCACCAGACAAGATGAAGGGACTCATCATTGGAATATCGATACCTTTCCTTTACACGAATCTTCTTTTTATGCAACTTATAGAGTTCAAGCTGTGTCTTGACATATTAACAGTTGCTGTTGTTGTTGTATTGTTTGTGTTCTTCCTTGTCCTTTCCAAGCGCTACACACTACGTGAGAGGAACTGAGAGATCAACATACAGGCCATAGCGGAGCAACACTATGAGAGGTACATGGACCAGGAGGAGGAGTACATGAGAGTAAACTCACATCATTTTAGTGTACTTTCGTAACTTTAGCTGAAATTATTAACATTATAGGTTTTACTGCAGCATAGCTAACTTTGTAGATCTTTCTCTTTGTATTTTGATGGTTTTATTTGTTAAAATACATTACAGTAGTAGTAACAATGCTCAATGTAGCAATATTGCCTTTGTTTAATTAATTTTTCATTATTCTAGGTATCTGTAGAAAGTAATCAGTTTTCAACAACAATTTGTGAGTTTTCTCATCCATGCACCTTAATTGTTATGTTGCAGGACTGGTACACTTGGTGATGTGTACTCCTATACATGTGGATAGACTGACTGCTATGTTTTGGTCATGTAACATCATCTTGTGCACTGATATTACATCACGCCTTTGCAAATGTTATCTTTTCAAGGTAGATTGTCAAAACTTGTTTTATCAGATATTAAAACAGAAAGTGAATTCTATTTTGAGTGTTATAATTATGATAAATAAGGTGTGGTTGGATAGCTTGTTGGTCTTTTTGGTTGTCCAAGTAAATGGCTGGTCCTAGTGTATCTGTTGGTCGTAGCTACTGGAAGAAATTGTGGAACAAATTACCCAATACCTGTTTCAGTAAGAAGATACTGTTGCTACTGGTGTGGTACTTGTTGTTTATCTTCTCCACAAATGAGCTTAGATTAAATGCATTTCGACAGTTTGGTAATACCGGAATCATGTTAGCTTCAGAGTGTGTTGCATATTGCTTTGCTCCTCTGGTTGGCTGGCTAGCTGATGTCAAGTTTGGAAGATATGAAATGATTAAATTTGGCTCTTTGGTCTCATTTCTTGCCAGCATATTGTATTACTTTGCACTATTAACCACTTCTACACTGAGTGATGTGCTGTTCTCTGGTGCAGTGATTATCATTAACATAGGTGGCTCTTGTTACTTTGCAGCAATGCTCCCCTGCTTAACTGATCAAATAATTGGTGCCACCTCAGATGAGCTAAGTGCTGTTATACGCTGGTATTTTTGGACATTGAATTTTGGAATTTGTATGAGTGAACTACACATGCATATAATTTCTAACTATGTATCTGTTGGTGCTGGAATAGTACTTGTTTTTGTTGTTCCTCTTGCTGTGATCATTATCAGTGACTGCTTGTGTCAGCAGTGGTTAGACAGGACTCGTAAGGTCACTAACCCCATCAAGCTCATCATACAGGTACTCAACTACACTAGGAAGCACAGATACCCTGAGAGACGCAGTGACTTCACCTATATTGATGAGGAACAGCCCACACGAATGGACTATGGCAAGGAGAAATTCGGAGGACCCTTCATAGAGGAGGAGGTAGAGGATGTCAAGACTATCGTACGCTTGATTCCTTTAGTTGCCTGCTTGATGAGCCTTTCTAATCTTATGTTTCTAGAAAGAATCTATGCTCTAAAGTTCAGTCTTTTCCCTATATTGCTCATTCCAATTCATCAATTTCTGGTGCATCCTTTTTTCCGCAATTATGCCATAAATTAACATATTGCGCTACATTAAAATAAGTCTTTTAGTATTTATAGTTGGTTTTATCTTATTACAAGCACTAGAAGTGTACGAGCTAACCTCTTATGATGTACAGAAATATATTTCTTGTGTGAAACTTAACACAACCATGCAGTCAGAGAGCTATGTGGAATGGTACTGGAAAGTTGGTCCTTATCTTTTGTGTGGTGTTGCTAGTACTGCATTTATTGTTTTATGTCTTGAGTTTATTATTTCCCAGTCTCCAGAAAGGATGAAGGGACTTGTAATTGGAATATCGATACCTTTTCTTTATGTTCCTCGGCTCTTTATACAACTAATTGACTTCACTTTATGTCATGACATACTAGCAAGTTCTGGTCTTGTTATACTGTTTGTATCAATACCCTTTGTATTCATTTTCATGGTTGCTATTCAATTGAGCGAAATAAAGACGGTTTGTTGTTACCATGATCTATTGTAGCTAAACAGATTGTGATGTTACTATGAATTGTTTTTCATAAGCGCTTGCAAGCTATACCGCACTTGGTTTCTTTGCTTGTGTCTTCAGGTTTCTATTCATAGTCAATGGTGGAGGAGATCACCCAATACCTGCTGTAGTAAGAAGATACTGTTGCTACTAGTGTGGCTCTTATTATTTACCTTCTCGTTGTATATGCTTTTACATGTTTTAATTCACGACACATACATATTGTATTCTTCTGTCTTTGTGTCATATTCTTCTGGCCCTTTAATCGGCTATCTTGCTGATGTTAAATTTGGAAGATATAAAATTATCAAATTTGGTTCTATTGTGTCTTTTCTTACTAGCATTTTGTACTTTTTTCGATATTCATTGGTGGAACTATTGGTACTGTGCTCTCATCATTGGCAATTATCATAATATGTTTTGGTTCTGTGTGTTTAATAGTAGCCATGCTTCCCTTCATAACAGATCAGGTAATAGGTGCCACTTCTGAGGAGCTTAGTGCTGTTATACGCTGGTATTATTGGGCACAATATGTTGGAATCGGCTTTTCATCCATCACTGTATATACAATCATCAATAGTTATTTGGTATTTATATTCAACTTTCATTTTTGCCTTTCCCCTTGCTATGATCATCGTCAGTGACTGCTTGTGTCAGCAGTGGTTGGACAGGACTCATAAGGTTACTAATCCCATCAAGCTTATCATACAGGTACTCAACTACACTAGGAAGCACAGATACCCTGAGAGACGCAGTGCCTTCACCTATATTGATGAGGAACAGCCCACACGGATGGACTATGGCAAGGAGAAATTCGGAGGACCCTTCACAGAGGAGGAGGTAGAGGATGTGAAGACTGTCCTACGGTTGCTTCCCTTGATCATATGCTTGAGCTTTAGTGTAACTGCTTTAGATTTGGTGCCTATTTTAAAGCTATTTGAAGAAATGGATCTGTTGAATGAGGCTATCGCAAAGTGGCTGTTTCCCATAGTGCTGATTCCACTTTACCAGCTCTTCTTGTATCGATGTTTTCACAGTTTTAGTTCAAGCATGTTACAATGCATTGGTGTAGGCCTCTTTGTGTGTACACTTGGCTTTGTTTTGTTGGAAGCATTAGGAGTAGTTGGTGAAATATTGTCTGGTAATGAACATAGATACTTATTTTGTGCAAGGTCATCTAATGCTACAACTCCATACAGTCAATTAGAGTGGTATTGGAAGCTTAATCCATGGATCTTGTACAGCAGTGGAAGCACAATTGCTGCTGTTCTGTTTATTGAGATAAATTATTGCTCAATCGCCCGACAAGATGAAAGGATTTGTTATGGGTTTGGTAGTATTTTCACATGGTTTTTTTTCTCTTATTTGTTTTGGCTTTACGACGTTTACTCTGTGTTGGGACTTAACAATATCAATAATTGTTGTTGTGCTGTTTGTGGTCTTCCTGGTCCTTTCCAAGCGCTACACACTACGTGAGAGGAACAGAGAGATCAACATACAGGCCATAGTGGAGGAACACTACGAGAGGTACATGGACCAGGAGGAGGAGCACATGAGACAACCACACTACTGATTCATCAAGCGTCATCCCTACACTTTTTATTTTTTATTAAAACTTTTTTCCTTTACTTTAGACTAGTATGATCTGGGTAACATCTTATATGTAGAGTTGCCTGCTTTCTAATTTAGTGCTTCTGTGTACTAAAATTAATAATTATTATTCTTTTTCATTACTGCTTTGTTTCAGTGTGAATGCATTAAAAAAATTTTGTCCAACATCTTGTTATGTTTGTGCTTTAAGCTTCACGAGAACACATTGCTTGGTAAAAATAACCTTTTTCGAAATAGTTCCTTTTATTTGAAGGGGTCAGTGGAAAAAGGGGATAAGTCACATTTTTGTCAAAATTGAGTTTTTGATTTTAAAACATAGCTATACCTATCTAGTGTTTGCGCGCAAAGTTTCCAGTGGCAAAGCTAGTTGGGATTTTAATTGGCTAGCAATTATTTGAGAGTCACTTAATAACTGGTTTTAATAATTTCGTGAAGTCCGTATATTTTAGTCCGTAAATCGTGACAAAATGGAGAGACTCGACTTCAAGCACGTGTTCTACTACTCTCCTCCAGTCTACTACTCGGCGAGGGCGTAAAAGACTCTGACACATCGATCAGTGGACAAGGGAATGAAGAAAAGTTAACAATAACAAGAACAGTGAAAAAGCTTACACAACTTACAAAAGTGAGCCCTAAAGTGCGAAGACACAAAGAGTGACTCATGGTTTCTTGCTTCTCGGTCAATATCGTTGTGCTACTCGTTTAAGGACGGCATAGAGGAAGCGTATCTTTGATAATTTCTGTCAACTAGCAGATTAGACGAAAGAGAAGACAATGGCAAGGACTTACTGGACCCTCCAAATACTCAATGAAGTCAGGATGAAGTCGTCTTTTATTGCAGATGAGCCTTGGCAAAGAGTTTGTATTTTAAAAGGATGAAAGAAGTAGGGTCCACTTAAAGACTTTAACGTGTCGATATTGTATCCTGACGGCCACCACTCAAGTAGCTGACCTTCACAAGATGGTGCTATTCCTTTCACCAGCATGCAGAGAATATTTCAACTCACTAGCAGACCATGTAGTTTTCACTAGATACTGGTGACTAAGTTGATGAATGAATGCTCGGTGAAATTTGTGTGATACACTCATTAAAATAAGTTTAAAATTTATTAAAAACATACAGTTTTAACAAGAACACTTGATACTATGTGTGACAAAATTTTGGTTCTTGTTCAGCTCATAAAATCTGAGATATTAACAGTTAAATAAACTGAACTTTAACCATTGATTTCTCAAAAGTAATAATTAGTGACTTATCCCCTTTTTCCACTGACCCCTTCATTTGTTCTTGGAGTAATTGCATTGGTTGAATTGGTCTCATTTCAGATTAGCTTGTACTGTATGCATAAATATGCCTAAACTAGATCAATTGTTACGGTAAAAATTCAATTTTGTGAGATAATATTATTAACTTTATCAAATCACAGCATCAAAAGTGCGTACACTAGTAAGAACATCCATGGCAGCTGCCAATGGTATGTAATGTTCAATGAGAAAAAATTCATACTATAGTACGCTCATGTTTACAAGGTAGACTAACCCTGTTTGAGCAGGAGCAAATGTACGAAAGATCTTTGTGAATGAGAGCAAGATGAGAGTAGCAAGTACCTGCACTACATTGCCTCCAATCTTGTTCAACAGCCGCGTGGAGTAGCTACATTGTATACTCTCGCGATGGTGCAGTGGCTATGAAGGACCATAGAAAACTTTATTTGTTGGCCACATAGATAATGAATTAGAATATGTAGTGATATGCATCTTGATTACATGCACATGATGTGTGTCTGATGCAACATGTTTCTTACAACCGCCACTATAATTCGTTGTGGCAATGAATGATGGTGAGACTGTATAAACAATGAGTACCTTATCATGCTTCCTCTTTGATAGCAGTATACTATTGCAGAAACGTTAGCTATTATGTCATAATGCAGTGTACTACATTAATACGTACTGTTTTATACAATACATAGGTCATGTACCACCAGTCGGTCGGCATGGCTACTAACAGCATCATTCTTCTTCTGGTTCTAAGTATCTCTTGTCTATGCAATACAAGAGATGTCTACATTCAGCCGTCTGAAGGTGAGCACTGTCCTGGTACTCCTTGTTACAACATCAACACTTTTGGTGAAATGGCTGATAGCTTCTCCAACTCTTCTGGCTTGGTTTTTCATTTCTTGGAGGGAACTCACTTGTTGGATCTTCAGGAATTAGTGGTGTTCAAGAAATTGACTAATGCTGTGTTTGAAGGTAATGGGACAATGGAGCAGGGCTTCCATGAGACTGTCTGGCAGTCTACAGTGGTCATCAAATGTACCAATGGAACTGGTGGTATTGGTTTTGTTAATAGCTCCAACATCACTTTCAAGTACATTACCATCACTAACTGTGGGGCTCGGGCTAATGCGATGCCTGGTGATATTAGGCTATGTAAAGGTGTTAGTCTGAGTTTCTTTAATGTTGAAGATGTCATCTTCATCGATCATGTTTCAGTTCAGAATGGGTCAGAGAGTGGTCTTTTTATTTTGACAAACGGAGCTGATATTACAATTAATCAATCCTCATTTGCACAAAATGGCTGTGGCTCAAGCAAAAACGATTATTGTGAAAATTTTGCTATCTTTTATACTGATGAATTACACACTTTTTCTCCTCAGAAGCAAGTGTACAAAACATTCATTTCTAGCACTAATTCTTCATTTGGAGGTACAAACAACAACTTTTTGTTTGCAGGTCTTCTAATAATAACATTCCAGAGATCTTATAGCATTGATATAGTACTGGAGTCTATTGTGGCTTATAAAAACAGCGCACTTGGAAGTATATATATTGCTAGTGCATCGTTTATGCCAACTTATGATCTAACCATTAATTACTTAAAAACAATTGAATATTCAACACAGACTGGTCCCTCAGTAATATCATCAGAACCTACTGATATCTGCTTCTGTGATGACAACAACACAATAAACTGCAAGTTGTCATTGACTGACTGTCCACTTGGATTTAAAATATCAAACAAATCCAAGATTCAACTGGGCGTGTCTATAATGTTCAGTTCGAGTGCAGGGCACAGCACGTACTGTTACACAATTTCTTTAGACATACGCTGCTATCCTGTAACCTATCAGCTTATAGGCAGTCAACTGTGAATAGTTTTGTCTACGGAGAATTCTAGATTGCCAGCAATGGCCATCGATCGCGAGCTAGGTAAGCAAAGTTATGCCATAACTCGAGAACGCAGCTTCATATACAAGTCTGCCATGCTGTTCTGAAGTAATAAACGAACTCACTAGCTGTAAGGCAGCCAGCAGTAGACAATTTTGTCTTTACATCACCAACTAGATCACCAGCGATCGCGAGGTAAGCAATCACGCCATAACTCACGAACAGAGCCTTGTAACCAAAATCCTTACAATTCATTTTCAAGCAAATATTGACTTTAGCTTGTGTTGTACGTTTCAGCGCTTAGTTTTCAGCGAGCGACGAGAAATCCTGCCGACAGACAGACAGACAGACAGACAAATACACACTATGCCCCGTGGCTCCGCCCACCGAGGCATAATTAGCATTCAGACGTCATCGCATCTACTCTATGTTCAGACATAGATAGTACAGTACCGTATTATCTATGGTTCAGATTTTGTCACATGCACGTGACGCCGTAAGAAAGTTCCATGATCCTGACCGAACACAGTATAGCCAAGTCATCAGCTGGTCTCTATATGCTGTTGCGTTGGATTATCTCACCGTTGCTGTATAACGTATACTGAATAGCGGCGATTAAGTATTAAGTAAGTTGGTTATAATGCTAAGTTCGGAACGGTTGTTATGTGAAGTGATCCTTCTCTACTAGCCTTGTACTGAGTCACGTCACGCTGATTCAGAACCGCACGATACGGCGCAGACTGCTCACTTCGATCCAGTGGAACAGCCTGGTCACATGCACAACTTGGTGATAGCAGTACTACCCACTAAGGTAAAAGCTTTTAAAAATAGCTGCTGCATAAATAATTATACCCCAGGCTGCCTCTGCATCTTACAATTGATTACTGTTAATAGTGAACCTGTATTACTGAGAGCTGATGCAATATTTGTTTATCATGACTTTTAGACATGGCACTCTAATTTTTATAGTGGCTGTTGATTACGATAATGGAACAATCGAGTTGCAATCAGGGACTCACCTACGATATTACACGGTAGAGTTTTAGTTACCCGCTTCCGTGTAACGGCAAACTCCAGGTTCCCGTTAGGCGTTAACGCCGGGGGCGGGCGTGTCTTGTTGCGATTTAGTTACTCGTGAAAAACGGCGGGAGTGCGGTAAGTTGTACATGTAGTGCAGAACTACTGTTGTAAAACTACTACTGAATGACTTCACTCGTGATGGATATGGACAGTACTTGCTGATTTGAGGACTCCACTATAAAATCACTAGTGCAGTCACTGATCAGCGCTAACTACTTTGCAAGTGTAGACCGTGGAAAAAAGGCTTAGAATCAAATTTAGCATCTGGAGTGCTCGGTTTACACTACTCGTTGCACAGGATTACTCCTTGCAAGCCACGCCCACTATTTTTGGCTGTTTGCAGTTGCGCGGTCAAGAGACGAACGTAGGGCTACTGAATTTTGGTGATTGTGATAGACAGGAGACGGTTCTACTCAACCAACGTGTTCCTGTGTCGCAAGCGTGTTTTCTTTGAGCACCAATTCCACTGAAATTGTAGCTCGTTGCAATGCTGATGGATGAAGGTGTTTGCAGTAGAGTAAACCACCTATATTCGGCCACCATCTATTATTGGCCACTCGCTCGTACACTTGCAAATGCGCTACACAGATCAAACTTGACCGACGTATAGACACACACTTCCTCTGCCTGCATTGCAAATTTGCAGCTCGTAACTGCTTCTTTGTCTACTGTGGAAACGAAGAAAGTGGGTAGCCGAAAACATTGATGTTCGGCAAAAGTAATCTATTATCTGGCACCAGTCCTAGTGACTGGTAGACGAATAGGGCGGGATTGCAAGTCAGTACTGCAAACACCTTCATCCATCAGCATTACAACGAGCTACAATTGAAAAGCTCTCGTCTTGCCGTCCGGGTAATTTTCTCTTCGAAAGACCCCGGGGTCGAGCAATCTATGTTCGGCAACTCATGATATTGTTTCAGTACAATTTATGCTCAAAGAAAACACGATTGCGATACAGAAACACGTTGGCTGAGTAGAGCCATCTTTTGTCTATCACAATCACCAAAATTCAGTAACCCTGCGTTCGTCTCTTGATCGCGCAAGCTGGCAAACAGCCAAAATAGTGGGCGTGGCTTCCAAGGAGCAACCCAGTGGTTGTAAAACAAAGAGTAAACCGAGCATTCCAGAAGTTAAATTTGATTCTGAGCCTCTTTGTCTGCACTCGCAAAGTAGTTTAGCGCTGATCAATGACTGCACTCGTGATGGATATGGACAGTGCTTGCTGATTTGATGATTTGAGGACTCCACTATAAAATTACTATCCATCACTAATGCAGTCATTGATCAGCGCTAAACTACTTTGCGAGCGCAGACAAAGAGGCTCAGAATCAAATTTAACTTCTGGAATGCTCGGTTTACTCTTTGTTTTACAAGCACTGGATTGCTCCTTGGGAGCCACGCCCACTATTTTGGCTGTTTGCAGCTTGCGCGATCAAGAGACGAACGCAGGTTTACTGAATTTTGGTGATTGTGATAGACAGGAGATGACTCTACTCAGCCAACGTGCTTCTGTATCGCAATCGTGTTTTCTTTGAGCATAAATTGCACTAAAACAATATCATGAGTTGCAGCCGAACATAGATTGCTCGACCCGGGTCTTTGGAAAAGAAAACTACCCGGACGACAAGGCGAGAGCTTTTCAATTGTAGCTCGTTGTAATGCTGATGGATGAAGGTGTTTGCAGTACTGACTTGCAATCCCGCCCTATTCGTTTATCAGTCACTAGGACTGGTGCCGGATAATAGATTACTTTTGCCGAACATCGATGTTTTCGGCTACCCATGCACTTTCTTCGTTTCCACAGTAGACAATGAAGCAGTTACGAGCTGCAAATTTGCAATGCAGGCAGAGGAAGTGTGTGTCTATACGTCGGTCAAGTTTGATCTGTGTAGCGCATTTGCAAGTGTACGAGCGAGTGGCCGATAATAGATGGTGGCGGAATATAGATGGTTTACTCTATCCGCCTACTTGGGGTCAATTGTTTGCGTCAAATTGCGTGTCATGACACGCAAATACGCGTCACTTTCTCAATGCTAGCGGTGCGAACATTCCTTCACGCCTCCACGCGAAAAGCATCTATATCGTCCAATAGCAACCCTCATGCACTTTCTGTCTAAGTAGGGTAGCAATGTATTTGCACATCAAGTTTCATCAAATTCATTCGCTTTTTTCCACTTTGTTCAAAATTTTAAAGTATTTTTTGAACCAGGTGGAAGGAATTAAGCAAATGAACTTGATGAAACTTGGTGTGCAATTACATTGTTACCCTACTTAGACAAGAATTCATAACATCACTGGGCTATAGAGTGGTGGGGGCACTATATACATTGTACTAGGGGCACAGCACATCGCTATGATGACCCATTTTTCTAAGCTCAAATTATTTGTCGTAGTTTGATAGTTGTAAGGCTACATGTTTCAGATCTAGCAATTGACAACTCATACTAATCCAATTGTTTTATACAGATAGAATCTGTGCACGTTTAACTGACATAACATGCAAAGCTAGTCTGCAAGTATGGCTACTAGTACAAGCATCATTCTTCTACTGGTTTTCGGCATCGCAAATTTATGCTCAACAATATATGTTGACATTCAGCCATCTGAAAGTGAGCACTGTCGACGTCCTGCCACTCTTTGTTACAACATCACTACTTTTGGTAAGATAGCTGACAGCTTCTCCAACTCTTCTGGCTTGGTTGTTCATTTCTTCGAGGGAACTCACTTGTTGGATCTTCATGAACTAGTGGTGTTCACGAGCTTGACTGATGCTGTGTTTGAAGGTGACGGGAGAATGGAGCAGGGCTTTCATGAGACTGTCTGGCAGTCTACAGTGGTCATCAAGTGTACCGAACACTCCAATACTGGTATTGCTTTTGTTAATAGCTCCAACATCACCTTCAGGTACATTACTATTGCTAACTGTGGGGCTGACATGACGACGCTTTTTCTTGCAAACAACGACTGGTTTTTTAACAATACTAGTCTTGGTTTTTTCTTTGTAGACAATGGTATTATTATTGATCATGTTTCAGTTCGCAAAGGGATGGGGAGTGGACTTGTCGTACTAACGAATGGATCCAATTTGAATATTTCCAATTCATCTTTTGTGCAGGAAATATTTAATTCCTTGAACGAGGCTAATGTTGTTATCTTTTATACTGATCAATCTAATAGCGCTTCTCGAAAGGATTCATACAAGACATTTATCACCAGCACTAATGTATCATATTCACTTGGAAATGATGAAGAAATTACAAATGGTGGGTGTCTTTCAATATCAATGTTGCAGAGATTTTATGTTGTGGACATTGTTCTTGACTCTGTTGTGGTAGATGGTAAAAAGAAAACTATTAAAAATATAATGATTGCTTCCAATGTAATCGATTGGCCCAATTACAATCTGTCCATTAACAAATTACACAGTTTTAATTCTGATGGAGCTGGTCTGGTTATCATTACAAAACAAGATATGTTTACTGTTACAAATACTACATTGTATCATAATTTTCCTTTCTCATCAGTCATGCCTAACTTGACAATCTTGATTTTAAATAGTTATTTTTTTCATAATTGTCACCACAAATCTGCCTACAATCAAGGTAGAATAATTAGCGGTATTGCAGTTTTCTTTGAAGGAGTTAAATATTCATCAAGGGTCAGAATAGAATCAACTGAAATCTCACACAACA
The DNA here is from genome assembly GCA_964017065.1 of Haliclona indistincta. Classification (NCBI taxonomy): domain Eukaryota; kingdom Metazoa; phylum Porifera; class Demospongiae; order Haplosclerida; family Chalinidae; genus Haliclona; species Haliclona indistincta. The sequence continues at coordinate 9,913,975 of OZ024787.1, read as the reverse complement.
TTGGTTTTGATGTCAATGGACTCTTTCTTTCGTCATATTCTTATCAAAGCCAATTTTATGTCGTTCTTTTGAATGTCTCTGTTAACAATAATGGCCAGCTATTAATTCCTTACTCAGAAGAATTTAGTGTTGCTATAGCTGCTATACATGCAGAATTTATCACTAGTCTAGTACTGAACAATGTGAGCATTACAAACAACAATTCTACAGGACTATTTGTCTATCACACTGCAGTAGTGGTGAATGGTACATCAGTCTTTCACAACAACACTGGTATTGATGGAGGTGGTCTGAGCATGTATGGTGAATCATATCTTGTGCTTAATGAAAATTCTTTTCTTGTTTTCACTAATAACAGCGCTATCAGAGGAGGTGCCATATTTGTTGAAACTAACAGTCAGTTAGCAAAATCTGCTTGCTTCTTCCAATTTTCTGATTACAAGTACCAAAATGAAATAAAGGCTACTTTTTCTGGTAACAATGCAACTGTAGCAGGATCGGTTTTGTTTGGTGGAGAGACAGATGATTGTATTGTTCCTAACCTTGGGCACTTATCCAGTACTGAATGTCTCAACAAAATGTTTAATTATACAGCTCAGAAAGGATCCTCACAACCAATATCATCAGTACCTATGCATGCCTGCTTTTGCAAAAACAACAAAGTAGATTGCTCTAAGACAAAAATAACAAAGAAAGTCTATCCAGGAGGAGAGATCAGCATCTCTGTTGCCACTGTAGGAAGAAGCAAAAAGAAAATCGTTCCAGGTAAAATTCAAGTATATTCATTGAATTGTGCATCAAAAAATGAAGTTTTTAATACCAGTGCCTCGGAATGCACAATTGTCAAATTTAAACCAGTTTTTGACAATTATTCTTTGAATGTCTATAACAAACCATTCAACTCAATAAAAATAAGAATTGTATTAGTGTCTAGCTGTCCTCTTGGGTTTAACAGATCACATGCAAACAAATGCGACTGTGGAGAGCAACTTGGAAATTTTAACACCACTATTACCTGTAATGCTACATCTAACACCATAACACGACAAGGTGATAAGTGGATTGGTAATATCAGTGATTGTGTATTAGTTTATACTCAGTGTCCTTTTGACTACTGCAACCCAGCTCAGGTCAGCTTTTCTTTCAATGATCCTGATCCTCAGTGTGCTCTCAACAGATCAGGAATGTTGTGTGGAGGCTGTAAACAGAACTACAGCCTTGCTCTGGGATCCAACAGCTGCATAGATTGTACAGGCTCATTTCATCTTGCTCTGATTATTCCCTTTGCTGCTGCTGGGTTTGGTTTGGTAGCTCTTCTGATGGTTTTGAACTTGACAGTCTCCATTGGTACCATCAATGGACTCATATTCTATGCCAGTATTGTCAAGATAAGTGAGAGCACTGGTATCTTCTTTCCTAATGGCTCTATTCCAGTACTGAGTCAGTTCATTGCTTGGCTCAATCTTGACCTCGGTATCGAAACATGCTTTTATCAAGGCATGACAGCCTATGCCAAGGTGTGGCTGCAGTTTGTGTTCCCTCTCTACATATGGTTCATCATAGCCACCATCATAGTCCTGTGTCGCTACTCCACATGGCTGTCCAAAAATATTGGAGGCAATGTAGTGCAGGTGTTTGCTACTCTCATCTTGCTCTCATTTACAAAACTTTTTCGCACATTTGCTCCTGCTCTAACCTGGATTATACTGCCTTGTGAAAATGGCATTGCTGTGTGGTGTGTTGATGCAACTGTTCCATATTCTTCATCTGATCATGCAGCACTAATTGCAGCAGCTGGATTGTTTCTACTTCTTGCTGTCCCTTACATACTTGCTCTTTTGTTCGATGCTGTGATTGAGAAGTATCTTACACAAATTAAATTCTTAACCAACCTATGGATCAAGTTCAAGCCTTTCTTTGATGCTTACAATGGACCTTACAAGGACAGCTGTCGGTTTTGGACTGGTCTATTGCTCCTGGTTCGTATGTCTTTCACACTCGCATCTCTTCGTTTGAACACATTTGGAACTCTCATCTTCATAACAGCTAGCACCACTGTGCTTCTATCACTAATGGTCACTTTCGAAGGAGTCTATCAGAAAAAGTATCTTAATATTTTGGAATGCTCTTTCTTTCTTAATCTTGGTTTATTGTCTGCTCTTGCTGCAGTGTATCAGGATCATGAGAATAAAGGTGAAATGGTCACCATCATCAGTTTAGGTGTTGCTCTTGTCACATTTGTCGGAATTCTGTTTTTCCATGTTATTCTTCGTACAAAAAACAGCAAATGGTTCAGGAAATATGTTAAGAAGTTTTGCCGTAGAAGGAATGAAGAATCTAAGTTACTAACAGATGTCTCTTCAAATGAACCGCCTTCCAAACCAACTTCCAGCGATGTATTCTTAAAGAGAGAAACTCTTATCGAGTGTTCTACAGAATGAGCCAATGTGTTCAATACAGCTGTGTGACAACTGAATGTCATGTATTTTCTTTTTGTACAATTTACATTTCATTGAGTGTGTTGAAGATAATGATGTGTATTAGCATTTTTGTTTATTATTTTACAATGATAACAATATTATCTGTTCTGTTTGTCATCAAATCTTGTAGCTTTGAGCTGTAAAATTTCATAAATCTATTTTGAAATAATATTGTTCACCAACTAACCAAATTTGTGTGCTATATCTTCAGCAACAGATACAGGTGGGTACTTATTGCTGCCATCGATACATGTCACAGTTATGTCATCGTCAGGATGAGCAAAGAACACAATGGATTGCCTTGTTCTCTGTTTTGATTCAGCATCAGTTGGCATCAGAACTCTGTGGGGCTGGATGGAAATGTAGAATAGCATTTTGAGGTATAGCTAACTGTTGCTAGGTACTTGTCACTTGTCCATCGCTGCATCAGTGCTCCTAAGTTGACCAGGACAGCTCCAGGGATGTATGGCGCTTGAATGTAGCTACCATCAGCACAACGCACCTGAGAACACCACAAAATATAAGCATTTTCTTAATAATCATAGACAATTGAAAAACCTGAACTAACGGTCACCTCTGTAATACAGTCACCTCTCTAATACGGCCACATTTTTAAGTCCCAACTGATAACAATTGCAATGAGTTTACCCTCTATAATGCAGCAACCTGCCTAATCAGGCAAATTTTTACTGGCCCAAGGGTGACCGGGTCAGTCAGGTTTGACTGTACAGCTTTATTAAGTAAACTGTTTTTGAGTCATGGTACTACAGTACTACACTCTTGCCTCTAGTCCCCCATAGCTGTCTTGAAAGAGAAGAGTGATTGAGCCGTAGTCGACATGTTCTCCACAGCGTATCTGTCCTGGCTTCACCTCATCGTCAGGAGGCACAGGAGGGTAGTTGAGAATTCTGAGTGTTGTCATGTTGCCGTCTGAACCCAGTCCAGCACGTGAGTGACACTTGGTGAAGAACTGGGGATCCTAGATAGACATCCATAAACAACACATGCTGTCAAGAATACGAGTATTCATTCCTGATTACAACAAGAAAATTAAAAAGATTTCTATCGAAATCAAAAGGATGTAGGGTTGTGAAATCTACCACTGGTCAACAATGTAAACTAACAAGGAACAAGCATGGAATGGTAACACGATTGACTTGCTAACAGACCATAGATCCCTACATCAGTGGCTGCTGTGGTTGGCTATAGCTAGTTCGGCTAGTTGCTGTTGACTGACACCTGACGTGCATTCAGCTTGTGACAGCTTATGTACAGCCACTGATGTAGGGATCTATGGTCTGTTAGCAAGTCAATCGTGTTACCATTCCATGCTTGTTCCTTGTTAGTTTACATTGTTGACCAGTGGTAGATTTCACAACCCTACATCCTTTTGATTTCGATAGAAATCTTTTTAATTTTCTTGTTTGTGTCCTTTTTTTATTTTTCAGTGAAGTGCAGTTCAATATCATGCAATTACTGTGCCGTCTTTGTTTCCACCATTGGTTTGGTTTTCCTGTTGTTGATGGCTTTTCTTTATTATTAACAATTTTAAACTTGTAGCTAAATAATTCTTATGCTGTAGATATCAGCTCGCCTACGCATACATGAATCATAGATTTATGAGACTACGTAACCGGGATTGGAAACGACGGTCTGATGTCAATAGCAACGCGTACAAACCACATGAAGCACTCCGTGTCCGATCGAAAAAGATGATTTTTGGGCTAATTTTTGGCCTTTGTGACTCGTTTGCTGGAAATCTCAAGGCGCTTCAAGAAATCCAACCAGCTTTTCAGACTCAATGCGCTCTCTTCTCAGTGATGGTAAAAGCTTAAAACCGAGATCGCTTTAAAAGAGTCTTTTGCGTGCAGTTTTTCATTTCTAAACAAACAGTGCGTTTGCAGGGATCCCTCCTGTGAGTTACTGAAGCTTCTGGTGGTTTACTTGGTTGTTTCTAAGTGTCAACCAATGCCTGCTGTATAAAGTAGTGTAGTATTTGCCTGCATTAGCAATTTGTGTAGAACAAAATTGTCGCTAGAGTAGAGAATTTAGCTGTTTTTAGTCGATTCACGGGAATCCCTTTTTGGACAATACAAAGCAACTGGGAGCCAAGACAGCCTTGCAGTTTAAAAGATCGACAATTGTTCCATACAACTGAATGGGTAGGAGCATCGATGCATTTGATTGTAGAATTCAGTGTGCCTGTGAAATACCGGGTTTCTCGTTCGTGTCAAGGCAAAAGGCCTGTTACAGTACGAAAAATCGCTCAAGCTTCTATCAGCTCACAAACAAGCATCTCTGACGTGTGAAGCCAATTTGCACAGCATCTGCTGTGCGTGCAGGAGTCTCCTTTAAGCGTTTGTCGTTTGACCGTTGCTGCGCAGCTGACAGCCATATTGCAAGTCCACCCTAGCAACGGACGCGGAGTGTTTCAACGCACATGCACCGTTTCCAATCCCGGTTACGTAGTCTCATAAATCTATGCATGAATACAGTGCATACGAGCCCCGCCCACACTTGTTTACGGCGGTTATAATTATCTGGCAAGCGCAGAATGGTGATTCTGCGCTTGCTAGCTTACCGTTCTTCGAAGACTCCAGACAAATATGTGTTCTCCGTGATCTATACGGCGTGGCGATACTCAAGCTAGTGCTTGGTCACGTGCGCTAACCACAGCTTGGTCACGTGCGTATTGTTAAATTTTGTAAGAAATGTGCTAGCTCTTCCTGATTGTGCTGTGTCTCGCGATATTCTCATTTATCGAGCTAATCAATGTCCACCACCTACTCAAAGCTTGATTAACTCTTTCTCTGCTCACTTAGACTCGTTTTCCCTTCCATCGATCTTGGAACTTGTTTCAGATCTCCCATCGAAGAAAGCTTGGAAAGCTTTGACTAAAACCCTAGTCTTTGAAGAATTCCGTGATTCCATTGAGTCAACTACCATGCCATCTCTCTCCCATATTGTTAACCTCCCTCCTGCTATCAGATATGGTCATCCTGCTCCTATTATTGAAAAAGTCAAACAAAATCTATCACTATCGCGTCTTTCTAATCTTCGGATAAGACTCATCCTTCACGCAACTTCTCTCGCCTCTCACACTGCAGTTTTTAACACTCCGCGTGGCCAGTCGCCTAGATCGTCCTCTTGTCTCCTATGCTCTACTGACTCTTCAGAAGATCTGGCGCACTTTGTGTTCCAGTGTCCCGCACTACAGACTGTTCGCGATACGTGGTTTCCTAAAATTTATTCGTCCCCTCCCACTTCTGCACTAGTAATCAATCACGTGATCGGAGTGGAATGGTTTGAAGATCAAGAACTGATTCTCCGATTCTTGGCAGATCTGTACAGCTACCGTGCTAAATTGTTACATTCTCTTCTTTCCCCACCAGATGGTGGTACTCTTCTCATTCGAGGAGGCAACAAAAACTAAGAAGAAGAAGCGTATTGCGCAATCACTATAATTATTAATGGCGTCTAACACTTAGCTGACAATGGATCACGATCGAGAAATCGCGGAATTTATATCGCCGTTTCGCTAAAAACTAAGTTCAAAAGGCACATGCCAGGAGAATTTCACGACTGTTCGTGGGTGTTTTGGTCTCGGCACTGCTCACGTAAAGGTGCTAGGCGAGTGGAAAGAAAGAAAACGAAGATGACGAAACTCGATTTTCACAGTTTCCAGGTTCGTCACTTTAGTAACAATCTTGAGCAATCTCCTTGCTACTGTAAGATGGGGCAACGCCAGATAGCAGATTTAAGTGTCTTTGGACGTATTAAATTCATCACCAGGCGAAATATTAGCGTTTGAACGCTAATACATTGTATGTAGCCGCCATCTTGTTTTTCCATTCAACCCTACATAGGGAGTCACTACCGTGCCTCCCTAATAACTAGCTGTTAAAAAGCTTTTTTATTTGATTTACTGCTATTGCCCAGTACAAATTGTAAGAGGAAGTGAGGGCTTGTAACATAATAGACACATTTTAAGACATGGCTGAATAATAATATCTGCAAAATATACCTCTAGTTTTAGACAGTGTCCCATTGCCTCTAATACTTGCATTGATAGCTTGAGACAAACATTGAACAGAGCAGTAGCATTACGCTGGAAGGACGGGACTTCACTGGGATAGTGCGCCTGGATCAGATATGATGTGAATCGTCACATATTTTAGTGTTGTAGGTACTGCTGAACTTACAGTTTGATTACTCTGGACATTAAAGCACTCTTTCAAGTCTGGAGGTCGTGCATTTTCAAGTCTGTGATACATGATAATCAGCAAAGTGCTGTCATTAGTAAGATACTTACCTTTCTTGTTCCAGCTGTACATAGCCACAGTTTTTCGTGTCTTTTGTTCTAAGGTATGCTTTCTTTGTTTCCAGTCAAGTATGCCATGTGGTATTGGAAAGTCTGTCCTTTTGTGTGGGGCATTGGGAAAACAAGGAATACTTTTAGGTTGCTGTGGCATCATTTCTTTGATTTTTTAATGATCACTCATTTAAATTTTTCTTTGTGTTTTGATTTGTCATTTTCATTATTTATTGTTGCACTATTAGTTGTCTTCCTTGTCCTTTCAAAATCCTACGCACTACGTGAGAGGAATGAAGAGGTCAATATGCATGCAGGCTGTAACTGAGAAACAGAGCATGGTCCAGCAGAGAGGAACATAAACTCTTACTTTGCTTAGTTGCTTTACTTAAACACTTTGATTGTGCATGAGTGTGTTACTAAAGTTTTTTTACTTTCATTATTAATTCATATACTAACTAAGCTATAGTTTTGGTTTCTCATTAAAAGGCATTAAATTCCACATTCAGAGTGTGTCTTCTATGAACACAAAGCAGGTGTGGTCAGTTACTGCATGCATACATTCATTCGTTTCGTTACATCTATCCATTTATCTTTCTAAAAATCTTAGATATGTGAGGAATGCAATCATTGTATATTATACCCGGCACATTATGAACCACCATACGGACTCATAGAGTCACTGATTGACATGGCCTACAAACAAGCCTTTATATAGCTTTTTTGTTTATATGAAGTCGAATTCCAAACTAGAGAATGAAGAATAATTAAATTTTGCATGCTGTTCAAATTTGATTTAATTATGTTGGCCAGTTTTCAAATTGTGTATGGCTCATATGCATCCACAACAAGGCAATTATGAACTTTGCAAGATTGTGTTCTTGAGCTAGCTTGGTTTTTAACGCGAATTAATCTCAACAGCAACAGGAACAATTTTAACTAGAAAGGAAGTAACTTGGAATGGTGACACATTTGACTGGCTGATAAACCATGCATCCCTACATCAGTGGCTACTTTATTGACTCTTGACCAGCAATGCTGGTGTTGACTAAGAGTCCACATTAATTTAAAGTCTTATTTGCAGCCACTGATGAAGGGATACATGGTCTATTAGCCAGTCAGTTGTGTCACCATTCCGTGTTATCTCCTTGTTGATTTACAATGTGGGCCAGTGGTAGATTTTTTCATTGTTGATCCCTATACCATCCCTAATTTAGTCAAAAATATTTTTGTTATAATTATGTTTACTAGTTTTTGAGTTGTGTACTGCTCACACAAATTCACAACAAAGCTACAAACTTTGAACGATGATATATATTATTTCGATCAAACTCCTTACAGGAACTAGTTTTTGATCAAAGTACTTGCTGTGGCTTCATGTTGCTTACACTATGGCTTCATTGTGTAGTTGAAACCATTAGGGTCATTCCATTGAAAATCAACCACACTTTGAAAGTTCAAGTTACAGAATTGCACGAAACTTGGTACACATGTTGGGTAGAGTAAGGTTATTACTGTCCTGAAATAAAAGTGATCTATGATGAATGGCTTCTGAGATATAGCCAATTAACTATCGGACTTTTTAACGAAAATGCTTTCGCTAGCTGTTACTCAAGTTATTGTAACTTTTTATCAGAACATTTCTACATCATAAGGCTAGTACCATCTTATAGCTCATGAAACTGGCTTTCACATGAAATGTTGCAAGGCTTCATTATCGAAATTTATTAATTAATTAACAGGTTGTTAAACTTTGACCTATGATTTCTCAAAAAACGCTGCCTGAATTTTTTTGTTGTGAATGTATAATCATGCCACACTATTGGTCTATCACTTGCCAGAGTTTAGTTTTGGGACCAGCACGGGCTACAGAAATATGTCTAACAAGCTATGAATAATCGGCTAATAAAAACCAATATCATGGTAAAAACAAACACACGAGTGTACAATTTGTAATAAAAATTGATCATTGCCCTGCACGTGCAGTGTGTTGAGCGTTGCTATCCATGTGACATTTAAATCAAAGTTTATAGCTTAAAATCTCAAAAATATAATACATAGTCAATATTGATTGAAAGGAGTGCATGCACTAAAATTATTTTTTTGTCACTAGTTGCTGCTATGGCCATGGGTGTCCCAACAAAAAGCATTAAAATTATTTTAGTAAAAATTACCATGAACTTGAGTGAGTGCAAATGAGCCTGAGCGAGCACATCTTGTGAACCTATCTGACCAGTACAATCATCTAGCAGAAGGCTTGAAAATCAAACTAGAGTTCATTACAGTCCTGCTGTTAAGCAATTCATGGGTCTCCAAAACAATGAGAAGTTAATCACAATACATTATCAAGTATGCATTTAAAAGGGTTAATTTTCTACAGATTTTCCATAATAGTTAAAAAATCAATGTTACTAAACATCTGATAATAGTATTTTAGTCACAAATGAACTGTTTTATTACAAATTGTACGCTCGTATGTTTGTTTTTACCATGATATTGGTTTTTATTAGCTGATTATTCATAGCTCGTTAGACATATGTCTGTAGCCCATGCTGGTCCCAAAACTAAACTCTGGCAAAAGATAGACCAATAGTGTGGCATGATTACTCATTCACAACAAAAAAATTCAGGCAGCGATTTTTGAGAAATCGTAGGTCAAAGTTTAACAACCTGTTAATTAATTAATAAATTTCGATAATGAAGCCTTACAACATTTCATGTGAAAGCCAGTTTCATGAGCTATAAGATGGTACTAGCCTCATGATGTAGAAATGTTTTGATAAAAAGTTACAATAACTTGAGTAACAGCTAGCGAAGGCATTTTCGTTAAAAAGTCCGATAGTTAATAGGCTATATCTCAGAAGCCATTCATCATAGATCACTTTTATTTCAGGACGGTAATAACCTTACTCTACCCAACATGTGTACCAAGTTTCGTGCAATTCTGTAACTTGAACTTTCAAAGTGTGGTTGATTTTCAATGGAATGACCCATTATGATAAAGCCTCACATGACGATGTTATTCCAGGTCCAACTTGGGTCCTACTCAAAAATTATATTTATAAGAAATCAGATATATAGTCCCTTTTTGACTCAGTGTATGGAAAGTTTAGTAGTTTGTTTAAATGCATTGACACATGGAATTGATGTGTTTGTTATAGCACTTGTACATGCACAAAAAGTTTATTTTCTCATCAATAGCATAGACTGACATTCAAAAATCAAGTTTTGATGTGGGGTTCCTGACTATTTTATGGTCAATACATCAATTGTATCTAGATTTCTGCCGTTTGATGAGATCATGGCTTGTTGTGTCTCTTCTGGTCATGGTCGCTGGAAGCAATGGTGGAAGAAATCATCTTTCATTTGCTGTAGTAAGAAGTTAATGCTGCTACTGGTGTGGTACTTTTTGTTTATCTTCTCTTCCAATGTTGTTAAAGTCTATACTCTTCAAAGCTCCCCTAATACAAAAATATTTTTGGCCTTGATATACTTCGCAAACTTTTTTGCTCCTTTGATTGGTTGGTTAGCCGATGTCAAGTTTGGAAGATATAAAATAATTAAGATTGGTTCACTGGTCTCATTTTTTGCTAGTATATTGTATTACGCTGCACTACGTATTAACTACTTCTGCACTGAGAGATGTGTTCTTTTCTGTTTCTATAATCGTTATAAGCATAGCTGATTCTTGCTACTCAGCTGCTATGCTTCCCTTCTTAACTGATCAAATAATTGGTGCAACTTGAGATGAGTTTAGTTCAGTTGTACGCTGGTATTACTGGTCACTGTCTGTTGGTGTTGCCACGAGTGGTTATGTAAATTTTAATTATGGTATATTCGGAGCTGGAGAGGCAATTATTCTTGGTGTTTCCCTTGCTGTGATCATCATCAGTGACTACTTTTGTCAGCAGTGGTTGGGCAGAACTCATAAGGTCACTAACCCCATCAAGCTCGTCATACAGGTACTCAACTACACTAGGAAGCACAGATACCCTGAGAGACGCAGTGCCTTCACCTATATTGATGAGGAACAGCCCACACGAATGGACTATGGCAAGGAGAAATTCGGAGGACCCTTCACTGAGGAGGAAGTAGAGGATGTCAAGACTGTCCTGCGCATGATTCCTTTGGTCATTTGCTTGAGCCTCACTATTGGTGCATGCAGTATATTTGCAATTAGACTTTTAAATTTTGAAGGTAATTTGGACTTTTTCTCTTTTGTTGATTCCTTTTTACCAATTTCTGGTACGGCCGTGTTTTCACAAAAATTAATATATGTTTTTAATATGTTAAGCTGCATTAGAATAGCACTTTTCATTACTCTTACTGGCTATATATTTTCAAAAGCAGTGGAGGTATATGAACTTGTTACTCAAGATGTACATTCTTGTGGAACATCTAATATTACAACATGGCAAGGAAGCAAATTAGATTTGTACTTTTATGGTTCTTCGATTTATTTGGTATCGGAAGTACTGTTGTTGTTGTTTTATTCCTTGAGTTTATGATTTCTCAGTCACCAGACAAGATGAAGGGACTCATCATAGGAATATCGATACCTTTCCTTTACACGAATCTTCTTTTTATGCAACTTATAGACTTCAAGCTGTGTCTTGACATATTAACAGTTGCTGTTGTTGTTGTATTGTTTGTGTTCTTCCTTGTCCTTTCCAAGTGCTACACACTACGTGAGAGGAACAGAGAGATCAACATACAGGCCATAGTGGAGGAACACTATGAGAGGTACATGGACCAGGAGGAGGAGTACACGAGAGAAAACTCACATCATATTTTTAGTGTACTTTCGTAACTTTTGCTGAAATTTTTAACAGTATAGGATTTTCTGTAGCATAGCTGACTTTTTAGATCTTTTCTCATTGTTTTTATGTTGTAGGATTGGGTTACGCATACTCTGATACATGTAGATAGACTGACTGGCTATGTTTTGGTTACATAACATCATCTTGAGCACTAATATCTACTGATATTACAACAAGCCTTTGCAAATGTTATCTTTTCAAGATAGACATGTTTTATCAGATATTAAAACAGAAAGTTATATTTTGAGTGTTATATGATAAATAAGGTGTCGTTGGATAGCTTGTTGGTCTTTCTGGTTGTCCAAGTAAATGGCTGATCCTAGTGTAACACCATCTGTTGGTCGTAGCTACTGGAAGAAATTGTGGAACAAATTACCCAATACCTGTTTTAGTAAGAAGATACTGTTGCTACTGGTGTGGTACTTGTTGTTTATCTTCTCTGCAAATGAGCTTAGATTAAATGCATTTCGACAGTTTGGTAATACTGGAATCATGTTAGCTTCAGAGTGTGTTGCATATTGCTTTGCTCCTCTTGTTGGCTGGCTAGCTGATGTCAAGTTTGGGAGATATGAAATGATTAAATTTGGTTCATCGGTCTCATTTCTTGCCAGCATATTGTATTACTTTGCACTATTAACCACTTCTACACTGAGTGATGTGCTGTTCTCTGGTGCAGTGATTATCACTAACTTAGGTGGCTCTTGTTACTTTGCTGCAATGCTTCCCTTCTTAACAGATCAAATAATTGGTGCCACCTCAGATGAGCTTAGTGCTTTTATACGCTGGTATCTTTGGACATTGCATTTTGGACATTTTGGAGTTTGTATAAGTGAGCTACACATGTATATAATTTCTAACCATGTATCTGCTGGTACTGAAATAGTATTATTTTTTGTTGTTCCTCTTGCTGTGATCATTATCAGTGACTGCTTGTGTCAGCAGTGGTTGGACAGGACTCATAAGGTCACTAACCCCATCAAGCTCATCATACAGGTACTCAACTACACTAGGAAGCACAGATACCCTGAGAGACGCAGTGCCTTCACCTATATTGATGAGGAACAGCCCACACGAATGGACTATGGCAAGGAGAAATTCGGAGGACCCTTCACTGAGGAGGAGGTAGAGGATGTCAAAACTGTCTTGCGCTTGATTCCTTTGGTCATATGCTTGAGCCTCATTATTGGTGCTCATGGTTTACACATTGTCGTTGGAGATTTTGAATTTCTAATAAATGATTGGCTTTTCCCTTTGTTGCTGATTCCATTTTATCAATTCATGTTGCGCCCATGTTTTCGTAGTTGTGTCACCAGTACATTACAGCGTATTAAAATAGCGCTTCTTATGGGTATCATCGGTTTGCTGTTGTTATGTGCAATGGAAGTTTATGAATTTGTTTCTGGGGATATAGGGAATTATAATATTTTTTGTGGAATTTCTATTGCCCCAATGCCGCCAGAAAGCTACGTGAGTCATTTGGAGTGGTACTGGAAAGTTGGTCCTTATCTCTTATTTGGAATTGGTAGTACTATAGTTGATGTTTTATTCCTTGAGTTTATGATTTCTCAATCACCACACTGTAAAAACTAGGTGGTGAACGTCACTACTAATTGTGGTGACGTTCACTACTTTTTTGTTCACCACCAGGTAGTGAATTACTATATTGGTGACGTTCACTACTCAAATCAGTGAAGTCACTAATCGTCAAATTTGGTGATGTATTTATTGGTGACGTTCACTAATTTTTTGCTCACCACCAAGTAGTGAAGTACTATATTGGTGACAGTCGGCACTAATCAAGTCACTAATCACTAATCAAGTGTGACACGTCATAGCTCATGTCTCTATTCCTCATTGCACAGGTTCTCCTGGTTTTGTCAGGTGCTGTGGCACTGCTCAGTGATGGCAACTAAACTGTGTGTTTAAAGTTTACAGATGGCTGTTGTCAAGGTTAATGTATGAATTATAAAGTTTTACTATATATATCTTTATAATTTTTACTGAAGGGCTTACCAGGATCTCTAAATATCCTGACACTCCCTCTTTCATCAAGATGAAGTTATTGCTAACTCTCAAGGAACAAACCACTACATCCACGTCAAGACTAGACTATTATTATTAATTAATGTCTTTGTAAACAACACTGTTTAAGTGGACACAACAAGAAAGACTAAATTTGAAACAAAAAATTAATGGGAAGTAATAATTACGGTACTGTGACAGTCTGTAAATACAATAAATTAGAGAAAACAACATTGACACAACATTGAAAATACTAGTTCATAGTATCATTAGTGCATTTGGTGACCAAGAATGGTTTAAAACAAGGAAAACTGCAAAACAGCCTCCTACTATCATGCCAGTGTCGCAGTCCAGTGGAATTCATGGTACCATTAGTGCTTCAGCTGGTGACAAAGAATGGTTAGAAGCAATCAAAACCGCAAAACAGCCTCCTACTATCATGCTAGTGTCGCAGTCCAGTGGAATTCATGGTACCATTAGTGCTTCTGGTGACAAAGAATGGTTAGAAGCAATCAAAACCGCAAAACAGCCTCCTACTATCATGCTAGTGTCGCAGTCCAGTGGAATTCATGGTACCATTAGTGCTTCTGGTGACAAAGAATGGTTAGAAGCAATCAAAACCGCAAAACAGCCTCCTACTATCATGCTAGTGTCGCAGTCCAGTGGAATTCATGGT
>OZ024787.1:9869665-9897165 GCA_964017065.1 Haliclona indistincta | reverse complement strand
AGAGCAAGAGTGAGAGAGGGAAAGAAAGAGAGAGTGAGAGAAAGAGAGAGGGAGAGAGAGAAGAAGTGAGAGAAAGAGAGTGATAGAGAGAAAGATGTGAGAGGGAGGGAGAGAAGAGAGAGAGAAAGAGAGAGGGAGATAGAAAGAGAGAGAGGGAGAGAGAAAGAGAAGGAGGGAGAGAAAGAGAGAGAAAGATATGAGAGAGAGGTGGAGAAGAGAGAGAGCGAGAGAAAGAGAGGGAAGGAGAGAGAGGAATAATAGCATTACACAACAATATAAACACTGTACCACATACCTTGACGACATAATGGGTCATGTATCTCTGTAGACACAAGAACACTTGACCTATTGTACGGAACAGAGCTACGTAGTTACAATCCAAAACAAAGCAATTCTTACCTGAGCTTTCTTTAGATATAGGTGTTGACACGAGAACACTTGACAAGACTTGACCTACTGTACAAAACAGACCGTGTTGCAATCCAAAACAAAGCAATTCTTACCTGAGCTTTCTCTAGATATAGGTGTTGACACGAGAACACTTGACAACACTTGACCTACTGTACAACAGACCGTGTTACAATCCAAAACAAAGCAATTCTTACCTGAGCTTTCTTTAGATATAGGTGTTGACACGAGAACACTTGACAACACTTGACCTACTGTACAAAACAGACCGTGTTACAATCCAAAACAAAGCAATTCTTACCTGAGCTTTCTTTAGATATAGGTGTTGACACGAGAACACTTGACCGACTGTACAAAACAGACCATGTTGCAATCCAAAACAAAGCAATTCTTACCTGAGCTTTCTCTAGATAATTATAGGTGGAGTTGACACGAGAACTGTACACTTGACAGCTAGGCGGGTTTGGTGAGATTTGGCGACGTAACAGGTCGGTCACTCATGCAGACAGAGTCAAAGGAGTAACTGAACAAGTGTGAGAGCCCCAGTCACTCAAGATCAGGCATATATACATCTAGATAAGTTAAGGGGCCACAACAATAAGTTGAGAATGAAAACTATATAGAGTCAAACAAGTCATGCAGTCAAACACACCTATAGTACACAAGTTAACACGTGGGAAATCACGGTGTAGCAGCAGCTGGAGATCGAGTAGGTCTATATGTATCCATGAAGCCTGGTTTATTGTAGGAGCCTAGGCTAGCTTGCGAGGCAGGAATCACTTCAGTCACTCACTGCATGCACTACATTCGGCTAGTGGGCGTGGTACGATAGGTGGAGTCACTCTGTAATATTGGCGGGCTACAATCTGATTGGTCCAAATTCATTCGCCACGTGAAGATAGAATTGCAGCTGTTGGCTACCATCCTCCATTGCAAAGAGAGCTTGTGCTATAATACTACAACTACACGTAAGGTACTCACTGCTACTCTTGTTGTTGTCTTAGATATTTTGCTCTGATTGCCACTGACTAGATTGCTATCGTTCTCGATTAGTGCCGTTTGATGTTATCGCGCGGTGCTTGGCCCGGCAACAGGTAAGCTAAACTTCTTATTTCTGTTTCTTCAAGTACAATTCCTCTTATTGTTTTAGAGACCAAATGAGTTGACTACGTTCTGTGTATGATTACGGTACGTGTGCCTACTATAATTATTATAACACTGCTTAAACCGATGAGCTATCATAGGTGAGTGAATGAGTGACCTATATATCATTGTTGTAGACTGTCATTATGCTGTTTGTATGTTGTGTCATGATTATTGCTTCTGTCTTATACAGGACTGTTCTATACGTGAAGTGAGACATAGTTATTGTGTAAGGTTCGCCATATGCTGTGTGGATGTTGTGTGTATTACTTTTCTCTCTTAATTATATTTTCCCTGATTCCCTCAGATCAATCTTAACTCGCCACTGATCATCAAACTATTATGGTAAGTATAATTGGCTGTGTTAGTGTGATTCTGGTAGTGAACACATGCTTTTCTCTTCATTCAGGAACTCAACACAGCTTCATACGATCGGACTACACTCATCAGGTATGTTGATATGATTCTGTATTAGTGAACACATGCTTTCCTCTTCATTCAGGAACTCAACGCAGCTACACAGCTTCATATGATCGGACTACACTCATCAGGTGTGTTGGTGTGATTCTGTGTTAGTGAACACATGCTTTCCTCTTCTCTTAATTATATTTTCCCTGATTCCCTCAGATCAGTCTTAACTCGCCACTGATCATCAAACTATTATGGTAAGTATAATTGGCTGTGTTAGTGTGATTCTGGTAGTGAACACATGCTTTCCTCTTCATTCAGGAACTCAACGCAGCTACACAGCTTCATACGATCGGACTACACTCATCAGGTGTGTTAGTGTGATTCTGTGTTAGTGAACACATGCTTTCCTCTTCATTCAGGAACACAACGCAGCTACACAGCTTCATATGATCGGACCGTACACGTCACGTGTATTGCCATTCAGGAATTCATGAGAAAGGTGAGGCATGTGTTACAAGTGTGCTTTATTCTGATTTGAATTCCTACAGGTATTCTCTGGGTCACACACACACACATTTATGTATCATTTTCTGGTCTATACTCCTTTGATTTTACCGACTGTGTACTTACAGGCTAGTGGGAATTACAGCAACATACAGTGGTTGTCAAGATGAACAGAACACAAGGTGTGTTGAAACATAATTATTTTTCTTTCTTTATTGTCACACGCACACTCTCACACACACACTCTCACGCACACACATTTATGTATCATTTTCCCGTCTGTACTCCTATGATTTTACCGACTGTGTACTTACAGGCTAGTGGGAAGTACAGGAACATACAGTATGAACAGAACAGAAGGTGTGTTGAATTAATGTGCTGGTGGTTATAATATTTATTCTCAAGTATCTGATTCTGTACACCATATAATACCGACACTCTTATGCTCTCTCTGTACTCTGTCCCATTATCTAGAAAGACTGTCCCATAATAATTATTATTAAAGTATACAATCCCAATGGCGGGTGGGAGTGATATTCCCTTTTTAGGGCCTTGTATAGATCTGTGTGCATCCGATACAATAACCTGCCTTCATAATTTCCCTCTCTTCATGTGTATGATTGTTTCAAAATAATAATTATTAGTGCCTGAATCATTAATAACTAGTTAAAGCACCGTTGCGAGTGCAATACGGGAATTATTGCGTGAGGGGTGTGGTCGAGACGGTGATACAGCACGAGGCGAAGCCGAGTGCTGTATCAGCGTCGAGAACGACACCCTGAGCGCAATAATTCTCGTATTGCACGAGCAGACGGTGCTTTTACTAGTTTGTAGCACGACAGCTTGCCGCTGTCACTGAATCTTTGTGCCAGGGCGACTTATTCTCGAGGTCGAGCCAAGGTCAGTCTCCGCCCACCCTATATTTAACCCTCCAGGCAGTGCTATGTTTTCCCTGGCCGTGCTATATTTTCCCCGGCCGTGCTATATTTTCCATATTGCGAACGGCGTTCACATTATGGAAAATATAGAACGGGCGGCGCCTTTGATACGCCCACGCAGAGTGCTACAATGTTAGCCAAGTTTTCTTTGTGAATGTTGTTTAATTAATTTCAGTACATCTGGATTTGTTGCATTTACAAATTATCGAGGTATGTAAAAACTATGTCTATCTTGTACTGCTGTGTGTGTAGCTGCTACTTTGGTGGCTTGAACATTATAGAACGTGAGTTGATGTACTGTATACTGATCAATGAACAAGTGCACTAGCTGCTTGTTGAGTGAGTCTATGAATTATAATAGCGTCCAGTAACTTCTTCCTCTTGTGTGTCAGGATTCCTTTTTTAAGAGAGCAGTTATAACAGCCTGCAATTATAAAATAAATTTAACTTAGTGTGCATGTATAGCTGGCTATTCATGTGTACCTGAGGACTAAATAGAACATCTTGGGCTAGTCCGCTCAGAAAAATCATCATCACTGTACTGGACTCCTGTGCTCCTGCAAATGTCCTCCTGCATAAAATTATGTGTTTGCTGCTTGCAACCTTAGCTGCCGTATGGTGCAGACAACAGTTTATAATTTGAGCAGGAATTATCGTTGTGCAGTGTACCTCTTTCTTGTCTTTACTCCTCCCTGTCCTTACCATTCACTACAGGAAGATGAAGTGATCGTCAAGATTGACAACAGTGAACTAGTCAATGTTACACAAAGGTGTGTACGTTGTTACATAGCTATTACGTATTTCATCCCTCTAAGTTATATGTCCATCTGTCAGTTGCGTTCAGATAAATGTAAATTGTTAAGATTGTAAACTCAATGTATGAAGTCTTGGTCATATTCATCTGTGCATTAGCCTGTGCCTTCATTAAGGTGGCGGTATACTGTGTGGGTGTGGCTACAGTGGGTTCGAAAACAGCTTGCTGTCCAGCTAGAAGACAAAACTAAGCACCAAAGACCAGCTACATGTCGAGAAGATAGGTAGACCAAGCTGTTATGCAAGTATTTCGAACGCACCTCGTACTATCGCCAGATACACAGCCCATCAAGATCGATAAAGTACCGTCACCAAAAATCTCACCACGGGAGTCTTCGAGCAAGGTAGAACAGTGGTCAAGAATTATTTGATTAGAAATACCGCAAAACAAGCTGCTGAGCAGCACCAACTATTGCTTGTTCTCGAGCATAAAACTGCAATACTTGTTGATATTCAAAAAAACTCTTCGTGTCGCCCACTGGAAAACTGTTTAAAGCATCGTGATCACTGTTCTACCTTGCTCAATGACTCCCGTGGTGAGTTTTTTTGGTGACGTTACTACATCGAACTTGACGGGCTGTGTATCGGGCGATAGTATATGAGGTGCGTTCAAAATACTTGCAGAACAGCTTTTAAAATTGTTTTCCTATCTTCTCGATAATAATGTACCGTATTTCCTCTAATAGAAGCCGGGTTCTAATAAACGCCTGGCCTCCAATGGCTCAGCTCATTGTGTGCTTGCCCCAGAAACACACAGGTACCCGGTGCGAGTCCCAGTCCCGAAGATAATTTACATCAAAGCAGTGATTTTTTACCAAACACCCCTTTGAAAAATAAACGCCTGGGCTTCTATTAGAGGAAATACGGTAGCTGGTTTTTGGTGCTTAGTTTTGTCTTCTAGCTGGACAGCGTGCTGTTTTCGAACCCACTGTAGCCACACCCACACAGTGAACCGCCACCTTAAGACACATTAAAGCTATAATTTCCCTCTCTCTGTTTGTGTGTGCCCATGTGCTTTCTGCTTCATAATAATTAGAATGCTTTGTGATATTTCCTATATTGTGCATAGCAACCACTGATATCACACAATCAGGATGTTTCCTATTGAATGCATGCAATACCTTGATTAGCAACCAGTATGTGTCAAATGCAACTCAAACAAATCTGTGTATTCACGAAAAACACACACAAAAACAGTGAAGACAGTCGGCAGTTCTTTGACAATAATTTCTTGCTGGGTTATATGATTTTATGAATAGCATGAAAGCAGACCTGCAGGTTATTATTCACCCTATAGACACTTTCTCACAACTGCTTCATTGCAACTGTCTTTCCAATGATATAAATACACTCGCAAGTCCCAATCAGAGCAATGTACTGGAGAGGAAATAAGAACTAGCCATCTGAGTAACTATTACGGCACAATGGTTGCCATGGTGACCTTTCATCTTATGGCTTTCTAAATCAGTTGCAATCAGTTTGATATAACCATCAGATAGCGCTTTCATAACTGTTGAGGGTTTATTCCCAGTATTTCCCAGGATGAGCTATAGTTAGTAAGTGACATGAAATCGATTTCTAGCGCTATATGCTCATAATTCTGGTGTGCCATCATGTGTTCATAGTACCTCTCATATTCACACTTACAGGAATTGAAAACAGCCAAGAAAGAAAATTTTCGACCCAAGGAGACGTTAACGTGAAGACGTTAACTTATTGCTGTAATCTGGATTGTCATATGTACCTTAATAATTATTGTTTTTTCTGTCAACATCAAAATGAATATTAGTGACATCACCATTAATATTTTAGTGACATCACCAGTAATAAGTAGTGACGATCACCAGGAATAAGTAGTGACGATCACCAGGAATAAGTAGTGAGCCAAGAGAGTAGTGAACCTCACCGCTATCTAGGTGGTGATAACTGTGGCAAGGTTTTCACCGATTTTTTTTAGTGACGTTCACCAGTCAGTTTTTACAGTGCAGACAAGATGAAGGGACTTGTCATTGGAATATCAATACCTTTTAGTTTCATTCTTTCTTCTTTAATGGATTTACTGAACTTAACTTTGTGTCATAACATAATAACAGTTACTGGTACTGTTGTACTGTTTGTTGTCTTCCTGGTTCTTTCCAAGCGCTACACACTACGAGAGAGGAACAGAGAGATCAACATACAAGCCATAGTGGAGGAACACTATGAGAGGTACATGGACCAGGAGGAGGAGTACATGAGACAACCACACTATTGATAGTAACATTACCAAGTGTTTTAGTATTACAGTGTATGTGTGTTAATGTCAGTACTTGTAATTTTTCTTAACATCACACGGTGTTGGCTGCCTTTATTGTCTGACTTTTTTCATTCCATTTTCATTGTTATTTTCAGTGTGCATGAATAAAATCATAATTTTAACATTTTTTTGTCATAATTATTTATCACAACAATAATTATTCAATATTGTTTATTAACCTCTTTTTCTGTTTCTGTACTGCCTGCAAAATATTTTCATTACGCCAAGAGGCATGTTTTAATAGTAACCCGCGTATGCTGCATGCAGTGTATAGAGCTTTAGAGTCATTGGCTGATTCTGGAATGTTACTGTCTTCTGGTCACAAACGCTGGAAACAATGGTGGAGAAAACCACCCAGTACCTGCGGTTAGCAGCTAGTATTGTATCGACAGTTCCGTAAGTTTAATCCAAGTATGTTAATGTGGGTTGGTGTAGGCTTTATTGTACGCATAATTCTATTGACGGCATTGGGAGTAGTTGGTGTCATTGCAGTGTCAGGCGATGCACCAAACTATGTGTCTTGTATAGCACGAGCTCCTGTCATTAATTTTTATAATGAATTGGAAAGACAACAATCACTTCTCTTTTTTATGAGTTCTTTAACCTTTTAATTGACTTCACCTACTGTAGACGTCATAAACTGTGAAAAGTGCTTTAAAAAGGTGAAACTAAGTCTATTTACAAAAGACGACTTACCTAAAAAACCCACTGTTTTTCGGTGCGCCCTCCCCACTAATAATGTATAACACAGGGAAATTTTAAAGATGGGTGTCCCCCTGTTAACCCAGGGTTTAAAGGGGCGGACTCCCGGCCTCACCACTTTCGATATTTTAGGGCTTCAGTGTGCCTGGAAATGCATACTTTGGAATAGAATAAAATTACCTGGACACCACCAGGTTTTTGTATCAGTCACCAGGGATAAATGAAGACCAAAATTAGCCGAAAAACAATGAGGCTGCAATACTTAAGTGGCTTCAACTCCAAAGTGGCTGTGGGAGTAGTTTGGAACTGCTAGCTTACTGCATTTTGCA
Source organism: Haliclona indistincta (assembly GCA_964017065.1). Taxonomy (NCBI): domain Eukaryota; kingdom Metazoa; phylum Porifera; class Demospongiae; order Haplosclerida; family Chalinidae; genus Haliclona; species Haliclona indistincta. The sequence continues at coordinate 9,889,621 of OZ024787.1, read as the reverse complement.
AGACAAACTGCCAGTTTAGAGCAAGTCAAATTTTTGACAAAATAATTCAGTAACTATATAATGCTCAGTCACCAGACAATATGAAAGGACTAGTAATGGGAGTGTTGTTAAATTGTGACTACAAAGTTAGAAACCTATGACGTTTACTCTGTGCCGACTTGGACCCTTCACTGAGGAGGAAGTAGAGAATGTCAAGACTGTCCTGCGCATGATTCCTTTGGTCATTTGCTTGAGCCTCACTATTGGTGCATGCAGTACATTTGCAATTAGAGTTTTAAATTTTGAAGGTAATTTTGGACCTTTTCCTCTTTTGTTGATTCCTTTTTACCAAATTCTGGTACGGCCGTGTTTTCACAAATATGTTTTTAATAAATTATGTTAAGCTGCATTAGAATAGCACTTTTCATTAGTCTTACTGGCTATGTATTTTCAAAAGCAGTGCAGGTATATGAACTTGTTACTCAAGATGTACATTGTTGTGGAACATCTAATATTACAACATGGCAAGGAAGCAAATTAGATTTGAACTTTTATGGTTCTTCGATTTATTTGGTATCGGAAGTACTGTTGTTGTTGTTTTATTCCTTGAGTTTATGATTTCTCAGTCACCAGACAAGATGAAGGGACTCATCATTGGAATATTGATACCTTCCTTTACATGAATCTTCTTTTTATGCAACTTATAGACTTCAAGCTGTGTCTCGACATGTTAACAGTAGCTGGTGTTGTTGTACTGTTTGTGGTCTTCCTGATCCTTTCCAAGCGCTACACACTACGTGAGAGGAACAGAGAGATCAACATTCAGGCCATAGTGGAGGAACACTATGAGAGGTACATGGACCAGGAGGAGGAGTACATGAGAGAAAACTCACATCATTATTTTTAGTGTACTTTCGTAACTTTTGCTGAACTTTTAACATTATAGGTTTTACTGTAGCATAGCTAACTTTGTAGAGCTTTCTCTTTGTTTTTTTTTATAGTTTTATTTGTCAAAATACATTACAGTAGTAGTAACAATGTTCAATGTAGCAAAAATTATTGCCTTTATTTAAATTTTTCATCATTCTAGGTATCTGTAGAAAGTAATCAGTTTTCAACAACAATTTGCGAGTTTTCTCATCCATGTACCTTGATTGTTATGTTGTAGGACTGGTACACTTGGTGATGTGTGCTCCGATACATGTGGATAGACTGACTGCCATGTTTTGGTTACGTAACAACATCTTGTGCACTATAATATCTATTGATATTACAACAAGCCTTTGCAAATGTTATCTTTTCAAGGTAGATTGTCAAAACTTGTTTTATCAGATATTAAAACAGAAAGTGAATTCTATTTTAAGTGTTATAATGATTAATAAGGTGTTGTTGGATAGCTTGTTGGTCTTTTTGGTTGTTCAAGTAAAATTAATGGCTGGTCCTAGTGTAACACCATCTGTTGGTCGTAGCTACTGGAAGAAATTGTGGAACAAATTACCCAATACCTGTTTTAGTAAGAAGATACTGTTGCTACTGGTGTGGTACTTGTTGTTTATCTTCTCTGCAAATGAGCTTAGAGTAAATGCATTTCGACAGTTTGGTAATACCGGAATCTTGTTAGCTTCAGAGTGTGTTTCATATTGCTTTGCTCCTCTGGTTGGCTGGCTAGCTGATGTCAAGTTTGGGAGATATGAAATGATTAAATTTGGCTCTTTGGTCTCATTTCTTGCCAGCATTTTGTATTACTTTGCACTATTAACCACTTCTACACTGAGTGACGTACTGTTCTCTGGTGCAGTGATTATCACTAACTTAGGTAGTTCTTGTTACTATGCAGCAATGCTCCCCTTCTTAACAGATCAAATAATTGGTGCCACCTCAGATGAGCTTAGTGCTGTTATACGCTGGTATCTTTGGACATTGCATTTTGGACATTTTGGAGTTTGTATGAGTGAGCTACACATGTATATAATTTCTAACTATGTATCTGCTGGTACTGAAATAGTACTTTTTTTTGTTGTTCCTCTTGCTGTGATCATTATCAGTGACTGCTTGTGTCAGCAGTGGTTGGACAGGACTCATAAAGTCACTAACCCCATCAAGCTCATCATACAGGTACTCAACTACACTAGGAACCACAGATACCCTGAGAGACGTAGTGCTTTCACCTATATTGATGAGGAACAGCCCACACGAATGGACTATGGCAAGGAGAAATTCGGAGGACCCTTCACTGAGGAGGAGGTAGAGGATGTCAAAACTGTCTTGCGCTTGATTCCTTTGGTCATATGCTTGAGCCTCATTATTGGTGCTCATGGTTTACACATTGTTATTGGAGTTTTTGAATTTGTAATAAATAATTGGCTTTTCCCTTTGTTGCTGATTCCATTTTATCAATTCATGTTGCGCCCATTTTTTCGTAGTTGTGTCACCAGTACATTACAGCGTATTAAAATAGCGCTTCTTATGGGTATCATCGGTTTTCTGTTGTTATGTGCAATAGAAGTTTATGAATTTGTCTCTGGGGATATAGGGAATTATACTATTTCTTGTGGAATTTCTAATGCCCCAATGCCCCCAGAAAGCTATGTGATTCGTTTGGAGTGGTACTGGAAAGTTGGTCCTTATCTCTTATTTGGAATTGGTATTACTATAGTCGTTGTTTTATTCCTTGAGTTTATGATTTCTCAATCACCAGATAAGATGAAGGGACTTGTCATTGGAATATCAATACCTTTTAGTTTCATTCTTCCTTCCTTAATAGATTTACTGAACTTAACGTTGTGTCATAACATAATAACAGTTACTGGTACTGTTGTACTGTTTGTTGTCTTCCTGGTTCTTTCCAAGCGCTACACACTACGAGAGAGGAACAGAGAGATCAACATACAGGCCATAGTGGAGGAACACTATGAGAGGTACATGGACCAGGAGGAGGAGTACATGAGACAACCACATTAGCATCACCAAGTGTTTTAGTGTTACATGTACAGTGTATGATGTGTGTTAATGTCAGAACTTGTAATTTGTTAACATCACACGGTGTTGGCTGCCTTTGCAATAGCACTTCTGTTTGTTATTTTTTCATTCCATTTTCAGTTTTAGTTTCGGTGTGCATGAATAATTAAGTTTGCCTAAAATCTTGTTCTATTTGTGATACAACGTCATTGACTATGACAAAATTTACTATCACTTTGTAAAAAATAGAAATCTTTCACATTATCACAGAACCAGTTGCATTTCTTACCATAACAGTCAACATTGTTGTAATAAATTATTGTGTGCAGGTTCAGTTTTTGAGTGGTTTATTGTTGCACCCGAGGGAGCAATTTCTTTTGTAGTGTGTGCATTATACTGAATTGGTATTGTATCTGCTTTATATTTTAGTTAACCAACTTGTTGTAATTTTTGTTAACACCGGCGGTGTTGGCTGCCTTTTGCATTAATGCTTCTGTTTGTGTATTTTTAGTAAGTTTACTTTTAATTGATTCTAATTTTACTTTTTACATGCATGTGATTTTTTGTTTGTCACATGTGTTTTTCACATAATTGTTGATCTCTACAACATGGACTTTCCTAGACAGTGCAATACAAAGAAATTAAAAACATTTCTTTGTCATAATTATTTATCACAAAGACAATTATTCAATATTGTTTAAACTCTTTTTCTGTTTCTGTACTGCCTGCAAAATATTTCATTACGCCAAGAGGCATGTTTTAATAGTAACCCGCGTATGCTGCATGCAGTGTATAGAGCTTTAGAGTCCTTGGCTGATTCTGGAATGTTACTGTCTTCTGGTCGCAAACGCTGGAAACAATGGTGGAGAAAACCACCCAGTACCTGCGGTTAGCAGCTAGTATTGTATCGACAGTTCCGTAAGTTTAATCCAAGTATGTTAATGTGGGTTGGTGTAGGCTTTATTGTACGCATAATTCTATTGACGGCATTGGGAGTAGTTGGTGTCATTGCAGTGTCAGGCGATGCACCAAACTATGTGTCTTGTATAGCACGAGCTCCTGTCATTAATTTTTATAATGAATTGGAAAGACAACAATCACTTCTCTTTTTTATGAGTTCTTTAACCTTTTAATTGACTTCACCTACTGTAGACGTCATAAACTGTGAAATGTGCTTTAAAAAGGTGAAACTAAGTCTATTTACTAAAGACGACTTACCTAAAAAACCCACTGTTTTTCGGTGCACCCTCCCCACTATTAATGTATAACACAGGGAAATTTTAAGGATGGGTGTCCCCCTGTTAACCCAGGGTTTAAAGGGGCGGACTCCCTCACCACTTTTGATATTTTAGGGCTTCAGAGTGCCTGGAAATGCATACTTTGGAATAGAATAAAATTACCTGGACACAACCAGGTTTTTGTATCAGTCACCAGGGATAAATGAAGACCAAAATTAGCCGAAAAACGATGAGGTTGCAACACTTAAGTGGCTTCAATTCCAAAGTGGCTGTGGGAGTACCGTAAATCGGGAAATTTTCGTTGTTAAAATATTTTCGTGGGTATGTCCAACCACGAAAATTAAATACACGAAAATTTTTTAACAACGAAAATTTGTAAACACGTGTATGCTGAGTTGCGAGTTGTATGCATAAGCGGCTGCAGGCCCGGGCATGCCCGGGCTATGCCCGGGCTGGCTTGGCTAGCTGAAATATTAATGCGCGAGCGCAACGTATATAACGTGCATTTTTCACGGCTAAATAGGCTTGTAGTAACGAGACTTATCTTCGAACCTGTGAGACCAAGTAGATGAGCTCGTTTTTCGCTTCGCAGAAAGTCACGAGAGCTAAAATAATGAAACCACACCCTATATGAATTCATTAACGCAAATTTTTTTGCGGCGCAAGCGCGCCGCTAAAACGAGCCCAGGCTACTTCAAATTCCTGCAGCCGCCTATGGTTGTATGCTGTAAGTTTATGCTCAAGAGCTTGGCTGCAGGTGAAACACTGTCTGCCTGGAGTTACTGTTTAGCCAGCGACAGTGAGTGACCTACTTTGCTGTCAGGAACGAGCGTCTCAGACGATCGCCAGCGCCTGGTCTGGCCCAGGCTAACAAATGGGCAGGATTCATTCATTCAGCTGGCTCCTACACTCTTGTATACACAATAACCACGAATGCAAGCATCGTTACAGCTGTCAGCAGCAAACAGCCATGCAGTTTCTAGACGAAACTGGTTACACGTTGATAAATTTTCGATGTTAAAATATTTTCGTGGGCAAGTCGATCAACGAAAATATTTTAACACGAAAATTTAACACACGAAAAATTTGTTACACGAAAATTTCCCGATTTACGGTAGTTTGGAACTGCCAGCTTACTGCATTTTGCAAGACAAACTGCCAGTTTAGAGCAAGTCAAATTTTTGACAAAATAATTCAGTAACTAATGCTCAGTCACCAGACAATATGAAAGGACTTGTAATGGGAGTGTTGTTAAATTGTGACTACAAACTTAGAAACCTATGACGTTTACTCTGTGCCAACTTGGACCCTTCACTGAGGAGGAAGTAGAGGATGTCAAGACTGTCCTGCGCATGATTCCTTTGGTCATTTGCTTGAGCCTCACTATTAGTGCATGCAGTATATTTGCAATTAGAGTTTTAAATTTTGAAGGTAATTTTGGACCTTTTCCTCTTTTGTTGATTCCTTTTTACCAAATTCTGGTACGGCCGTGTTTTCACAAAATATATGTTTTTAATCAATTATGTTAAGCTGCATTAGAATAGCACTTTTCATTAGTCTTACTGGCTATGTATTATCAAAAGCAGTGGAGGTATATGAAATTGTTACTCAAGATGTACATTCTTGTGGAACATCTAATATTACAACATGGCAAGGAAGCAAATTAGATTTGTACTTTAATGGTTCTTTGATTTTATTTGGTATCGGAAGTACTGTTGTTTTTGTGTTATTCCTTGAGTTTATGATTTCTCAGTCACCAGACAAGATGAAGGGACTCATCACAGGAATATCGATACCTTTCCTTTACACGGATCTTTTTTTTAAGCAACTTATAGACTTCAAGCTGTGTCTTGACATATTAACAGTTGCTGGTACTGTTGTATTGTTTGTGTTCTTCCTTGTCCTTTCCAAGCGCTACACACTATGTGAGAGGAACAGAGAGATCAACATACAGGCCATAGTGGAGGAACACTATGAGAGGTACATGGACCAGGAGGAGGAGTACATGAGAGAAAACTCACATCATTATTTTTAGTGTACTTTCGTAAATTTTGCTGAACTTTTAATATTATAGGTTTTACTGTACGTAGCATAGCTAACTTTGTAGATCTTTCTCTTTGTTTTTTTATAGTTTTATTTGTCAAAATACATTACAGTAGTAGTAGTAGTAGTAGTAGTAGTAGTAGTAGTAGTAGTAGTAGTAGTAGTAGTAGTAGCAGTAGTAGTAGTAGTAGTAACAATGTAGCAATATTGCCTTTGTTTTCATTATTCTAGGTATCTGTAGAAAGTGATCAGTTTTTCAACAACAATTTGCGAGTTTTCTCATCCATGCATGCACCTTGATTGTTATGTTGTAGGACTGCCCGGGTACACTTGTTGATGTGTATTCAGATACGTACATGTGGATAGACTGACTGCTATGTTTTGGTTACGTAACATCATCTTGTGCACTAATATCTATTGATACTACAACAAGCCTTTGCAAATGTTATCTTTTCAAGGTAGATTATCAAAACTTGTTTTATCAGATATTAAAACAGAAAGTGAATTCTATTTTAAGTTTTATAATGATAAAATTAATAAGGTGTTGTTGGATAGCTTGTTGGTCTTTTGGTTGTCCAAGTAAATGGCTGGTCCTAGTTTATCACCTCCATCTGTTGGTCGTAGCTACTGGAAGACATTTCGGAACAAATTACCCAATACCTGTTTTAGTAAGAAGATACTGTTGCTACTGGTGTGGTACTTGTTGTTTATCTTCTCCACAAATGAGCTTAGAGTAAATGCATTTCAACAGTTTGGTAATACCGGAATCTTGTTAGCTTCAGAGTGTGTTGCATATTGCTTTGCTCCTTTGGTTGGCTGGCTAGCTGATGTCAAGTTTGGGAGATATGAAATGATTAAATTTGGCTCTTTGGTCTCATTTCTTGCTAGCATTTTGTATTACTTTGCACTATTAACCACTTCTACACTGAGCGATGTGTTGTTCTCTGGTGCAGTGATTATCACTAACTTAGGTGGCTCTTGTTACTATGCAGCCATGCTTCCCTTCTTAACTGATCAAATAATTGGTGCCACCTCAGATGAGCTTAGTGCTGTTATACGATGGTATTATTGGACATTGCATTTTGGAGTTTGTATGAGTGAGCTACACATGTATATAATTTCTAACTATGTATCTGTTAGTGCTGGAATAGTACTTGCTTTTGTTGTTCCTCTTGCTGTGATCATTATCAGTGACTGCTTGTGTCAGCAGTGGTTAGACAGGACTCATAAGGTCACTAACCCCATCAAGCTTATCATACAGGTACTCAACTACACTAGGAAGCACAGATACCCTGAGAGACGTAGTGCCTTCACCTATATTGATGAGGAACAGCCTACACGAATGGACTATGGCAAGGAGAAATTCGGAGGACCCTTCACAGAGGAGGAGGTAGAGGATTTCAAGACTCTCGTGCGCTTGATTCCTTTAGTTGCCTGCTTGAGCCTTTTTAATCTGATGTTTCTAGAAGGAATCTATGCTCTAAAGTTCAGTCTTTTCCCTATATTTTTCATTCCAATTCATCAATTTCTGGTGCATCCATGTTTTCGAAATTATGCTATAGACATATTGCGCTGCATTAAAATAAGTCTTTTTGTATGTATAGTTGGTTTTATGTTATTACAAGCACTAGAAGTGTACGAGCTAACCTCTTATGATGTACAGAAATATATTTCTTGTGTGAAACATAACACAACCATGCAGTCAGAGAGCTACTATGCGGAATGGTACTGGAAAGTTGTTCCTTATCTTTTGTATGGTGTTGCTGGTACTGCATTTATTGTTTTATTTCTTGAGTTTATTATTTCCCAGTCTCCAGAAAGGATGAAAGGACTTGTAATAGGAATATCGATACCTTTTCTTTATGTCGCTCATCTATTTATAGAACTAATTGACTTCACTTTATGTCATGACATACTAGCAAGTTCTGGTCTTGTTATTCTGTTTGTGGTCTTCCTGGTCCTTTCAAAGTGCTACACACTACGTGAGAGGAACAGAGAGATCAACATACAGGCCATAGTGGAGGAACACTATGAGAGGTACATGGACCAGGAGGAGGAGTATGAGAGAGAGCATCCTCAAAGTTATTTGATTGACTCTGTTAATGATATCGATTAACATAACACCAATTGTGTATTAAGATTGTGTTTGTGTGAGAAATGTGTTCAGCTTATAAAAATTGTATTAATATTAAATTAGCATGACACAATCGATTAGTGATCCTGTGTTTTGTTTTTAGGGCATTCAGTTAGTCATGTTAGAGTAAATTAATGGTGATGTATCATGCACTGTATAGTACGTATGCTAAGGTTTAGGTATAAAGCACTGAGTCATTCTCGGCTGAAAATATTATTAATTAGACTTTTAGCATGCATGACGGTCCACAGTATGTTGTTGCAAAACATAGGAAGTGAAAATTTGAATGTGGCATCTCTCCTGCAGGTGTGTACTAAACTAAGTATAGTATGGACTGTTTCACACAATAATGCTCTGTGAGTATTCCTGCACACTGATAGAAACTACACATCATAATCATGTTTACATCAATACCCTTTGTATTCATTTTCATGGTTGCTATTCAATTGAGCGAAATAAAGACTGTTTGTTCTTACAATGATCTATTGTAGCTATACAGATTGTGATGTTACTATGAATTGTTTTTCATAAGCGCTTGCAAGCTATACCGCACTTGGTTTCTTTGCTTGTGTTTGATCTTTTGATTCAATGGCTGGTCCTCACTCTTCTATTCGTAGTCAATGGTGGAGGAGATCACCCAACACCTGCTGTAGTAAGAAGATACTGTTGCTACTAGTGTGGCTCTTATTATTTACCTTCTCGTTGTATATGCTGTTACATGTTTTAATTCACGACACATACATATTGTATTCTTCTGTCTTTGTGTCATATTCTTCTGGCCCTTTAATCGGTTATCTTGCTGATGTTAAATTTGGAAGATATAAAATTATCAAATTTGGTTCCATTGTGTCTTTTCTTACTAGCATTTTGTACTTTTTTTCGATATTCATTGGTGGAATTATTGGTACTGTGCTCTCATCATTGGCAATTATCATAATATGCTTTGGTTCTGTGTGTTTAATAGCAGCCATGCTTCCCTTCATAACAGATTAGGTAAAAGGTGCCACTTCTGATGAGCTTAGTGCTGTTATACGCTGGTATTATTGAGCACAATATGTTGGAATCGGCTCTACATACATCACTGTATATACAATCATCAATAATTATTTGGAAAATTTGTATTTATATTCAACTTTCATTTTTGCCTTTCCCCTTGCTATGATCGTCATCAGTGACTGCTTGTGTCAGCAGTGGTTGGACAGGACTCATAAGGTTACTAACCCCATCAAGCTTATCATACAGGTACTCAACTACACTAGGAAGCACAAATACCCTGAGAGACGCAGTGCCTTCACCTATATTGATGAGGAACAGCCCACACGGATGGACTATGGCAAGGAGAAATTCGGAGGACCCTTCACTGAGGAGGAGGTAGAGGATGTCAAGACTGTCCTACGGTTGCTTCCCTTGATAATATGCTTGAGCTTTAGTGTAACTGCTTTAGATCTGGTGCCTATTTTAAAGCTATTTGAAGGAATGGATCTGTTAAACGAGGCCATCGCAAAGTGGCTGTTTCCCATAGTGCTGATTCCGCTTTACCAGCTCCTCTTGTATCGATGTTTTCACATGCAGTTTTAGTTCAAGCATGTTACAATGCATTGGTGTAGACCTCTTCATGTGTACACTTGGCTTCATTTTGTTGGAAGCATTAGGAGTAGTTGGTGAAATATTGTCTGGTAATGAACATAGATACTTATTTTGTGCAAGGTCATCTAATGCTACAACTCCATACTATCAATTAGAGTGGTATTGGAAGCTTAATCCATGGATCTTGTACAGCAGTGGAAGCACAATTGCTGCTGTTCTGTTTATTGAGATAATTATTGCTCAATCGCCCGACAAGATGAAAGGATTTGTTATGGGTTTGGTAGTATTTTCACATGGTTTTTTTTCTCTTATTTGTTTTGGCTTTACGACGTTTACTCTGTGTTGGGACTTAACAATATCAATAATTGTTGTTGTGCTGTTTGTGGTCTTCCTGGTCCTTTCCAAGCGCTACACACTACGTGAGAGGAACAGAGAGATCAACATACAGGCCATAGTGGAGGAACACTACGAGAGGTACATGGACCAGGAGGAGGAGCACATGAGACAACCACACTACTGATTCATCAAGCGTCAACCCTACACTTTTTATTTTTTATTCCCACTATTAAAACTTTTTCCTTTACTTTAGACTAGTATGTTCTGGGTAATATCTTATATCATCTATGCTTATATGTAGAGTTGCCTGCTTTCTAATTTAGTGCTTCTGTGTACTAAAAAATTACTAATTATTATTCTTTCTATTACTGCTTTGTTTCAGTGTGAATGCTTTAATTTTGTCCAACATCTTGTTATGTTTGTGCTTTAAGCTTCACGAGAACACATCGCTTGGTAAAAATAACCTTTTTCGAAATAGTTCCTTTTATTTGTTCTTGGAGTAATTTCATTGGCTGAAATGGTCTCATTTCAGATTAGCTTGTACTGTATGCATAATTATGCCTAAACTAGATCAATTGTTACGGTAAAAAATCAATTTTGTGTGATAATTATTAACTTTATCAAATCACAGCATCAAAAGTGCGTACACTACTAGCAGAAACATCCATGGCAGCTGCCAATGGTCTATGTAATGTTCGATGAGAAAAACATTCATACTATAGTACGCTCAGGTTTACAAGGTAGACTAACCCTGTTTGAGCAGGAGCAAATGTAAGAAAGATCTTTGTGAATGAGAGCAAGATGAGAGTAGCAAGTACCTGCACTACATTGCCTCCAATCTTGTTTGACAGCCGCGTGAATTACATGTAGCTACATTGTATACTCTCGTGATAATGCAGTGGCTATGATGAACCATAGAAAATTTTATTTGTTGGCCACATAGATAATGAATTAGAATATGTAGTGATATTCATCTTGATTACATGCACATGTGTGGCTGATGCAACATGTTTATTGCAACCACCACTATACTTCATTGTGGCAATGAATGATGGTGATACTGTATAAACAATGAGTACCTTATCATGCTTCCTCTTTGATAGCAGTATACTATTGCAGAAACGTTAGCTATTACGTCATAACGCAGTGTACTACATTAATACATACTGTTTTATACAATACATAGGTCATGTACCACCAGTCAGCCGGCATGGCTACTAACAGCATCATTCTTCTTCTGGTGCTCAGTATCTCATGTCTATGCTCAACAAGAGATGTCTACATTCAGCCGTCTGAAGGTGAGCACTGTCCTGGTACTCCTTGTTACAACATCACTACTTTTGGTGAAATGGCTGATAGCTTCTCCAACTCTTTTGGCTTGGTTGTTCATTTCTTGGAGGGAACTCACTTGTTGGATCTTCAGGAACTAGTGGTGTTCAAGAAATTGACTAATGCTGTGTTTGAAGGTGATGGGACAATGGAGCAGGGCTTCCATGAGACTGTCTGGCAGTCTACAGTGGTCATCAAATGTACCAATGGAACTGGTGGTATTGGTTTTGTTAATAGCTCCAACATCACTTTCAAGTACATTACCATCACTAACTGTGGGGCTCAGGCTAATGCGATGCCTGGTGATATTAGGCTATGTAAAGGTGTTAGTCTGAGTTTCTTTAATGTTGAAAATGTCATCTTCATCGATCATGTTTCAGTTCAGAATGGGTCAGGGAGTGGTCTTTTTATTTTGACAAACGGAGCTGATATTACAATTAATCAATCTTCATTTGCACAAAATGGCTATGGCTCAAGCAAAAACGATAATTGTGAAAATTTTGCTATCTTTTATACTGATGAATTACACACTTTTTCTCCTCAGAAGCAAGTGTACAAAACATTCATTACTAGCACTAATTCTTCATTTGGAGGTACGAACAATGACTTTTTGTTCGCAGGTCTTCTGATAATAACATTCCAGAGATCTTATAGCATTGATATAGTACTAGAGTCTATTGTGGCTTATAAAAACAACGCAATCGGAAGTATATATATTGCCAGTGCATCATTTATGCCAACTTATGATCTAACCATTAATAACTTACAGAAGCAGATATCAATAGGTTCTGATGATATTACATCATCAGAACCTATTGATATCTGCTTCTGTGATGACAGCAGCACAATGAGAAGCTGCTCTCAGCCACAGCCACCAATGACAGCCTATCCAGGAGAAGAGATCAATATCTCTGTAGGACAACTAAATGGAACTGCTCCAGGAATTCTGCAGATAAAACCACTAGACACTACAGACTCATCTGCTTATACTGAGATACACAACACAGGTGCTATGAACTGCACAACCATTACACTCAAACCAATTCAACAAACATACACTTTGAAACTATTCAGATATATTGAACATTCCAAGTCGTTGAAAATATCATTGATTGACTGTCCACTTGGATTTAATGTATCAAACAAATCCAAAATGTGTGACTGTGAAGAACTGAAAAATATTATCGACACCATCACATGTAATAGAAACACTGGAAAAATAACACGAAAAGGAGACGTTTGGATTGGTAATATCAGTGGTCAAATATTTGTACATAAAACATGTCCTTTTGACTACTGTAACGCATCTCAGGTCAGCTTCTCTCTCACTGATCTTGACGACCCACAGTGTGCTCTCAACAGGACTGGAATACTATGTGGCGAGTGTCGGGATAATCTCAGCCTTGCTCTGGGATCCAACAACTGTATCCATTGTCCTCAATTCTCGTACCTTGCTCTGATCATTCCCTTTGCTGCTGCTGGGTTTGGTTTGGTAGCTCTTCTGATGGTTTTGAACTTGACAGTCTCCATTGGTACCATCAATGGGCTCATATTCTATGCCAGTATTGTCAAGATAAGTGAGAGCACTGGTATCTTCTTTCCTAATGGTCCTATTCCAGTACTGAGTCAGTTCATTGCTTGGCTCAATCTTGACCTTGGTATTGAAACATGCTTTTACTCTGGCATGACAGCCTATGCCAAAGTGTGGCTGCAGTTTGTGTTCCCTCTCTACATATGGTTCATCATAGCCACCATCATAGTCCTGTGTCACTACTCCACATGGCTGTCCAACAAGATTGGAAGCAATGTAGTGCAGGTGCTTGCTACTCTCATCTTGCTCTCGTTTACAAAGATCTTTCGCACATTTGCTCCTGCTCTAACTTGGGTCTGTCTGCCTAGTACAAATAATTGCACTATTGTGAAGTGGTATGTAGATGGAACCATTTCTTTCCACTCACTAGAACACTACCTACTAATGGCAGCAGCTGTGTTATTTCTACTTCTTGCTGTTCCTTATGTATTTGTTCTACTGTTTGATGCTGTAATTGAGAAATATCTCACTAAACTTAAGTGTTTTCGTAAACAGTGGATCAAGTTTAAGCCTTTTATTGATGCCTACCATGGACCTTACAAGGACAACTGTCGGTTTTGGACTGGTCTATTGCTCCTGGTTCGTATGTCATTCACACTAGTATCTCTTCGTTTAGACACATTTGGAACTCTCATCTTCATAACAGCTAGCACTACAGTGCTTCTATCACTACTGGTCACTTTCGAAGGAGTCTATCAGAAAAAGTATCTGAATATTTTGGAATGCTCTTTCTTTCTTAATCTTGGTTTACTGTCTGCTCTTGCTGCAGGGTACCAGGATCATAATAATACAGGTGAAATTGTCACCATCATCAGTTTAGGTGTTGCTCTTGTCACATTTGTCGGAATTCTGTTTTTTCATGTTAGTCTTCGTACAAAAAACAGCAAATGGTTCAGGAAATATGTAAAGAAGTTTTGCCGTAAAAGGAATGAAGACACTAAGTTACTAACAGATGTGTCTTCAAATGAACCACCTTCCAAACCAACTTCCAGCGATGTATTCTTAAAGAGAGAAACTCTTATCGAGTGTTCTACAGAATGAGCCAAGTGTTCAATACAGCTGTGTGACAACTGAATGTCATGTATTTTCTTTTTGTACAATTTAAATTTCATTGAGTGTGTTGAAGATAATGATGTGTATTAGCATTTTTGTTTATTATTTTTACAATGATAACAATATTATCTGTTCTGTTTGTCATCAAATCTTGTAGCTTTGAGCTGTAAAAATTCATAAATCTATTTTGAAATAATATTGTTCACCAACTAACCAAATTTTTGTGCTATATCTTCAGCAACAGATACAGGTGGGTACTTATTGCTGCCATCGATACATGTCACAGTTATGTCATCGTCAGGCTGAGCAAAGAACACAATGGATTGCCTTGTTCTCTGTTTTGAGTCAGCATCAGTCGGCATCAGAACTCTGTGGGGCTGGATGGAAATGTAGAATAGCATTTTGAGGTATCGCTAACTGTTGCTAGGTACTTGTCGCTTGTCCATCGCTGCATCAGTGCTCCTAAGTTGACCAGGACAGCTCCCGGGATGTATGGCGCCTGAATGTGGCTACCATCAGCACAACGCACCTGAGAACACCACAAAATATAAGCATTAGATAATTAAAAAACCTGAACTAACAGTCACCTGTGTAATACAGTCACCTCTCTAGTACGTCCACATGTATAAGTCCCAACTGATAACTTGCAATGATTATACCCTCTATAATGCAGCAACCTGCCTATTTATAATCAGGCAAATTTTTACTGACCCAAGGGTGACCGCATTAATCAGGTTCGACTGTACAGCAGTGAACTGTTTTTGAATCATGGTACTACAGTTCTATTATACTCTTGCCTCAAGTCCTCCATAGCTGTCTTGAAAGAGAAGAGTGATTGAGCCGTAGTCGACATGTTCTCCACAACGTATCTGTCCTGGCTTCACCTCATCGTCAGGAGGCACAGGAGGATAGTTGAGAAGTCTTCATGTTGCCGTCTGAACCCAGCTAGTGAGTGACACTTGGTGAAGAACAGGGGATCCTAGATAGACATCCACAAACAACACATGCTGTCAAGAATATACATTCCTGATTACATTTCTTACATTTCCTATACATCATAATGTTGATTTAGTCAAAATATTAATAATTAAATGTTTACTGGTTTTTGAGTTGTGTACTGCTCACAACAAAGCTACAAACTTTGAACAATGATGTATTTTCGATCGAACAGGAACTAGGTTTTGATCAAAGTACTTGCTGTGACTTCATGTTGCTTATACTATGGCTTCATTGTGTGGTTGAAACCATAATGATAAAGCCTCATATGTTATTCCAGGTTCAACTTGGGTCGTACACTAAAAATGATCATTTAGAAGAAATCAGGTATGACTCAGTGTATGGAAAGTTTAGTATAGTTTGCTTATATACATTGACACATGCAATAGAATTGATGTGTTTGTTATAGCTAGCACTTGTACATGCACAAAAAGTTTATTTTCTCATCGATAGCAAGCCATAGACTGACATTCAAAAATCAATTTTTGATGGGGTTCCGGACTATTTTGTGGTCAATACATCAATTGTAACTAGATTTCTGCCCTTTGATGAGATCATGGCTTGTTGTGTCTCTTCTGGTCACAGTCGCTGGAAACAATAGTGGAAGAAACCATCTTGCGTTTGCTGTAGTAAGAAGTTAACGCTGCTACTGGTGTGGTACTTTTATTTATCTTCTCTTCCAATAATTATTATTATAATCTATACTCTTGAACGCTCCCCTAATACAAAAATAGTTTTGGCCTTGATATACTTTGCAAACTTTTTTGATCCTTTGATTGGTTGGTTAGCCGATGTCAGGTTTGGAAGATATGAAATAATTAAGATTGGTTCACTGGTCTCATTTTTTGCTATTACACTGCACTATTAACTACTTTTGCACTGAGAGATGTGTTCTTTTCTGTTTCCATAATCATTATAATTATGCATAGCTGATTCTTGCTACATGTACTCAGCTGCTATGCTTCCCTTCTTAACTGATCAAATAATTGGTGCAACTTCACATGAGCTTAGTTCAGTTGTACGCTGGTATTACTAGTCACTGTCTGTCGGTATTGCCACGAGTTGTTGTTATGTAAATTTTAATTACGGAATATTCGGAGCTAGAGAGGCAATTATTCTTGGTGTTCCTCTTTCTGTGATCATCATCAGTGACTGCTTGTGTCAGCACTGGTTGGACAAGACTCATAAGGTCACTAACCCCATCAAGCTCGTCATACAGGCACTCAACTACACTAGGAAGCACAGATACCCTGAGAGACGCAGTGTCTTCACCTATATTGATGAAGAGCAGCCTACACGAATGGCTATGGCAAGGAGAAATTCGGAGGACCCTTCACTGAGGAGGAGGTAGAGGATGTTAAGACTGTCCTGCGCATGATTCCTTTGGTCGTTTGCTTGAGCCTCATTATTGGTGCATGCAGTATATTTGCAATTAGAGGTTTAAATTTTGAAGGTAATTATGGATTTTTTCCTCTTTTGTTGATTCCTTTTTACCAATTTCTGGTACGGCCGTGTTTTCACAAATATGTTTCTCTATCCTTCTTGGGAAAATAATATTCGGAGGACCCTTCAGAATAGCACTTTTCATTAGTCTTACTGGCTATGTATTATCAAAAGCAGTGCAGGTATATGAGCTTGTTACTCAAGATGTACATTCTTGTGGAACATCTAATATTACAACATGGCAAGGAAACAAATTAGATTTGAACTTTTATGGTTCTTCGATTTATTTGGTATCGGAAGTACTGTTGTTGTTGTTTTATTCCTTGAGTTTATGATTTCTCAGTCACCAGACAAGATGAAGGGACTCATCATAGGAATATCGATACCTTTCCTTTACACGAATCTTCTTTTTATGCAACTTATAGACTTCAAGCTGTGTCTTGACATATTAACAGTTGCTGTTGTTGTTGTATTGTTTGTGTTCTTCCTTGTCCTTTCCAAGTGCTACACACTACGTGAGAGGAACAGAGAGATCAACATACAGGCCATAGTGGAGGAACACTATGAGAGGTACATGGACCAGGAGGAGGAGTACATGAGAGAATACTCACATCATATTTTTAGTGTACTTTCGTAACTTTTGCTGAAATTTTTAACAGTATAGGATTTTCTGTAGCCTAGCTGACGTTTTAGATCTTTTCTCATTGTTTTTATGTTGTAGGATTGGGTGACGCGTACTCTGATACACGTAGATAGACTGACTGGCTATGTTTTGGTTACATAACATCATCTTGAGCACTAATATCTACTGATATTACAACAAGCCTTTGCAAATGTTATCTTTTCAAGATAGACTTGTTTTATCAGATATTAAAACAGAAAGTTATATTTTGAGTGTTATATGATAAATAAGGTGTAGTTGGATAGCTTGTTGGTCTTCCTGGTTGTCCAAGTAAATGGCTGATCCTAGTGTAACACCATCTGTTGGTCGTAGCTACTGGAAGAAATTGTGGAACAAATTACCCAATACCTGTTTTAGTAAGAAGATACTGTTGCTACTGGTGTGGTACTTGTTGTTTATCTTCTCTGCAAATGAGCTTAGATTAAATGCATTTCGACAGTTTGGTAATACTGGAATCATGTTAGCTTCAGAGTGTGTTGCATATTGCTTTGCTCCTCTTGTTGGCTGGCTAGCTGATGTCAAGTTTGGGAGATATGAAATGATTAAATTTGGTTCATTGGTCTCATTTCTTGCCAGCATATTGTATTACTTTGCACTATTAACCACTTCTACACTGAGTGACGTACTTTTCTCTGGTGCAGTGATTATCACTAACTTAGGTGGCTCTTGTTACTTTGCTGCAATGCTTCCCTTCTTAACAGATCAAATAATTGGTGCCACCTCAGATGAGCTTAGTGCTTTTATACGCTGGTATCTTTGGACATTGCATTTTGGACATTTTGGAGTTTGTATGAGTGAGCTACACATGTATATAATTTCTAACTATGTATCTGCTGGTACTGAAATAGTATTATTTTTTGTTGTTCCTCTTGCTGTGATCATTATCAGTGACTGCTTGTGTCAGCAGTGGTTGGACAGGACTCATAAGGTCACTAACCCCATCAAGCTCATCATACAGGTACTCAACTACACTAGGAAGCACAGATACCCTGAGAGACGCAGTGCCTTCACCTATATTGATGAGGAACAGCCCACACGAATGGACTATGGCAAGGAGAAATTCGGAGGACCCTTCACTGAGGAGGAGGTAGAGGATGTCAAAACTGTCTTGCGCTTGATTCCTTTGGTCATATGCTTGAGCCTCATTATTGGTGCTCATGGTTTACACATTGTCATTGGAGATTTTGAATTTCTAATAAATGATTGGCTTTTCCCTTTGTTGCTGATTCCATTTTATCAATTCATGTTGCGCCCATGTTTTCGTAGTTGTGTCACCAGTACATTACAGCGTATAAAAGTAGCACTTCTTATGGGTATCATCGGTTTGCTGTTGTTATGTGCTATGGAAGTTTATGAATTTGTCTCTGGGGATATAGGGAATTATAATATTTCTTGTGGAATTTCTATAGCCCCAATGCCACCAGAAAGCTACGTGAGTCATTTGGAGTGGTACTGGAAAGTTGGTCCTTATCTCTTATTTGGAATTGGTAGTACTATAGTTGCTGTTTTATTCCTTGAGTTTATGATTTCTCAATCACCAGACAAGATGAAGGGACTTGTCATTGGAATATCAATACCTTTTAGTTTCATTCTTTCTTCTTTAATGGATTTACTGAACTTAACTTTGTGTCATAACATAATAACAGTTACTGGTACTGTTGTACTGTTTGTTGTCTTCCTGGTTCTTTCCAAGCGCTACACACTACGAGAGAGGAACAGAGAGATCAACATACAGGCCATAGTGGAGGAACACTATGAGAGGTATATGGACCAGGAGGAGGAGTACATGAGACAACCACACTATTGATAGTAACATTACCAAGTGTTATAGTGTTACAGTGTATGATATGTGTGTTAATGTCAGAACTTGTAATTTTTGTTAACATCACACGGTGTTGGCTGCCTTTATTGTCTGACTTTTTCATTCCATTTTCATTGTTAGTTTCAGTTTGCATGAATAAAATCATAATTTTAACATTATTTTTTTGTCATAATTATTTATCACAACAATAATTATTTATTAAACTCTTTTTCTGTTTCTGTACGTACTATCTGCGAAACATTTTCATTACGCCAAGAAGCATAGTAACCCAAGTATGCTGCATGTAGTGTCTAGATCTTTAGAGTCCTTGGCTGATTCTAGAATGTTACTGTGTTCTGGTCACAAACGCTGGAAACAATGGTGGAGAAAATTACCCAATACCTGCTTTTACCAGCTAGTATTGTATCGACTGTTCCGTAAGTTTAATCCAAGTATGTTATTGTGGGTTGGT
Source organism: Haliclona indistincta (assembly GCA_964017065.1). Classification (NCBI taxonomy): domain Eukaryota; kingdom Metazoa; phylum Porifera; class Demospongiae; order Haplosclerida; family Chalinidae; genus Haliclona; species Haliclona indistincta. The sequence goes on along the minus strand of OZ024787.1, from coordinate 9,869,979 downwards.
GTAGGCTTTATTGTACGCATGATAGCCATAATTCTATTGTCAGCATTGGGAGTAGTTGGTGTCATTGCAGTGTCAGGCGATGCACCAAAGTATGTGTCTTGTATAGCACGAACTCCTGTCATTAATTTTTATATTGAATTGGAAAGACAACAATCATGTTGGCCAGTTTTCAAATTGTGCATGGCTCATACGCATTCACAACAAAGCTATTATGAACATTGCAAGATTATGTATTTTGAGCTCCTTGCACGAGCTTGGTTTTTAATGCGAACTAATCTCAACAACAACAGGAACAATTTTAACTAGAAAGGAAG
>OZ024787.1:9714426-9869465 GCA_964017065.1 Haliclona indistincta | reverse complement strand
GCAGCTGCCAATGGTCTATGTAATGTTCGATGAGAAAAACATTCATACTATAGTACGCTCAGGTTTACAAGGTAGACTAACCCTGTTTGAGCAGGAGCAAATGTAAGAAAGATCTTTGTGAATGAGAGCAAGATGAGAGTAGCAAGTACCTGCACTACATTGCCTCCAATCTTGTTTGACAGCCGCGTGAATTACATGTAGCTACATTGTATACTCTCGTGATAATGCAGTGGCTATGATGAACCATAGAAAATTTTATTTGTTGGCCACATAGATAATGAATTAGAATATGTAGTGATATTCATCTTGATTACATGCACATGTGTGGCTGATGCAACATGTTTATTGCAACCACCACTATACTTCATTGTGGCAATGAATGATGGTGATACTGTATAAACAATGAGTACCTTATCATGCTTCCTCTTTGATAGCAGTATACTATTGCAGAAACGTTAGCTATTACGTCATAACGCAGTGTACTACATTAATACATACTGTTTTATACAATACATAGGTCATGTACCACCAGTCAGCCGGCATGGCTACTAACAGCATCATTCTTCTTCTGGTGCTCAGTATCTCATGTCTATGCTCAACAAGAGATGTCTACATTCAGCCGTCTGAAGGTGAGCACTGTCCTGGTACTCCTTGTTACAACATCACTACTTTTGGTGAAATGGCTGATAGCTTCTCCAACTCTTTTGGCTTGGTTGTTCATTTCTTGGAGGGAACTCACTTGTTGGATCTTCAGGAACTAGTGGTGTTCAAGAAATTGACTAATGCTGTGTTTGAAGGTGATGGGACAATGGAGCAGGGCTTCCATGAGACTGTCTGGCAGTCTACAGTGGTCATCAAATGTACCAATGGAACTGGTGGTATTGGTTTTGTTAATAGCTCCAACATCACTTTCAAGTACATTACCATCACTAACTGTGGGGCTCAGGCTAATGCGATGCCTGGTGATATTAGGCTATGTAAAGGTGTTAGTCTGAGTTTCTTTAATGTTGAAAATGTCATCTTCATCGATCATGTTTCAGTTCAGAATGGGTCAGGGAGTGGTCTTTTTATTTTGACAAACGGAGCTGATATTACAATTAATCAATCTTCATTTGCACAAAATGGCTATGGCTCAAGCAAAAACGATAATTGTGAAAATTTTGCTATCTTTTATACTGATGAATTACACACTTTTTCTCCTCAGAAGCAAGTGTACAAAACATTCATTACTAGCACTAATTCTTCATTTGGAGGTACGAACAATGACTTTTTGTTCGCAGGTCTTCTGATAATAACATTCCAGAGATCTTATAGCATTGATATAGTACTAGAGTCTATTGTGGCTTATAAAAACAACGCAATCGGAAGTATATATATTGCCAGTGCATCATTTATGCCAACTTATGATCTAACCATTAATAACTTACAGAAGCAGATATCAATAGGTTCTGATGATATTACATCATCAGAACCTATTGATATCTGCTTCTGTGATGACAGCAGCACAATGAGAAGCTGCTCTCAGCCACAGCCACCAATGACAGCCTATCCAGGAGAAGAGATCAATATCTCTGTAGGACAACTAAATGGAACTGCTCCAGGAATTCTGCAGATAAAACCACTAGACACTACAGACTCATCTGCTTATACTGAGATACACAACACAGGTGCTATGAACTGCACAACCATTACACTCAAACCAATTCAACAAACATACACTTTGAAACTATTCAGATATATTGAACATTCCAAGTCGTTGAAAATATCATTGATTGACTGTCCACTTGGATTTAATGTATCAAACAAATCCAAAATGTGTGACTGTGAAGAACTGAAAAATATTATCGACACCATCACATGTAATAGAAACACTGGAAAAATAACACGAAAAGGAGACGTTTGGATTGGTAATATCAGTGGTCAAATATTTGTACATAAAACATGTCCTTTTGACTACTGTAACGCATCTCAGGTCAGCTTCTCTCTCACTGATCTTGACGACCCACAGTGTGCTCTCAACAGGACTGGAATACTATGTGGCGAGTGTCGGGATAATCTCAGCCTTGCTCTGGGATCCAACAACTGTATCCATTGTCCTCAATTCTCGTACCTTGCTCTGATCATTCCCTTTGCTGCTGCTGGGTTTGGTTTGGTAGCTCTTCTGATGGTTTTGAACTTGACAGTCTCCATTGGTACCATCAATGGGCTCATATTCTATGCCAGTATTGTCAAGATAAGTGAGAGCACTGGTATCTTCTTTCCTAATGGTCCTATTCCAGTACTGAGTCAGTTCATTGCTTGGCTCAATCTTGACCTTGGTATTGAAACATGCTTTTACTCTGGCATGACAGCCTATGCCAAAGTGTGGCTGCAGTTTGTGTTCCCTCTCTACATATGGTTCATCATAGCCACCATCATAGTCCTGTGTCACTACTCCACATGGCTGTCCAACAAGATTGGAAGCAATGTAGTGCAGGTGCTTGCTACTCTCATCTTGCTCTCGTTTACAAAGATCTTTCGCACATTTGCTCCTGCTCTAACTTGGGTCTGTCTGCCTAGTACAAATAATTGCACTATTGTGAAGTGGTATGTAGATGGAACCATTTCTTTCCACTCACTAGAACACTACCTACTAATGGCAGCAGCTGTGTTATTTCTACTTCTTGCTGTTCCTTATGTATTTGTTCTACTGTTTGATGCTGTAATTGAGAAATATCTCACTAAACTTAAGTGTTTTCGTAAACAGTGGATCAAGTTTAAGCCTTTTATTGATGCCTACCATGGACCTTACAAGGACAACTGTCGGTTTTGGACTGGTCTATTGCTCCTGGTTCGTATGTCATTCACACTAGTATCTCTTCGTTTAGACACATTTGGAACTCTCATCTTCATAACAGCTAGCACTACAGTGCTTCTATCACTACTGGTCACTTTCGAAGGAGTCTATCAGAAAAAGTATCTGAATATTTTGGAATGCTCTTTCTTTCTTAATCTTGGTTTACTGTCTGCTCTTGCTGCAGGGTACCAGGATCATAATAATACAGGTGAAATTGTCACCATCATCAGTTTAGGTGTTGCTCTTGTCACATTTGTCGGAATTCTGTTTTTTCATGTTAGTCTTCGTACAAAAAACAGCAAATGGTTCAGGAAATATGTAAAGAAGTTTTGCCGTAAAAGGAATGAAGACACTAAGTTACTAACAGATGTGTCTTCAAATGAACCACCTTCCAAACCAACTTCCAGCGATGTATTCTTAAAGAGAGAAACTCTTATCGAGTGTTCTACAGAATGAGCCAAGTGTTCAATACAGCTGTGTGACAACTGAATGTCATGTATTTTCTTTTTGTACAATTTAAATTTCATTGAGTGTGTTGAAGATAATGATGTGTATTAGCATTTTTGTTTATTATTTTTACAATGATAACAATATTATCTGTTCTGTTTGTCATCAAATCTTGTAGCTTTGAGCTGTAAAAATTCATAAATCTATTTTGAAATAATATTGTTCACCAACTAACCAAATTTTTGTGCTATATCTTCAGCAACAGATACAGGTGGGTACTTATTGCTGCCATCGATACATGTCACAGTTATGTCATCGTCAGGCTGAGCAAAGAACACAATGGATTGCCTTGTTCTCTGTTTTGAGTCAGCATCAGTCGGCATCAGAACTCTGTGGGGCTGGATGGAAATGTAGAATAGCATTTTGAGGTATCGCTAACTGTTGCTAGGTACTTGTCGCTTGTCCATCGCTGCATCAGTGCTCCTAAGTTGACCAGGACAGCTCCCGGGATGTATGGCGCCTGAATGTGGCTACCATCAGCACAACGCACCTGAGAACACCACAAAATATAAGCATTAGATAATTAAAAAACCTGAACTAACAGTCACCTGTGTAATACAGTCACCTCTCTAGTACGTCCACATGTATAAGTCCCAACTGATAACTTGCAATGATTATACCCTCTATAATGCAGCAACCTGCCTATTTATAATCAGGCAAATTTTTACTGACCCAAGGGTGACCGCATTAATCAGGTTCGACTGTACAGCAGTGAACTGTTTTTGAATCATGGTACTACAGTTCTATTATACTCTTGCCTCAAGTCCTCCATAGCTGTCTTGAAAGAGAAGAGTGATTGAGCCGTAGTCGACATGTTCTCCACAACGTATCTGTCCTGGCTTCACCTCATCGTCAGGAGGCACAGGAGGATAGTTGAGAAGTCTTCATGTTGCCGTCTGAACCCAGCTAGTGAGTGACACTTGGTGAAGAACAGGGGATCCTAGATAGACATCCACAAACAACACATGCTGTCAAGAATATACATTCCTGATTACATTTCTTACATTTCCTATACATCATAATGTTGATTTAGTCAAAATATTAATAATTAAATGTTTACTGGTTTTTGAGTTGTGTACTGCTCACAACAAAGCTACAAACTTTGAACAATGATGTATTTTCGATCGAACAGGAACTAGGTTTTGATCAAAGTACTTGCTGTGACTTCATGTTGCTTATACTATGGCTTCATTGTGTGGTTGAAACCATAATGATAAAGCCTCATATGTTATTCCAGGTTCAACTTGGGTCGTACACTAAAAATGATCATTTAGAAGAAATCAGGTATGACTCAGTGTATGGAAAGTTTAGTATAGTTTGCTTATATACATTGACACATGCAATAGAATTGATGTGTTTGTTATAGCTAGCACTTGTACATGCACAAAAAGTTTATTTTCTCATCGATAGCAAGCCATAGACTGACATTCAAAAATCAATTTTTGATGGGGTTCCGGACTATTTTGTGGTCAATACATCAATTGTAACTAGATTTCTGCCCTTTGATGAGATCATGGCTTGTTGTGTCTCTTCTGGTCACAGTCGCTGGAAACAATAGTGGAAGAAACCATCTTGCGTTTGCTGTAGTAAGAAGTTAACGCTGCTACTGGTGTGGTACTTTTATTTATCTTCTCTTCCAATAATTATTATTATAATCTATACTCTTGAACGCTCCCCTAATACAAAAATAGTTTTGGCCTTGATATACTTTGCAAACTTTTTTGATCCTTTGATTGGTTGGTTAGCCGATGTCAGGTTTGGAAGATATGAAATAATTAAGATTGGTTCACTGGTCTCATTTTTTGCTATTACACTGCACTATTAACTACTTTTGCACTGAGAGATGTGTTCTTTTCTGTTTCCATAATCATTATAATTATGCATAGCTGATTCTTGCTACATGTACTCAGCTGCTATGCTTCCCTTCTTAACTGATCAAATAATTGGTGCAACTTCACATGAGCTTAGTTCAGTTGTACGCTGGTATTACTAGTCACTGTCTGTCGGTATTGCCACGAGTTGTTGTTATGTAAATTTTAATTACGGAATATTCGGAGCTAGAGAGGCAATTATTCTTGGTGTTCCTCTTTCTGTGATCATCATCAGTGACTGCTTGTGTCAGCACTGGTTGGACAAGACTCATAAGGTCACTAACCCCATCAAGCTCGTCATACAGGCACTCAACTACACTAGGAAGCACAGATACCCTGAGAGACGCAGTGTCTTCACCTATATTGATGAAGAGCAGCCTACACGAATGGCTATGGCAAGGAGAAATTCGGAGGACCCTTCACTGAGGAGGAGGTAGAGGATGTTAAGACTGTCCTGCGCATGATTCCTTTGGTCGTTTGCTTGAGCCTCATTATTGGTGCATGCAGTATATTTGCAATTAGAGGTTTAAATTTTGAAGGTAATTATGGATTTTTTCCTCTTTTGTTGATTCCTTTTTACCAATTTCTGGTACGGCCGTGTTTTCACAAATATGTTTCTCTATCCTTCTTGGGAAAATAATATTCGGAGGACCCTTCAGAATAGCACTTTTCATTAGTCTTACTGGCTATGTATTATCAAAAGCAGTGCAGGTATATGAGCTTGTTACTCAAGATGTACATTCTTGTGGAACATCTAATATTACAACATGGCAAGGAAACAAATTAGATTTGAACTTTTATGGTTCTTCGATTTATTTGGTATCGGAAGTACTGTTGTTGTTGTTTTATTCCTTGAGTTTATGATTTCTCAGTCACCAGACAAGATGAAGGGACTCATCATAGGAATATCGATACCTTTCCTTTACACGAATCTTCTTTTTATGCAACTTATAGACTTCAAGCTGTGTCTTGACATATTAACAGTTGCTGTTGTTGTTGTATTGTTTGTGTTCTTCCTTGTCCTTTCCAAGTGCTACACACTACGTGAGAGGAACAGAGAGATCAACATACAGGCCATAGTGGAGGAACACTATGAGAGGTACATGGACCAGGAGGAGGAGTACATGAGAGAATACTCACATCATATTTTTAGTGTACTTTCGTAACTTTTGCTGAAATTTTTAACAGTATAGGATTTTCTGTAGCCTAGCTGACGTTTTAGATCTTTTCTCATTGTTTTTATGTTGTAGGATTGGGTGACGCGTACTCTGATACACGTAGATAGACTGACTGGCTATGTTTTGGTTACATAACATCATCTTGAGCACTAATATCTACTGATATTACAACAAGCCTTTGCAAATGTTATCTTTTCAAGATAGACTTGTTTTATCAGATATTAAAACAGAAAGTTATATTTTGAGTGTTATATGATAAATAAGGTGTAGTTGGATAGCTTGTTGGTCTTCCTGGTTGTCCAAGTAAATGGCTGATCCTAGTGTAACACCATCTGTTGGTCGTAGCTACTGGAAGAAATTGTGGAACAAATTACCCAATACCTGTTTTAGTAAGAAGATACTGTTGCTACTGGTGTGGTACTTGTTGTTTATCTTCTCTGCAAATGAGCTTAGATTAAATGCATTTCGACAGTTTGGTAATACTGGAATCATGTTAGCTTCAGAGTGTGTTGCATATTGCTTTGCTCCTCTTGTTGGCTGGCTAGCTGATGTCAAGTTTGGGAGATATGAAATGATTAAATTTGGTTCATTGGTCTCATTTCTTGCCAGCATATTGTATTACTTTGCACTATTAACCACTTCTACACTGAGTGACGTACTTTTCTCTGGTGCAGTGATTATCACTAACTTAGGTGGCTCTTGTTACTTTGCTGCAATGCTTCCCTTCTTAACAGATCAAATAATTGGTGCCACCTCAGATGAGCTTAGTGCTTTTATACGCTGGTATCTTTGGACATTGCATTTTGGACATTTTGGAGTTTGTATGAGTGAGCTACACATGTATATAATTTCTAACTATGTATCTGCTGGTACTGAAATAGTATTATTTTTTGTTGTTCCTCTTGCTGTGATCATTATCAGTGACTGCTTGTGTCAGCAGTGGTTGGACAGGACTCATAAGGTCACTAACCCCATCAAGCTCATCATACAGGTACTCAACTACACTAGGAAGCACAGATACCCTGAGAGACGCAGTGCCTTCACCTATATTGATGAGGAACAGCCCACACGAATGGACTATGGCAAGGAGAAATTCGGAGGACCCTTCACTGAGGAGGAGGTAGAGGATGTCAAAACTGTCTTGCGCTTGATTCCTTTGGTCATATGCTTGAGCCTCATTATTGGTGCTCATGGTTTACACATTGTCATTGGAGATTTTGAATTTCTAATAAATGATTGGCTTTTCCCTTTGTTGCTGATTCCATTTTATCAATTCATGTTGCGCCCATGTTTTCGTAGTTGTGTCACCAGTACATTACAGCGTATAAAAGTAGCACTTCTTATGGGTATCATCGGTTTGCTGTTGTTATGTGCTATGGAAGTTTATGAATTTGTCTCTGGGGATATAGGGAATTATAATATTTCTTGTGGAATTTCTATAGCCCCAATGCCACCAGAAAGCTACGTGAGTCATTTGGAGTGGTACTGGAAAGTTGGTCCTTATCTCTTATTTGGAATTGGTAGTACTATAGTTGCTGTTTTATTCCTTGAGTTTATGATTTCTCAATCACCAGACAAGATGAAGGGACTTGTCATTGGAATATCAATACCTTTTAGTTTCATTCTTTCTTCTTTAATGGATTTACTGAACTTAACTTTGTGTCATAACATAATAACAGTTACTGGTACTGTTGTACTGTTTGTTGTCTTCCTGGTTCTTTCCAAGCGCTACACACTACGAGAGAGGAACAGAGAGATCAACATACAGGCCATAGTGGAGGAACACTATGAGAGGTATATGGACCAGGAGGAGGAGTACATGAGACAACCACACTATTGATAGTAACATTACCAAGTGTTATAGTGTTACAGTGTATGATATGTGTGTTAATGTCAGAACTTGTAATTTTTGTTAACATCACACGGTGTTGGCTGCCTTTATTGTCTGACTTTTTCATTCCATTTTCATTGTTAGTTTCAGTTTGCATGAATAAAATCATAATTTTAACATTATTTTTTTGTCATAATTATTTATCACAACAATAATTATTTATTAAACTCTTTTTCTGTTTCTGTACGTACTATCTGCGAAACATTTTCATTACGCCAAGAAGCATAGTAACCCAAGTATGCTGCATGTAGTGTCTAGATCTTTAGAGTCCTTGGCTGATTCTAGAATGTTACTGTGTTCTGGTCACAAACGCTGGAAACAATGGTGGAGAAAATTACCCAATACCTGCTTTTACCAGCTAGTATTGTATCGACTGTTCCGTAAGTTTAATCCAAGTATGTTATTGTGGGTTGGTGTAGGCTTTATTGTACGCATGATAGCCATAATTCTATTGTCAGCATTGGGAGTAGTTGGTGTCATTGCAGTGTCAGGCGATGCACCAAAGTATGTGTCTTGTATAGCACGAACTCCTGTCATTAATTTTTATATTGAATTGGAAAGACAACAATCATGTTGGCCAGTTTTCAAATTGTGCATGGCTCATACGCATTCACAACAAAGCTATTATGAACATTGCAAGATTATGTATTTTGAGCTCCTTGCACGAGCTTGGTTTTTAATGCGAACTAATCTCAACAACAACAGGAACAATTTTAACTAGAAAGGAAGTAACTAGCACAATTGACTGGCTGATAAACCATGCATCCCTACATTAGTCCCTATACATCAGTGGCTACTTTACTGATTCTTGTCCAGCAATGCTGGCGTTGACTGGGAACCCACATTAATTTAAAGTCTCCACTGATGTAGGGATACATGGTCTATTAGCCAGTCAATTGTTTCACCATTCCGTGTTATCTCCTTGTTGGTTTACAATGTGGGCCAGTGGTAGATTTCTTCATTGCTGATCTACCATCCCTATACCATCTCTAATGTTGATTTAGTCAAAAAGATTTTTGTTACATGTTTACTGGTTTTGAGTTGTGTACTGCTCACACACATTCACAACAAAGCTACAAACTTTGAACGATGACGTATTTTCGATCAAACTCCTCACAGGAACTAGTTTTTGATCAAAGTTCTTGCTGTGGCTTCATGTTGCTTACACTATGGCTTCATTGTGTGGTTGAAACCATATGATAAAGCCTCACATGTTATTCCAGGTCCAACTTGGGTTGTACCCAAAAAATTATCTTTAGAAGAAATCAGTTATTGTCCCTTTTTGACTCAGTGTAAGGAAAGTTTCGTAGTTTGTTTAATTGCATTGACACATGCAATGGAATTGAAGTTTGTTATAGCACTTGTACATGAACAAAAAGTTTATTTTCCAATCACTAGCAAAGACTGACATTTTAAAAATCAATTTTTGATGCGGGGTTCCTGACTATTTTATGGTCAATACATCAATTGTAACTAGATTTCTGCCGTTTGATAATATCATGGCTTGTTGTGTCTCTTCTGGTCACGGTCGCTGGAAGCAATGGTGGAAAAAATCATCTTGCATTTGCTGTAGTAAGAAGTTAATGCTGCTACTGGTGTGGTACATTTTGTTTATCTTCTCCTCCAATAATTATTGTTATAATCTATACTCTTCAAAGCTCCCCTAATACAAAAAATATTTTGGCCTTGATATACTTCGCAAACTTTTTTGCTCCTTTGATTGGTTGGTTAGCTGATGTCAGGTTTGGAAGATATGAAATAATTAAGATTGGTTCACTGGTCTTATTATTTGCTAGTATAATGTATTACGCTGCATTATTAACTACTTCTGCACTGAGAGATGTGTTCTTTTCTGTGGTTGTTATGTAAATTTTAATTACGGAATATTCGGAGCTGGAGAGGCAATTATTCTTGGTGTTCCTCTTTCTGTGATCATCATCTGTGACTGTTTGTGTCAGCAGTGGTTGGACAGGACTCATAAGGTCACTAACCCCATCAAGCTCATCATACAGGTACTCAACTACACTAGGAAGCACAGATACCCTGAGAGACGCAGTGCCTTCACCTATATTGATGAGGAGCAGCCCACACGAATGGACTATGGCAAGGAGAATTCGGAGGACCCTTCACAGAGGAGGAGGAGGTAGAGGATGTCAAGACTGTCCTGCGCATGATTCCTTTGGTCATTTGCTTGAGCCTCATTATTGGTGCATGCAGTATATTTGCAATCAGAGTTATAAATTTTGAAGGTGATTTTGGACTTTTTCCTTTTTTGTTGACTCCTTTTTACCAATATTTCTGGTACGGCCGTGTTTTCACAAATATGTTTTTAATAATTATGTTAAGCTGCATTAGAATAGCACTTTTCATTAGTCTTACTGGCTATGTATTATCAAAAGCAGTGCAGGTATATGAACTTGTTACTCAAGATGTATACTTTCTTGTGGAACATCTAATAATTATTACAACATGGCAAGGAAGCAAATTAGATTTGAACTTTTATGGTTCTTCGATTTTATTTGGTATCGGAAGTACTGTTGTTGTTGTTTTATTCCTTGAGTTTATGATTTCTCAGTCACCAGACAAGATGAAGGGACTCATCATAGGAATATCGATACCTTTCCTTTACACGAATCTTCTTTTTATGCAACTTATAGACTTCAAGCTGTGTCTTGACATATTAACAGTTGCTAGTATTGTTTTGCTGTTTGTGGTCTTCCTGATCCTTTCCAAGCGCTACACACTACGTGAGAGGAACAGAGAGATCAACATACTGGCCATAGTGGAGGAACACTATAAGAGGTACATGGACCAGGAGGAGGAGTACATGAGAGAAAACTCACATCATTTTAGTGTACTTTCGTAACTTTTGCTGAAATGTTTAACATTATAAGTTTTACTGTAGCATAGCTAACTTTGTAGATCTTTCTCTTTGTTTTCTTTTATAGTTTTATTTGTCAAAATACAACAGTAGTAGTAACAATGTTCAATGTAGCAATATTGCCTTTGTTTATTTAATTTTTCATTATTCTAGGTATCTGTAGAAATTAATCAGTTTTCAACAACAATTTGCGAGTTTTCTCATCTATGCACTTCTCATCCATGCGACTGGTTTTCTCATCCATGCACCTTGATTGTTATGTTGTAGGGCTGGTACACTTGGTAATGTGTGCTCCGATACATGTGGATAGACTGACTGCCAGCTGACTGCTATGTTTTAGTTACGTAACATCATCTTGTGCACTAATATCTATTGATATTACAACAAGCCTTTGCAAATGTTATCTTTTCAAGATAGATTGTCAAAACTTGTTTTATCAGATATTAAAACAGAAAGTGAATTCTATTTTGAGTGTTATAATTATGATAAATAAGGTGTTGTTGGATAGCTTGTTGGTCTTTTGGTGTCTTATGGTTGTCCAAGTAAATGGCTGGTCCTAGTGTATCACCATCTGTTGGTCGTAGCTACTGGAAGACATTTCGGAACAAATTACCCAATACCTGTTTTAGTAAGAAGATACTGTTGCTACTGGTGTGGTACTTGTTGTTTATCTTCTCCACAAATGAGCTTAGAGTAAATGCATTTCAACAGTTTGGTAATACCGGAATCTTGTTAGCTTCAGAGTGTGTTGCATATTGCTTTGCTCCTTTGGTTGGTTGGCTAGCTGATGTCAAGTTTGGGAGATATGAAATGATTAAATTTGGCTCTTTGGTCTCATTTCTTGCCAGCATATTGTATTACTTTGCACTATTAACCACTTCTACACTGAGCGATGTGTTGTTCTCTGGTGCTGTGATTATCACTAACTTAGGTGGCTCTTGTTACTATGCAGCCATGCTTCCCTTCTTAACTGATCAAATAATTGGTGCCACCTCAGATGAGCTTAGTGCTGTTATACGATGGTATTTTTGGACATTGCATTTTGGAGTTTGTATGAGTGAGCTACACATGTATATAATTTCTAACTATGTATCTGTTAGTGCTGGAATAATACTTGCTTTTGTTGTTCCTCTTGCTGTGATCATTATCAGTGACTGCTTGTGTCAGCAGTGGTTAGACAGGACTCATAAGGTCACTAACCCCATCAAGCTCATCATACAGGTAGTCAACTACACTAGGAAGCACAGATACCCCGAGAGACGTAGTGCCTTCACCTATATTGATGAGGAACAGCCCACACGAATGGACTATGGCAAGGAGAAATTCGGAGGACCCTTCACAGAGGAGGAGGTAGAGGATGTCAAGACTATCGTGTGCTTGATTCCTTTAGTTGCCTGCTTGATGAGCCTTTCTAATCTTATGTTTCTAGAAAGAATCTATGCTCTAACGTTCAGTCTTTTCCCTATATTGCTCATTCCAATTCATCAATTTCTGGTGCATCCATGCTGTTTTCGCAATTATGCCATAAACATATTGCGCTACATTAAAATAAGTCTTTTAGTATTTATAGTTGGTTTTATCTTATTACAAGCACTAGAAGTGTACGAGCTAACCTCTTATGATGTACAGAATTATATTTCTTGTGTGAAACTTAACACAACCATGCAGTCAGAGAGCTATGTGGAATGGTACTGGAAAGTTGGTCCTTATCTTTTGTGTGGTGTTGCTGGTACTGCATTTATTGTTTTTTGTATCCCACCTCGTGGGCGTATCAAAGGCACCGCCAGGACAATATATTCCATACTGCCCCAACTGCAGGGCAATATGGAATATATTGCTGCCCTTGGGCAATATGGAATATATTGCCCGGGGACGCGATATATTGCCCGGGGACGCGATATATTGCCCGGGTGCAGATATTGTCTGAAGGAACAGACAATATCTGCGGAAAGGGCAAGTGCCCAAAAAAATTTTAACGTGGTACAGTGTTGACCACGTGGTACTCGAAATAGTTCCTTTTATTTGTTCTTGGAGTAATTTCATTGGTTGAAATGGCCTCATTTCAGATTAGCTTGTACTGTATGCATAATTATGCCTAAATTAGATCAATTGTTACGGTAAAAATTCAATTTTGTGAGATAATTATTAACTTTATCAAATCACAGCATCAAAAGTGCGTACACTAGCAGAAACATGCATGGCAGCTGCCTATGGTATGTAATGTTCAATGAGAAAAACATTCATGCTATAGTACGCTCAGGTTTACAAGGTAGACTAACCCTGTTTGAGCAGGAGCAAATGTACGAAAGATCTTTGTGAATGAGAGCAAGATGAGAGTAGCAAGTACCTGCACTACATTGCCTCCAATCTTGTTAGACAGCCGCGTGGAGTAGCTACAGTGTATACTCTCGTGATAATGCAGTGGCTATGATGAATCATAGAAAATTTATTTGTTGGCCACATAGATAATGAATTAGAACATGTAGCGATATGCATCTTGATTACATGCACATGATGTGTGGCTGATGCAACATGTTTATTGCAACCATCACTATACTTCATTGTGGCAATGAATGATGGTGAGACTGTATAAACAATGAGTACCTTATCATGCTTCCTCTTTGATAGCAGTATACTATTACAGAAACGTTAGCTATTACGTCATAATGCAGTGTACTACATTAATACGTACTGTTTTATACAATACATAGGTCATGTACCACCAGTCAGCCGGCATGGCTACTAACAGCATCATTCTTCTTCTGGTTCTAAGTATCTCATGTCTATGCTCAACAACAGATGTCTACATTCAGCCGTCTGAAGGTGAGCACTGTCCTGGTACTCCTTGTTACAACATCAACACTTTTGGTGAAATGGCTGATAGCTTCTCCAACTCTTCTGGCTTGGTTGTTCATTTCTTGGAGGGAAGTCACTTGTTGGATCTTCAGGAACTAGTGGTGTTCAAGAAATTGACTAATGCTGTGTTTGAAGGTGATGGGACAATGGAGCAGGGCTTCCATGAGACTGTCTGGCAATCTACAGTGGTCATCAAATGTACCAATGGAACTGGTGGTATTGGTTTTGTTAATAGCTCCAACATCACTTTCAAGTACATTACCATCACTAACTGTGGGGCTCAGGCTAATGCGCGGATGCCTGGTGATATTAGGCTATGTAAAGGTGTTAGTCTGAGTTTCTTTAATGTTGAAGATATCATCTTCATCGATCATGTTTCAGTTCAGAATGGGTCAGAGAGTGGTCTTTTTATTTTGACAAACGGAGCTGATATTACAATTAATCAATCCTCATTTGCACAAAATGGCTATGACTCAAGCAAAAACGATAATTGTGAAAATTTTGCTATCTTTTATACTGATGAATTACACACTTTTTCTCCTCAGAAGCAAGTGTACAAAACATTCATTTCTAGCACTAATTCTTCATTTGGAGGTACAGGCAACAACTTTTTGTTTGCAGGTCTTCTGATAATAACATTCCAGAGATCTTATAGCATTGATCTAGTACTAGAGTCTATTGTGGCTTATAAAAACAGCGCACTTGGAAGTATATATATTGCTAGTGCATCGTTTATGCCAACTTATGATCTAACCATTAATTACTTAAAAACAATTGAATATTCAACACAGACTGGTCCCTCAGTAATATCATCAGAACCTACTGATATCTGCTTCTGTGATGACAACAACACAATAAACTGCAAGTTGTCATTGACTGACTGTCCACTTGGATTTAAAATATCAAACAAATCCAAGACATGTGTCTGTGAAGAACTGAAAAATATTATTGACACGATCACATGTAATAGAAACACTAAAAAAATAACACGAAAAGGAGACGTTTGGATTGGTAAATTAAATATCAGTGATCTAATAGTTGTACATAAAACATGTCCTTTTGATTACTGCAACACAGCACAGGTCAGCTTCTCTCTGACTGATCCTGATCCCCAGTGTGCTCTCAATCGAGCTGGAACATTGTGTGGTGGTTGTAAACAGAGCTTCAGTCTTGCTCTGGGATCCAACAACTGTATTGAATGTAATCAATTCTCGTACCTTGCTCTGATCATTCCTTTTGCTGCTGCTGGGTTTGGTTTGGTAGCTCTTCTGATGGTTTTGAACTTGACAGTCTCCATCGGTACCATCAATGGGCTCATATTCTATGCCAGTATTGTCAAAATAAGTGAGAGCACTGGTATCTTCTTTCCTAATGGCCCTATTCCAATACTGAGTCAGTTCATTGCTTGGCTCAATCTTGACCTTGGTATTGAAACATGCTTTTACCCTGGTATGACAGCCTATGCCAAGGTGTGGCTGCAGTTTGTTTTCCCTCTCTACATATGGTTCATCATAGCCACCATCATAGTCATGTGTCGCTACTCCACATGGCTGTCCAACAAGATTGGAGGCAATGTAGTGCAGGTACTTGCTACTCTCATCTTACTCTCATTTACAAAGATCTTTCGCACATTCGCTCCTGCTCTAACATGGGTTACACTGCCTTGTAATGCAAGTACTACTGTGTGGTATGTGGATGGAACTGTTCCTTATTTCTCTAAAGAACACTACATACTAATGGCAGCAGCTGTGTTGTTTCTACTTCTTGCTGTACCTTATGTACTTGCTCTACTGTTTGATGGTGTGATCGAGAAACATCTCACTAAAAATAATTTATTTCGCAGACAATGGATCAAGTTCAAGCCTTTCCTTGATGCCTACCATGGACCTTACAAGGACAACTGTCGGTTTTGGACTGGTCTATTGCTCCTGGTCCGCATGTTGTTCACTCTAGTATCTCTTCGTTTAGACACATTTGGAACTCTCATCTTCATAACAGCTAGCACCACTGTGCTTCTATCACTAATGGTCACTTTCGAAGGAGTCTATCAGAAAAAGTACCTAAATATTTTAGAATGCTTATCTCTTCTTAATCTTGGTTTACTGTCTTCTCTTGCTGCAGTGTATCAGAATGATAACGGTAGTGAGCAAGTGGTCACTACCATCAGTGTTAGTGTTGCTTTCATCGCATTTACTTGCATTCTGTTTTACCGCATCCTTCTTCGTACAAACAACAAATGTTTCGGGAAAGCCATTAAAAACTTCTGGCGCAAGAAAAATAAGGAATCTAAGAAGCTGTTAGATGTCTCTTCAGAGGAAACAGTTTCTAAACCAACTTCCAGTGAAGTATTCTTAAAGAGAGAATCTCTTATCGATTATTCTACAGTGTCATAGCTGTGTGTGACGATTAATAAGTGTCATGTATTTATTTTAGTAAGTTGCATGTGACTGATTAAGATTGTGATGTGTATTATGTTCATTGTTTGCAGTGATAATATTAGCTGTTCTTGTCATCAAATCTTGTAGCTTTGAGCTGAAAACTGTCGATGTATTACAAATTAATAATAAGTTATTATTTTTCACCAACTAACCAAATTTTTGTGCTATATCTTCAGCAACAGATACAGGAGGGTACTTATTGCTACCATCAATACATGTCACAGTTATGTCATCGTCAGGATGAGCAAAGAGCACAATGGATTGCCTTGTTCTCTGTCTTGAGTCAGCATCAGTAGGCATCAGAACTCTGTGGGGCTGGATGGAAATGTAGAATAGCATTTTGAGGTATAGATAACTGTTGCTAGGTAATTGTCACATGTCCATCGCTGCATCAGTGCTCCTAAGTTGACCAGGACAGCTCCCTGGATGTATGGCGCCTGAATGTAGCTACCATCAGCACAACGTACCTGAGAACATCACAAATAATTATAAGCATTTTCTTAGCTCTAGATAATATTATTTAAAAACCTGAACTAACGGTCACCTGTGTAATACAGTCACCTCTCTAATACGGCCACATGTTTAAGTCCCAACTGATAAATTGCAATGAGTTTACCCTCTATAATGCAGCAACCTGCCTATTTATAATCAGGCAAATTTTTACTGACCCAAGGTTGACCGCATTAATCAGGTTCGACTGTACAGCTATATTAAGGGGGCGGGTACACCAATTTTTGCCGTTTTGTACAGTTTTTAAAATATGCATAAAACGCTTATTTCTAAAGCTTTGCTAAAGAACTAAAGTTTTAATAAAATATAACACATCAGTGCATGTTTAGCGCGATTTTGTCCAGGTACAGATTTGTATGTGCGTAGTTATCATACATTTTTAGAATATTATGATTTAACGTTTTCTTTCTACAGGAAATGTCTGCAGATGCTGAAATTTCGCCAGTAGCAATAGATTGCCTATGTCCAAAAACGGTTGGATGGATTTGGCGTACAGTTGCGCTGAAGCATTTTTGTCGCTATAATAGCTATTATTTTGTTTTACTTACAACTGTTAGTATTCATATAATACAAACTCTGTAAGATCGGGCCAAACGTATCCAACCGATTGTGGTACACATACTTATGATGCTGCAGCCAGACCTTTGATAGCTAAAACTGTTGCAAACGAAAGTAAAACGTAAAATATGTAGCGTGTGTAAAGCTGAGTTAATTTCTGTGGTTTCTACACAGAGGCCGGTTTGCACTGCGTTTACACTAGCGCATTTTTGTGGTGACCACAGGTTATGAATATTATGCATATTAATTAGCGTACCCGCCACCTTAAGTGAACTGTTTTTGAGTCATGGTACTACAGTTCTATTATACTCTTGCCTCAAGTCCCCCATAGCTGTCTTGAAAGAGAAGAGTGATTGAGCCGTAATCGACATGTTCTCCACTTGCAGTGTATCTGTCCTGGCTTCACCTCATCGTCAGAAGGGACGGGAGGATAGTTGAGAATTCTGATTGTTGTCATGTTGCCATCTGAACCCAGTCCAGCATGTGATCCATGAGTGACACTTGGTGAAGAAAAGGGGATCCTAGATAGAAATCCACAAGAGGAAAGGACTTGTTATCTGTTTGGAATACTGTTAGGTTGCCGTGGCATCATTTCATTGATTTTTCTAATGATCACTCATTTAAAACTTTTCTTTGTGTTTTGGTTTGTCATTTTCATTACTTATTGTTGCGCTGTTAGTTGTCTTCATTGTCCTTTCAAAATCCTACGCACTACGTGAGAGGAACAGAGAAATCAACATACAGCCGGCCATAGTGGAGGAACACTATGAAAGGTTCCTCAACTATGTTCCTCATTTTGGTTTTTGAAAGAAAACTTTGGTTTACTTTCTTATAATTAATTTTTTTCTGAAAATTCTGTTTATAAAAATGCATCATTGGTGCTGGTTATGCCTCGGTGGATGTTAAAATTTGAGCATGTAATGCTATAACAGAGTAATATTCATATTCAGCTGCCAGCATTCGAATATAGCACGAGCAGAAGCAATATAGCAAACTTGTAGTTATGCAATCAGAAGCCAAACAGTGCTGAGTATTATTAATATTATTTTAATTAACTGGGCGTGCCTATGCATTGAATGGCAGTAACCTGCCGGGTTCTGGTTACAAGTAGCTTCCTCGCGCAGTTTCTACGGACCTGCGCTGCCATCATGTAGTATAAATTTAACCTACAAGCTACTAGGCAGTCTGCTGTGAGTAGTTTTGTTTTCTGAGAAGTCCTGATCGTCAGCAAAGCCATCTATAGGTGAGCAAACCGCGCCATAACTCTAGAACAAAGCTTTGCATCGAACTTTCGCTAATACACAACCGAGATAATGTCGAGTTATACCTGCATTGCAAGTTTCAGAGCTCACCGTTCAGCGTGCGCCGCAAAAATGGTGTAACAGACAGACTGACAGACAGAATGACAGAACGACAGTCAACGCGATTACTGTATGCCTCGTGGCTCCGCCCACCGAGGCATAACTAGGCACCAAAGGTGCTTATGCCTCGGTGGAATGTTATGCATACATGCCTGTCTGACTAAATACGCTGAACTGAAATACACAAGCAGTAATGAAAGTCTGCTGTTGCTAGTTGAACACTATGTTAGTGGCTGACAACTTATAAAATCATTACGAAGTTCACAAATTAAAGTTTATCATGCTTAATTTTGCACCTCATGTGAGAGACATTAAATCTGACATGGTATTCAATAATGGCAAGGATTATTTTACATAATTATACTAGTGAGACGTAAGGAGTAGAGAAAAGAAAATAATAAAGTTAAACTGCAGTTGTTTTATTTTTCTGTACAGCAATCACAATGCAGTATAATAGTTATGCAATCAGAAGCCAATCAGTGCTAACCACTAATTCAACTGGGCGTGTCTATAATGTTCAGTTCGAGTGCAGGGCACAGCACGTACTGTTACACAATTTCTTTAGACATACGCTGCTATCCTGTAACCTATCAGCTTATAGACAGTCAACTGTGAATATTTTTGTCTACGGAGAACTCTAGATTGCCAGCAATGGCCATCGATCGCGAGGTAAGCAAAGTTACGCCATAACTCGAGAACGCAGCTTCATATACAAGTCTGCCATGCTGTTCTGAAGTAATAAACGAACTCACTAGCTGTAAGGCAGCCAGCAGTAGACAATTTTGTCTTTACATCACCAACTAGATCCAGACATGCCAAGGGTTTGATTTAGACAAGAGTGAGATGCTAATTAATATTCATTAAATCATTAATATTCATTAAAATCACTTAATATTCATGAAAATTAATTAATATTCATTATAAATTATTATAATTAACGTGGGTGCGGTAAAGTCCGAAGGGGTGTGGCAGTCCGGTCAACGTCGTGTCGTCACTTAGTCAGTCTACATGTAGCTATTCGCGTTTATTACCTGCGCCGGAGGGTTAAGCGTTTGTCCATGTTTACCCTGGGCGCGTAGGCGCCGGAGGGTTAAGCGTTTGTCCATGTCCGTATGTATATATGTGTGTGTACAAAAAACAGGGCCGTTTGGTGTTTGTCGATTGAGACTTACCATACAATACTTCTCTACGGCTGTGTTGAGAGATTCTTACTCCTCTAAAGTGGTCTACAAAGTCGGCAGACTCTTCTGCGGCGTGCTATGGCCATAGTATCTAATAATACAGCGCTAATAATTATGAACATTATACGGTAACTCACTAGAGGTGTGTCGCCCAACCTTCCCGCATGAGCGTTGAAACTTATGTCAAAGAGACAAAGAATGCCTTCATGGAAGGCTGTAGAGGCTATGGAAGCAGAGGAATTTTTTGCGGTGAGTATTGCTTCTCGTATGTCAGTACTTAGTTTTTGCTCAGAGAAACAAAACGGATGGCTCGTAACAGGAAAAACACCTGTGCTGTTGCCAGTTGGAAATGTCAGCACGCCAAACAGATCCGATCGCCTTGCCTCTGAGACACCAGAGCAGCGGCAGATTCGGTTGCAAAGTATGTCAGCAAGCAATGCAGTTCGCCTTGCCTCTGAGACACCAGAGCAGCGGCAGATTCGGTTGCAAAGTATGTCAGCACGCAATGCAGTTCAGTCGTGTTGCCTTGATTCAGAGAAAAATTATTCTCCGCCACAAAAGGAGCTCAGAACTTCATGAACACTAAAATTATGTCTACAGTAGTGAAAGTATTCTTTTGTTCTAATGGGCGATACAATAGATCACAGTACACAATACAACTAGCATTCACAACAATTTCTGCACATTTGCATAGCGCACAGGGTATGTATTCCATTGAACTCTTGTTCAGTCTATCTGTTCGTCTATATTCGCGTGTCTATTCCGTGAAACGCTAATAGACAGGCCACGCCTGACTAGTCGTCCTGTAGTGCGTGAGATTTGTTCTGATTGACTCCCTTCGGCGTGAGTGCGTGAGGTAAGCTCTGATTGCGTGAGAATCACGCCGGATGCGTGAGACTTGGTAGGTCTGCTAGATCACCAGCGATCGCGAGGTAAGCAATCATGCTATAACTCACGAACAGAGCCTTGTAACCAAAATCCTTACAATTCATTTTCAAGCAAATATTGACTTTAGCTTGTGTTGCACGTTTCAGCGCTTAGTTTTCAGCGAGCGACGATAAATCCTGCTGACAGACAGACAGACAAATACACAACACTATGCCCCGTGGCTCCGCCCACCGAGGCATAATTAGTCAGACGTCATCGCATCTACTCTATGTTCAGACATAGATAGTACAGTACCGTATTATCTATGGTTCAGATTTTGTCACATGCACGTGACGCCGTAAGAAAGTTCCATGATCCTGATCGAACACAGTATAGCCAAGTCATCAGCTGGTCTCTATATGCTGTTGCGTTGGATTGTCTAGCCTTGTACTGAGTCACGTCACGCTGATTCAGAACCGCACGATACGGCGCAGACTGCTCACTTCGATCCAGTGGAACAGCCTGGTCACATGCACAACTTGGTGATAGCAGTACTACCTACTAAGGTAAAAGCTTTTAAAAATAGCTGCTGCATAAATAATTATACCCCAGGCTGCCTCTGTATCTTACAATTGATTACTGTTAATAGTGAACATGTATTACTGAGAGCTGATACAATATTTGTTTATCATGACTTTTAGACATGGCACTCTAATTTTTATAGTGGCTGTTGATTACGATAATGGAACAATCGAGTTGCAATCAGGGACTCACCGACGATATTACACGGTAGAGTTTTAGTTACCCGCTTCCGTGTAACGGCAAACCTCCAGGTTCCCGTTAGGCGTTAACGCCGGGGGCGGGCGTGTCTTGTTGCGATTTAATTACTCGTGAAAAACAGCGGGAGTGCGGCAAGTTGTACATGTAGTGCAGAACTACTGTTGTAAAACTACTACTGAATGACTTCACTCGTGATGGATATGGACAGTACTTGCTGATTTGAGGACTCCACTATAAAATCACTAGTGCAGTCACTGAGCAGCGCTAACTACTTTGCAAGTGTAGACAGTGGAAAAAAGGCTTAGAATCAAATTTAGCATCTGGAGTGCTCGGTTTACATTACTCGTTGCACAGGATTACTCCTTGCAAGCCACGCCCACTATTTTTGGCTGTTTGCAGTTTGCGCGGTCAAGAGACGAACGTAGGGCTACTGAATTTTGGTGATTGTGATAGACAGGAGATGGTTCTACTCTACCAACGTGTTCCTGTGTCGCAAGCGTGTTTTCTTTGAGCACCAATTCCACTGAAATTGTAGCTCGTTGCAATGCTGATGGATGAAGGTGTTTGCAGTAGAGTAAACCACCTATATTCGGCCACCATCTATTATCGGCCACTCGCTCGTACACTTGCAAATGCGCTACACAGATCAAACTTGACGGACGTATAGACACACACTTCCTCTGCCTGCATTGCAAATTTGCAGCTCGTAACTGCTTCTTTGTCTACTGTGGAAACGAAGAAAGTGGGTAGCCGAAAACATTGATGTTCGGCAAAAGTAATCTATTATCTGGCACCAGTCCTAGTGACTGGTAGACGAATAGGGCGGGATTGCAAGTCAGTACTGCAAACACCTTCATCCATCAGCATTACAACGAGCTACAATTGAAAAGCTCTCGTCTTGCCGTCCGGGTAATTTTCTCTTCGAAAGACCCCGGGGTCGAGCAATCTATGTTCGGCAACTCAATGATATTGTTTCAGTGCAATTTATGCTCAAAGAAAACACGATTGCGATACAGAAACACGTTGGCTGAGTAGAGCCATCTTTTGTCTATCACAATCACCAAAATTCAGTAACCCTGCGTTCGTCTCTTGATCGCGCAAGCTGGCAAACAGCCAAAATAGTGGGCGTGGCTTCCAAGGAGCAACCCAGTGGTTGTAAAACAAAGAGTAAACCGAGCATTCCAGAAGTTAAATTTGATTCTAAGCCTCTTTGTCTGCACTCGCAAAGTAGTTTAGCGCTGATCAATGACTGCACTCGTGATGGATATGGACAGTGCTTGCTGATTTGATGATTTGAGGACTCCACTATAAAATTACTATCCATCACTAATGCAGTCATTGATCAGCGCTAAACTACTTTGCGAGCGCAGACAAAGAGGCTCAGAATCAAATTTAACTTCTGGAATGCTCGGTTTACTCTTTGTTTTACAAGCACCGGATTGCTCCTTGGGAGCCACGCCCACTATTTTGTCTGTTTGCAGCTTGCGCGATCAAGAGACGAACGCAGGTTTACTGAATTTTGGTGATTGTGATAGACAGGAGATGACTCTACTCAGCCAACGTGCTTCTGTATCGCAATCGTGTTTTCTTTGAGCATAAATTGCACTGAAACAATATCATGAGTTGCAGCCGAACATAGATTGCTCGACCCGGGTCTTTGGAAAAGAAAACTACCCGGACGACAAGGCGAGAGCTTTTCAATTGTAGCTCGTCAGTTGTAATGCTGATGGATGAAGGTGTTTGCAGTACTGACTTGCAATCCCGCCCTATTCGTTTATCCGTCACTAGGACTGGTGCCGGATAATAGATTACTTTTGCCGAACATCGATGTTTTCGGCTACCCGTGCACTTTCTTCGTTTCCACAGTAGACAATGAAGCAGTTACGAGCTGCAAATTTGCAATGCAGGCAGAGGAAGTGTGTGTCTATACGTCCGTCAAGTTTGATCTGTGTAGCGC
This sequence comes from Haliclona indistincta, assembly GCA_964017065.1. Lineage (NCBI taxonomy): Eukaryota > Metazoa > Porifera > Demospongiae > Haplosclerida > Chalinidae > Haliclona > Haliclona indistincta. The sequence goes on along the minus strand of OZ024787.1, from coordinate 9,845,793 downwards.
ATTTGCAAGTGTACGAGCGAGTGGCCGATAATAGATGGTGGCGGAATATAGATGGTTTACTCTATCCGCCTACTTGGGGTCAATTGTTTGCGTCAAATTGCGTGTCATGACACGCAAATACGCGTCACTTTCTCAATGCTAGCGGTGCGAACATTCCTTCACGCCTCCACGCGAAAAGCATCTATATCAACCCTCATGCACTTTCTGTCTAAGTAGGGTAGCAATGTATTTGCACACCAAGTTTCATCAAATTCATTCGCTTTTTTCCACTTGGTTCAAAATTTTAAAGTATTTTTTGAACCAGGTGGAAGGAATTAAGCAAATGAACTTGATGAAACTTGGTGTGCAATTACATTGTTAGCCTACTTAGACAAGAATTCATAACATCACTGGGCTATAGAGTGGTGGGGGCACTATATACATTGTACTAGGGGCACAGCACATCGCTATGATGACCCATTTTTCTAAGCTCAAATTATTTGTCGTAGTTTGTGATAGTTGTAAGGCTACATGTTTCAGATCTAGCAATTGACAACTCATACTAATCCAATTGTTTTATACAGATAGAATCTGTGCACGTTTAACTGACATAACATGCAAAGCTAGTCTGCAAGTATGGCTACTAGTACAAGCATCATTCTTCTACTGGTTTTCGGCATCGCAAATTTATGCTCAACAATATATGTTGACATTCAGCCATCTGAAAGTGAGCACTGTCGACGTCCTGGCACTCTTTGTTACAACATCACTACTTTTGGTAAGATAGCTGACAGCTTCTCCAACTCTTCTGGCTTGGTTGTTCATTTCTTCGAGGGAACTCACTTGTTGGATCTTCATGAACTAGTGGTGTTCACGAGCTTGACTGATGCTGTGTTTGAAGGTGATGGGAGAATGGAACAGGGCTTTCATGAGACTGTCTGGCAGTCTACAGTGGTCATCAAGTGTACCGAACACTCCAATACTGGTATTGCTTTTGTTAATAGCTCCAACATCACCTTCAGGTACATTACTATTGCTAACTGTGGGGCTGACATGACGACGCTTTTTCTTGCAAACAACGACTGGTTTTTTAACAATACTAGTCTTGGTTTTTTCTTTGTAAACAATGGTATTATTATTGATCATGTTTCAGTTCGCAAAGGGATGGGGAGTGGACTTGTCGTACTAACGAATGGATCCAATTTGAATATTTCCAATTCATCTTTTGTGCAGGAAATCTTTAATTCCTTGAACGAGACTAATGTTGTTATCTTTTATACTGATCAATCTAATAGCGCTTCTCGAAAGGATTCATACAAGACATTTATCACCAGCACTAATGTATCATATTCACTTGGAAATGATGAAGAAATTACAAATGGTGGGTGTCTTTCAATATCAATGTTGCAGAGATTTTATGTTGTGGACATTGTTCTTGACTCTGTTGTGGTAGATGGTAAAAAGAAAACTATTAAAAATATAATGATTGCTTCCAATGTAATCGATCGGCCCAATTACAATCTGTCCATTAACAAATTACACAGTTTTAATTCTGATGGAGCTGGTCTGGTTATCATTACAAAACAAGATATGTTTACTGTTACAAATACTACATTGTATCATAATTTTCCTTTCTCATCAGTCATGCCTAACTTGACAATCTTGATTTTAAATAGTTATTTTTTTCATAATTGTCACCACAAATCTGCCTACAATCAAGGTAGAATAATTAGCGGTATTGCAGTTTTCTTCGAAGGAGTTAAATACTCATCAAGGGTCAGAATAGAATCAACTGAAATCTCACACAACATTGGTTTTGATGTCAATGGACTCTTTCTTTCGTCATATTCTTATCAAAGCCAATTTTATGTCGTTCTTTTGAATGTCTCTGTTAACAATAATGGCCAGCTATTGATTCCTTACTCAGAAGAATTTAGTGTTGCTATAGCTGCTATACATGCAGAATTTATCACTAGTCTAGTACTGAACAATGTGAGCATTACAAACAACAATTCTACAGGACTATTTGTCTATCACACTGCAGTATACGTAGTGGTGAATGGTACATCAGTCTTTCACAACAACACTGGTATTGATGGTGGTGGACTGACCATGTATGGTGAATCATATCTTGTGCTTAATGAAAATTCTTTTCTTGTTTTCACTAATAACAGCGCTATCAGAGGAGGTGCCATATTTGTTGAAACTAACAGTCAGTTAGCAAAATCTGCTTGCTTCTTCCAATTTTCTGATTACAAGTACCAAAATGAAATACATGTAAAGGCTACTTTTTCTGGTAACAATGCAACTGTAGCAGGATCGGTTTTGTTTGGTGGAGAGACAGATGATTGTATTGTTCCTAACCTTGGGCACTTATCAAGTACTGAATGTCTCAACAAAATGTTTAATTATACAGCTCAGAAAGGATCCTCACAACCAATATCATCAGTACCTATGCATGCCTGCTTTTGCAAAAACAACAAAGTAGATTGCTCTAAGACAAAAATAACAAAGAAAGTCTACCCAGGAGGAGAGATCAGCATCTCTGTTGCCACTGTAGGAAGAAGCAAAAAGAAAATGGTTCCAGGTAAAATTCAAATATATTCATTGAATTGTGCATCAAAAAATGAAGTTTTTAATACCAGTGCCTCGGAATGCACAATTGTCAAATTTAAACCAGTTTTTGACAATTATTCTTTGAATGTCTATAACAAACCATTCAACTCAATAAAAATAAGAATTGTATTAGTGTCTAGCTGTCCTCTTGGGTTTAACAGATCACATGCAAACAAATGCGACTGTGGAGAGCAACTTAGAAATTTTAACACCTCTATTACCTGTAATGCTACATCTAACACCATAACACGACAAGGTGATAAGTGGATTGGTAATATCAGTGATTGTGTATTAGTTTATACTCCGTGTCCTTTTGACTACTGCAACCCAGCACAGGTCAGCTTTTCTTTCAATGATCCTGATCCTCAGTGTGCTCTCAACAGATCAGGAATGTTGTGTGGAGGCTGTAAACAGAACTACAGCCTTGCTCTGGGATCCAACAGCTGCATAGATTGTACAGGCTCATTTCATCTTGCTCTGATCATTCCCTTTGCTGCTGCTGGGTTAGGTTTGGTAGCTCTTCTGATGGTTTTGAACTTGACAGTCTCCATTGGTACCATCAATGGACTCATATTCTATGCCAGTATTGTCAAGATAAGTGAGAGCACTGGTATCTTCTTTCCTAATGGCTCTATTCCAGTACTGAGTCAGTTCATTGCTTGGCTCAATCTTGACCTCGGTATCGAAACATGCTTTTATCAAGGCACGACAGCCTATGCCAAGGTGTGGCTGCAGTTTGTATTCCCTCTCTACATATGGTTCATCATAGCCACCATCATAGTCCTGTGTCGCTACTCCACATGGCTGTCCAAAAATATTGGAGGCAACGTAGTGCAGGTGTTTGCTACTCTCATCTTGCTCTCATTTACAAAACTTTTTCGCACATTTGCTCCTGCTCTAACCTGGATTATACTGCCTTGTGAAAATGGCATTGCTGTGTGGTGTGTTGATGCAACTGTTCCATATTCTTCATCTGATCATGCAGCACTAATTGCAGCAGCTGGATTGTTTCTACTTCTTGTTGTCCCTTACATACTTGCTCTTTTGTTCGATGCTGTGATTGAGAAGTATCTCACAAAAATTAAATTCTTAACCAACCTATGGATCAAGTTCAAGCCTTTCTTTGATGCTTACAATGGACCTTACAAGGACAGCTGTCGGTTTTGGACTGGTCTATTGCTCCTGGTTCGTATGTCTTTCACACTCGCATCTCTTCGTTTGAACACATTTGGAACTCTCATCTTCATAACAGCTAGCACCACAGTGCTTCTATCACTAATGGTCACTTTCGAAGGAGTCTATCAGAAAAAGTATCTTAATATTTTGGAATGCTCTTTCTTTCTTAATCTTGGTTTATTGTCTGCTCTTGCTGCAGTGTATCAGGATCATGAGAATAAAGGTGAAATGGTCACCATCATCAGTTTAGGTGTTGCTCTTGTCACATTTGTCGGAATTCTGTTTTTCCATGTTATTCTTCGTACAAAAAACAGCAAATGGTTCAGGAAATATGTTAAGAAGTTTTGCCGTAGAAGGAATGAAGAATCTAAGTTACTAACAGATGTCTCTTCAAATGAACCGCCTTCCAAACCAACTTCCAGCGATGTATTCTTAAAGAGAGAAACTCTTATCGAGTGTTCTACAGAATGAGCCAAGTGTTCAATACAGCTGTGTGACAACTGAATGTCATGTATTTTCTTTTTGTACAATTTACATTTCATTGAGTGTGTTGAAGATAATGATGTGTATTAGCATTTTTGTTTATTATTTTACAATGATAACAATATTATCTGTTCTGTTTGTCATCAAATCTTGTAGCTTTGAGCTGTAAAAATTCATAAATCTATTTTGAAATAATATTGTTCACCAACTAACCAAATTTTTGTGCTATATCTTCAGCAACAGATACAGGAGGGTACTTATTGCTACCATCAATACATGTCACAGTTATGTCATCGTCAGGATGAGCAAAGAACACAATGGATTGCCTTGTTCTCTGTTTTGAGTCAGCATCAGTCGGCATCAGAACTCTGTGGGGCTGGATGGAAATGTAGAATAGCATTTTGAGGTAATGCTAACTGTTGCTAGGTACTTGTCGCTTGTCCATCGCTGCATCAGTGCTCCTAAGTTGACCAGGACAGCTGCCTGGATGTATGGCGCCTGAATGTAGCTACCATCAGCACAACGTACCTGAGAACATCACAAAATAATTACAAGCATTTTCTTAATTCTAGATAATTTAAAAACCTGAACTAATGGTCACCTATGTAATGCAGTCACCTCTCTAATACGGCAACATGTTTAAGTCCCAACTGAGTTTACCCTCTATAAAGCAGCAACCTGCCTAATCAGCCAAATATTACTGACCCCAGGGTGACCGCATTAGTTTGACTGTACAACTACCGTCTGTTTCAGTTCCCTTTGAACACGAGATTATTCCGTATTGCGTATGCGAACAACCCTCCACCCCCGCATCACACACCCCACTTGGTTCAACAGACATGTTTCATCTCGATCTCACGTGTAAACGGGGCGGTACAACCGCGCGTGCGGCACGGTATACGCAATGAGCAATAATCTCGTGTTCAAAGTGAACTGAAAAAGACTGTATATTAAGTGAACTGTTCTTGAGTCATGGTACTACAGTGCTACACTCTTGCCTCAAGTCCTCCATAGCTGTCTTGAAAGAGAAGAGTGATTGAGCCGTAGTCGACATGTTCTCCACAGCGTATCTGTCCTGGCTTCACCTCATCGTCAGCAGGCACAGGAGGATAGTTGAGAATTCTGAGTGTTGTCATGTTGCCGTCTGAGCCCAGTCCAGCGCGTGAGTGACACTTGATGAAGAACTGGGGATCCTAGATAGACATCCACAAACAACACATGCTGTCAAGAATAATTATGCATTCCTGATTACATTTCTTGCACAGTAACTAGCTGTTAAAAAAGTTTTTTAAATTTGATTTACTGCTATTGCCCAGTACAAATTGCAAGAGGAAGCAAGGGCTTGTAACATAATAGACACATTTTAAGACATGGCTGAATAATAATAATATCTGCAAAATATACCTCTAGTTTTAGACAGTGTCCCATTGCCTCTAATACTTGCATTGATAGCTTGAGACAAACATTGAACAGAGCAGTAGCATTACGCTGGAAGGACGGGACTTCACTGGGATAGTGAGCCTGGATCAGATATGATGTGAATCGTCACATATTTTAGTGTTGTAGATACTGCTGAACTTACAGTTTGATTACTTTGGACATTAAAGCACTCTTTCAAGTCTGGAGGTCGTGCATTTTCAAGTCTGTGATACATGATAATCAGCAAAGTGCTGTCATTAGTAAGATACTTACCTTTCTTGTTCCAGTTGTACATAGCCACAGTTTTTAGTGTCTTTTGTTCTAAGGTACGCTTTCTTTGTTTCCAGTGGTAAATGAAAGAACTCAGTAGCACTCTTGAATGAGTTTGATATCTAGAGGCGATTTAACAATACATTGTACTTTAGCAACGTCACGATCAGGTAAAATACAGTAAGGTAATGTCATGTTATAAATTCTTCACATAATCATGGTGTTGAGTCCTCACCAGTTCCTCACTAATTCCATGGTTGACTAGGTACACAAATCCAACGGTACATAGCGCCCTGTGAAGCACTCCTGATGTGTCATCCGCTCCAGCTTCTTTCTCTTTCAGTCTTTCGAAGTCCACAACAGGAATTTTTACAGCGGCCATTTTCTCACGTGTCAGTAAGTGGGCGTGGCTAGTCATTGTGGTGCCGGTGCCGGTGCGTGCTGCACTGTTATTGCTGGCTCCAGACGAACATTGTAATATTCTGACAGGTTAGACTGCATGGTCTCAAATGCATAATTCACTTTAAATAATTCTGTTACAGCATGCTGTGTCAGGTTCCTTATTTTTCAGGTTCCAACAATGGCCCGGGTTCAATAGTTCCTGTCTCTTATGCTTATACTTCATGTTACTCTTCAGAATGTGACTATTGACAATAACTCATTATGTTTCCTTATCCAAACATCATGAATATTCATTCTCTGTATGGTCCCAAAAATGGCATTGACCAATCATCTGCTATACAAGTAGAGTTGTCACGACTCTATTACTGATGAACAATGTAAGTATTAATAACAACAATGAATCACTTTATACAAAAGTGTACTAGTCAGTCCTTCATAACAGCACTTGACAGTTATAATAATGTATTGACGGAGTGGTGAAATAGCTATATACAGAAACTCTCACTTTGTACAACAGCTTGTACAACAGCTGGATAGCTTCCGCTAGCCCACTACCTGTGGTTCTGCTTGCCTGCATGTTTCATGGATCTGCTGGTCACTTCTACTACAACTTGCATGCATCCATGGTACTGCTTTGATGCTTCCATGGATCTACTATATGCACGCGTGCTGCCATAATCATGCATCTGCTAATTGCATATATAAGTTTAATGAAACATCTTACAAATCACTAAAATAATAATTAATATAGTTCTTTTAGAGCTGAGGCCAAAGAAACATACATTTATGGATGGTTGGCCCAACACCATCCAAGGGAAAAAACCGGAGAAGTAAAACCCGATGGGATAAAACCTTCCCTGGAAAAACCCAAATAATAAATACAACAGCTCAAAATTTATGATAAAATTTCAATGGGTCTTGACCTGTACTAAAAAAGAGATTAGACATTTATACAGCAATATACCTCTCAGTGATCACACAACCTCATCTCAATCTGTGGGAGAGATTGTTAATGAAATAAAAGAGGATAAAAATGGGTCTTTTAATCAAAATTAGACAAAACAGCTAACATACAACAATATACCTGTCACCATTCTGTTGGTAAAATAGGTCTTGACCTGCATTGAAAGAGGTAAGACAATACTCTGCAATAATTATACCTGTCAGCATTCTGTAAATAAAATGAGTTTGACCTGTATTGAAAAGAGGTAAGACAATACTCTGCAATAATTTATTATACCTGTCACCATTCTATTGGTAAAATGGGTTTGACCTGTATTGAAAGAGGTAACTTAAAGACAATACTCTGCAATATACCTGTCATGCAGCATTCACACATGTACTTTGTGTAGGAAACAGGTGAATAATGGGCGGGGTCTTGTCCTGTAGCAAAAATGAGCTAAGACAATACACAACAGGTACCTTTCAGTATTTATACAGGTTTTGGGTACATCTGTAGAATAAATAGACTAGTTTCCAGGCTCCACTCCTTTCATTTTGAGAAAAGTGGAGCCGGGAAAGAGGCTAAGAAAGACAGCATGTTAATAAACAGTAAGAGTACCTCTAATACAGGAGAGATTATTCATCTGCTAAGAAAAGAGAATGCAGATTAATAATGATTTTTATATTAAAAGCATAATCCTTTTATTCTGTGTTGAAAGACATGTGGATAAACAATAACAATACCATACCATCAGTTTGGTTCTGTTGCTTGCTTGAGACCTATCTAGAGAAATCACATGAGGATAATAAAAACATGAATTGGTACATGGTGAAATCGAATCAATGAGTCGATGATTGGTGTGATTGAATCGATGAGTCGATGATTGGTTTGATCAAATGGATGAGTCGATGATTGGTGTGATCGAATGGATGAGTCGGTGATTGGTGTGATCGAATGGATGAGCCGATGATTGGTGTGATCGAATGGATGAGTCGGTGATTGGTGTGATCGAATCGATGAGCCGATGATTGGTGTGATCGAATGGATGAGTCGGTGATTGGTGTGATCGAATCGATGAGTCGGTGATTATATCATGATTGAAGATGATAATAGTGTTGGCATTGTACCTGTACATTAGACCAGTGAGGGGTGAGCTACATTGAACCAGTACATTAGACCAGTGAGGGGTGAGCTACATTGAACCAGTACATTAGACCAGTGAGGGGTGAGCTACATTGAACCAGTACATTAGACCAGTGAGGGGTGAGCTACATTGAACCAGTACATTAGACCAGTGAGGGGCGAGCTACATTGAACCAGTACATTAGACCAGTGAGGGGTGAGCTACATTGAACCAGTACATTAGACCAGTGAGGGGCGAGCTACATTGAACCAGTACATTAGACCAGTGAGGGGCGAGCTACATTGAACCAGTACATTAGACCAGTGAGGGGCGAGCTACATTGAACCAGTACATTAGACCAGTGAGGGGCGAGCTACATTGAACCAGTACATTAGACCAGTGAGGGGCGAGCTACATTGAACCAGTACATTAGACCAGTGAGGGGCGAGCTACATTGAACCAGTACATTAGACCAGTGAGGGGCGAGCTACATTGAACCAGTACATTAGACCAGTGAGGGGCGAGCTACATTGAACCAGTACATTAGACCAGTGAGGGGCGAGCTACATTGAACCAGTACATTAGACCAGTGAGGGGCGAGCTACATTGAACCAGTACATTAGACCAGTGAGGGGCGAGCTACATTGAACCAGTACATTAGACCAGTGAGGGGCGAGCTACATTGAACCAGTACATTAGACCAGTGAGGGGCGAGCTACATTGAACCAGTACATTAGACCAGTGAGGGGCGAGCTACATTGAACCAGTACATTAGACCAGTGAGGGGCGAGCTACATTGAACCAGTACATTAGACCAGTGAGGGGCGAGCTACATTGAACCAGTACATTAGACCAGTGAGGGGCGAGCTACATTGAACCAGTACATTAGACCAGTGAGGGGTGAGCTACATTGAACCTGAACATTAGACATAATTATTTACAACAACAACAACAGTAATAACATTATCATCTCCAACTTGTATTCATGGTTTCCTACAGAACAAAACGCATTGTGAACACATCATCAAATTGTGACTTCACCCCAATGATGAATCTTGAATTGTCTTCCATCTGTTAGTATAGTTTAGCATCTTGATTACTCCAGTAGAACTTTTCCTAGTTGCCTTGATCTTATTACTCTCGACTACCTATCTAAGGCTTTGATTATGCATAAAAAATAATGTTCATCCTATAATGCTTCGACTACACTACCTAGCTATCTACCTAATTCAGGCTTTACTACACAAGCTAGCACCAATGAAACAGCACAGCAATATCACGTGCAACATTATTAAAGATGATTCATTATGCACACTCCCACTGACTCACTCACTGTCATGTCGTGCAAGCAGATACATACAAACACTCACTAACCTTGTTACTATCTATCGCACGCTAACATGCTGGCATGCAAACACACTCTAAAATTGCTACCACACAGCCTAGCATTGCTAAAACCACAGATGGTAGTATTCATGGTTACTATACTTCTTAGCATTTGTACATAACCTTAGAACAACTATAAATTACTGATACCGCAATATCTTGGGTAGAAATGGTCACTTGTAAGGCCAGAGGGTAGAGCCAATAGCAGAGGGTAGAACCAGTAGCAGAGGGTAGCCAGTAGCAGAGAGTATAGAGCCAGTTGCATCAGAACCAGTGCTTGTGGTAGCCTTCAGTAGCAGTAGTGGAGCTGTAAGTGGGTAAAGATGATTGAGTGTGTTACAGATCACTAGCTACTGTTACCTCATGGTCCAGTGTGTTTCACTGCAGTCCCATTCCTAAATTCCAGTTGATGTTAGGAGTTTATACACTGGACACTGTAGTGGATTGAATGATCAATGCTGCTAGCATACAGTAATGTGGCACTGACCTCATACACTGGTTCCATAAGATAGGGAATGAGACAGTACTGATTGATTGATCGGTGGTGATCTTGATTGATTGGTGGTGATCTTGACTGATTGGTGGTGATCTTGACTGATTGGTAGTGATCTTGACTGATTGATAGTGATCTTGATTGATTGGTAGTGATCCTGATCGATTGGTAGTGATCTTGACTGATTGATAGAGATCTTGATTGATTGGTAGTGATCCTGATCGATTGGTGGTGATCTTGACTGATTGGTAGTGATCTTGACTGATTGCTGGTGATATTGATTGATTGTTAGTGATCATGGTTGATTGGTTTTGATCTGGATAGTTTGGGTTGATGGTGATCTTGTCAACTGGTTCTGCTCCTCTCCATGCTCCCTTGATAGCTATCTACATATCTAAAGCTTAGACTAAACTATCTATCTACCTATCTACCTGGCTAAGGCTGTGACTATACTACCTATACTACACAATGTTCATTCTAAGGCTTTGACTACACTAGCTAACATACATCAATGCAATGAAATAACACAGCAATATTAACAAGAGTAACACATGCAACATTATTAAAGATGATTCATAATACACTCTCACTGTCTCACTCACTGTCATGTCGCGCTAGCAGGTACACACAAACACTCACTAACCTTGTTAATATCTACTGTATGTCACATCGCACGCTAACATGCTGGCATGCAAATGCACTCTAACATTGCTACCATACAGCCTTGCATTGCTAAAACCACAGATGGTACACTCTCTTGTGCCATATAGAAAGTGTAGCATCCATGGTTACTATCAATTGTGCATAACCTTAGAACAACTATCAATTACTGGTACCCCAATATCTTGGGTAGAAAAGGTCAGTTGTACAGCCAGTAGCAGAGGGTAGAGTCAGTAGCAGAGGGTAGAGTCAGTAGCAGAGGGTAGAGTACGTTAGTAGCATCAGAGCCAGTAGCTTGTGGTAGCCATCAGTAGCAACAATTAATAATGTAGTAAAGCTGTAGTGGGTAAAGGTGATTGAGTGTGTTACAGATCACTAGCTACTGTTACCTCATGGTCCAGTGTGTTTCACTGCTAGTCCCATTCCTGAACTCCAGTTGATGTTAGGAGTTTATACACTGGACCCTGTAGTGGATTGAGTGATCAATGCTGCTAGCATACAGTAATGTGGCACTGACCTCATACACTGGTTCCATAAGATAGGGAATAAGACCGTAATGATTGATTGATAGGTGGTGATCTTAATTGATTGGTAGTGATCTTGACTGATTGGTAGTGATCTTGACTGATTGATAGTGATCTTGACTGATTGGTGGTGATCTTGATTGATTGTTAGTGATTGCGATTGATAGGTTTTGATCTGGATAGTTTGGGTTGATGGTGATCTTGTCAGCTGGTTCTGCTCCTCTCCATGCTCCCTTGATAGCTATCTACCTATCTAAAGCTTAGACTAAACTATCTATCTACCTATCTAAGGCTTTGACTACACTACCTATACTACACAATGTTCATTCTAAGGCTTTGATTACACTAGCTAACATACATACATCAATGCATGAAATAACACAGCAATATTAACAAGAGTAACACATGCAACATTATTAAGATGATTCATAATACACACTCTCACTGACTCACTCACCATCATGTCACGCTAGCAGGTACACACAAACACTCACTAACCTTGTTACTACCTATGTCACATCGCACGCTAACATGCTGGCATGCAAATACACTCTAACATTGCTACCATGCAGCCTAGCATTGCTAAAACCATAGATGGTACACTCTCTTGTGCCATAGAAAGTATAGCATCCATGGTTACTATACTTCTTAGCATTTGTACATAACCTTAGAACAACTATGATATTCTGGTACCGTAGCATTATTGGGAAGATGTATTGTTCAGTAGTCATGTAACCAGTAGCTGAAGGTAGAGCCCAGTAGCAGAGGGTAGAGCTAGTAGTAGAGGATATAGCCAGTTGACAGAGTTCACCAGTTGTATTAAAATTGGCGCGCTTTTGAGTTCAAGTTTATATCTATTTCTGTTTGTTCTATCTCAGGTTGACAGTGTCTTATGTTGGCGTCCCATTGCTGGAGCACTAGCGTTGTTGGCAGCGCTTAGTTGTGAAAGGGTAAGGCTATGAGTGATAGAAATATACACACAAATTACAGCCTTCACGGTCACAGTAGTGGAGACTAACCGCTAACGCATTCAGTGAGGTAGCGAGACACTCGTGACAGCATTGTGAAGCCTGCTTGGCTATAGCTTGATGGGTTCTTCTTTTTCAATAGCTCTTGTCCTTCTAAGTAGCATCAGATGGCACAGACTGACCCCGCGCTTCTTCTCTTCACAGCGCTTTTAGCAATTCAAAATTGGCGCTCAACTTTACCAGCCTACACTACTGCGCATGCGTTACAAGCGAGCGCGCAGTAAAATGGCGCGTTGATTTGAACTACATCTGTACGAAGCTGAGGCCACGTGCTGTAGTAGCAGCCATAGCGCTACTCAAGCCAGATTGAACTATCAAGCACCACATAGTGGGTGTCTTCATTAGGTGCAGTGATGCAGCAATAATATGCATGTATCTTGTAAACTTCATATCGTTTATGTATCTGTCATTGGTTGTACATTTAGTGCTTATTATAATAATGTGAGCTGATAATGAGTTGCTGAGAAGCTACGTCAACATATTAAATGAAGAGCAATCAATCACTTGCGTTTTTAATTTCTATTCTTTGGAGGATACAAACAAAGCTAGCTGCGAGAGTTGAATGATATGATAATGCTACAGCTCCTGAACCATTACGCATAGCATCGTGTAGTGTACATGTTACATTGTGTGCATAATGTACCATAGCTGCATGTAGGTGTTCAGAATTGAAGGATGACAGAAAAAATACTTACTTCAATATAATGCATAATAATTTTTTCTTTCAGCTGATGCAGTAGTGTAGAGTGTGTATGTGCATTAATGTGGATCATCCTCCATCGTTTTAAAACTTATAAATCAGCTCTACTGTAACAGTGCTCTTCAGTCTAGTGAAAACACGCATCTTGGATTGACACGGAGCATACATACCACATACCTAACAACTCATGGTGCTGATTACAACAAAGAATTGTGTGGTGTAGTGTTGATAACCTATACGTCATCAGTAACATAAGCATTATAGTAGTGTGTCATCAATATCACAGGCACTGTAGCAGCAGGAGTGTAGCTATGGACCTCAACATTACTGGAGTGGATAATCAACTCTACTATGATGTCAATGTTGCTTTGAATGTCTGTTTCTTCATATTCCTATCTCTACTACCATTCCTGCTGTGTGTCTTAGTTATACTGGCACTGGTTCTTGCTAAGACTATCAATATCAAGATTCGAGTGCTTCTCATCAATATAATTGCAGCCGAGATACTATATTGGATCTCCTATGCCATCTTCTACCTGGACTGGATAGTACGCTTGAACTACATTGAAACCATTTCATGTAAGATCTTCTATACGACATTTTTTATGGTATCTCACTTGAAGAGGACTTCTGGAACTCTCTATACGATCTATATCTTCCTCTTCATAAAGTACGGAGAGAAGAAGCTAAAATGGTGTACGATAATACCATGCATTGCAGTATCATGGCTTGTGATATTGATCATGTCTGGACTGATGGGCCAATTTGGTCCACCTAGTTTGGCACGCTATGTCAATGGAATATGCTCTGTAAGCATCTTTTCATCTCCCTTGTACATGATATCAACTGTACTGTCCACTATGCTGTCGCTTGTCTTCTTGATCATTCAGATTGTTATGGCGATTGTCACGTTTGTGTATATCAAGAAACACACACTTGAAGGAAATGTTCAAATCAAGAAGGCAGTCGCTAAAGTAGTTGCATATTTTGTTATCGCATCGATTATTACTTTTATCAGCTCTATCGTACCAGCAGTGAGCTTTATCACGCGACTCATTATACCTGGCTCTACCATCGCACCTACAACTGCAAGAATTTACTTTACTCGACTTATTTTCAGTGTTCCAGGTATAGCTACTCCACTAGTAGCCATAGCGCTACTCAAGCCAGTTCGTGATGCAATAAAGACAATGCTTAAGAACATGTTCTGCAAGAAAGACAACAGGATCCATCCAACAGTGGACAACAATGACACTGAACTAACAAGCACCACATAGTGGGTGTCTTCATTAGGTGCAGAGATGCAGAACTGAACTGCCATAATGTAGTGCATGTATTATTAGGGAGACACGGTAGTGTCTCCCTATGTAGGGATGAACGAGAAAACAAGATGGCGGCTACATACAATGTATTAGCGTTCAAACGCTGATATTTCGCCTGGTGATGAATTTTATACGTCCATAGACACTTAGATCTGCTATCTGGCGTTGCCCCATCTTACAGCAGCAAGGAGATTGCTCGAAATTGTTACTAAAGTGATGAACCTGGAAACGGTGAAAATCGACTTTCGTCATCTTCGTTTTCTTCTTCTTTCTTCTTTCTTCCACTCGCCTAGCGCCTTTACGCGAGCAGTGCCGAGACCAAAACACCCACGAACAGTCGTGAAATTCTCCTGGCATGTGCCTTTTGAACTTTGTTTTTAGCGTAACGGCGATATAAATTCAGCGATTTCTCGATCGTGATCCATTGTCAGCTTAGTGTTAGACGCCATTATTGTGATTGCGTAATACGCACGTGACCAAGCAGTGGCTAGCGCACGTGACCAAGCAGCTAGAGTATCGCCGCGCCGTATGGATCAATATGACGGAGAACACATACCCGGCATTTGTCTGGAGTCTTCGAAGAACGGTAAGCTCGTGTAGGATCGCCATTCTGCGCTTGCCAGATAATTATAACCGCTATATAGGTCTACAAACAAGGGTGGGCGGGGCTCGTATGCACTGCATGCATGCGTAGGCGACTAGGCAGACCCGATACGTACAGCTTAACAATTTTAGCTACAAATTTAAGAAAAGCCATCAACAACAGGAATACTAAACTAATGATGGAAACAAAGACTTCTCCGTACATGCATGATATTGAACTGCACTTCACTAAAAAGAAAAAAGGACACAAACAAGAAATTAAAAAGATTTCTATCGAAATCAAAAGGATGTAGTGATGAAGAAATCTACCACTGGTTCACAATGTAAACCAACAAGGAACAAGCATAGAATGGTAACACGATTGACTTGCTAACAGACCATAGATCCCTACATCAGTGGCTGTACAAAAGATCAATATTTTGTCACAAGCTGAATTCTATTCAAAGTGTCAGTCAACAGTAAATAGCTTAACTAGCTATAGTCTGGCCACAGCAGCCACTGATGTAGGGATCTATGGTCTGTTAGCAAGTCAATCGTGTTACCATTCTATGCTTGTTCCTTGTTGGTTTACATTGTGAACCAGTGGTAGATTTCTTCATCACTACATCCTTTTGATTTCGATAGAAATCTTTTTAATTTCTTTTGTTATAGTAACACTGAACTCTGAGTGTGTATGTCTCTATAATTATTTTATGTCTATTCATTATTGCTGTAGTTTTTGCTGTAGAATTAGTGCAATGTTAATTTTTTGGAATACTTGATTGCGGTGAATTATTGGTGTCCGAGCCTGAGGGGGACCTATCTATGTAACTAACTATCTATCTATATCTATGTGGCACAGGGTGCGTTTGTCTCCTCAATGTTCCCGGGAATTCGAAGTCACGCGTATGATCGACTTCTAATTATTACTGTCACTATGTGGTACCATACTATTGGGTCCTGTTATTTTTGCCAGCTTGCATCAATCACTTGTATTGTACTTTATACAATCATCATCTGCTGATGGAATAGCTGTAGTTGCTGTGTGGTGTCAAAGCATGTCTAGTGTGCAGTATGCATGCAATTCCACCGAGGCATCTGCACCGGCCTTTGGTGCTTCATTCACGCTAGCTAGCATCTCTTCATTTGGCCACATTCGGTACTCTTATCTTTATAACATCTAGCACCACTGTGCTTCTATCACTATATTGGTTACTTTCGAAGGAGTCCATCAGAAAACATCATGGAATGCTCGTTTCTCCTTAATCTTGGTTACTTTCTGCTCTTACTGCAGTGTATCAGAATGATAACAATAGTGAGCATAATTATGGTTACTGCCATCAGTGTAAGCGTTGCTTTAGTCACATTCATTCAGTGAAGTTCTTTGTATACCAGAAGATGTGAGATGTAGCAAGATTTTTTCAGATTGTAAAAATATGGTCACAATGAAGACATGATGTCATGCTAGCAGAGAGTACTGTTACGTAGTATTGTGTAGGTGTGGCTAGCAAACAGCTCGTAACTGCATGGTTTAGATTTCAGATTCCTTGCTGGAAGTTATAGATTTCATCTTGATTGTCTCTCAAAAATTGTATTCATGCATAGTGAGAGTCATCAGTCATGATAGCATACACTTATTCAAACCTTTCAAACCATGAGCAGGAAATGAATTATAAGGCAATCTCTATACTACTGTTGTGATAGTTAGAGTACAGTTGGTTTTTGAAGTATCTCCACATCACATGACTGCACATACAACAATGAAGCTTTGTACTGCTGTACGTGCTACAAATAATAGTAAATTAAACTGATAACGATTTGTAGGTCACATATCAGTGCATGAGCAAACATGGCAGCCACTACTAACATCATCAGTCTTCTTCTGGTGCTCAGTATCTCATGTCTATGCTCAACAAGAGATGTCTACAGTCTGAAGGTGAGCACTGTCCTGGTACTTCTTGTTACAACATCAACACTTTTGGAAAGATGGCTGACAGCTTCTCCAATTCTTCTGGGTTGATTGTTCATTTCTTGGGGGGAAAACACTTGTTTGATCTTCAGGAACTAGTGGTGTTCACGAACTTGACCAATGCTGTATTTGAAGGTGATGGGAGAATAGGTCATGAGACTGTCTGGCAGTCTACAGTGGTCATCAAGTGTACTGAACACTCGAGTACTGGTATCGCTTTTGTTAATAGCTCCAACATTACCTTCAGGAACATTACTATCAGTAACTGTGGGGCTAACATAGATAAAATGCTCCTTCCAGTACTGTTAAGGCAACGATATTTTATTGACTCAGGATATTTATGCTACTTTACCCTAGGATTCATCTCAGCTGGAGATATTGTAATTGACAATATTTCAGTTTACAATGGTTCTGGCAGTAGTATTATGATTGCAATGGATGGACATGATCTGACTATTAGTGATTCCATGTTTACACTAAATTTATCAAGCGCGAATTGCTATATTGTAAGAAATATCGTTGTTCTCTACATTGATCCATTCAACTGTGCTCCTCGGGGACATTTGTACAAGACACTCATTGCTAACACTAAAGTATCATTGTTTGGACATAATAAAAAGTCTTTCTATGGAGCTGGTGTCTTCATGTTGGTGACTCAAACCTCCTACAAGGTAGACATAGTACTTGACTCTGTTGTTGCTAATGAGGCCGGTGATTTTTTAAATGATAATCTTTATATTCTTACAACAGTAGGTGATGTGGTAACATACAGTGTCACTGTCAATAATTCACTAAGTTCAAACGCCAAAGGCAATGGCTTGTTTATTGGTGAGTCTGTTTTTCTCAGTAGTTTGAAGTATGAATTATGCACCTCGCCACCATTGGGCAATTTGGCTTTAGTCGTTACTATCTCAAACAGCAGTTTTACTTACAACAAAGTTGGAGGCATTTATATTGACTTCATAAGCACTAACTATGCTTTAAAAGTTATAGTCTCTTCGACAGAGATTTCTAACAACATTGGTCTTAATGGAATCACTCTTATCTCTTATGCATATCAGAAACAATTTTACGTTACCCTTGAAAATGTATTACTCAACAATAACACCTATCCATTCCTTGAAAACCATCCATATTCAACTTTAACAAGCACTAGTATGCTTCAATCATCCGCAGTGCATGCAGAGTTCGTCACCACTCTAATCCTGGACAATGTGAGCATTACTAACAACAACATGACTGGAATGACTGTGTACAATACTGAGCTAATATTGAAAAAGAACAGTACATTGATATTTCAAAATAACACTGGTATCGATGGAGGTGGACTGGCTATGTATGGAAATTCTTATCTGGTGTTTCAAGAATATTCTCTTCTTAATTTTACTAATAACAAAGCAAAGCATAGAGGAGGAGCAATTTTTGTGGATAGCGATTCACAATTTTTTAAGTTAGCTTGTTTCTTTCAATATTCTAGTCACAATTCAGAACTCCAATCAGCAAAGGCTATTCTTTTTGGTAATAAAGCTGATATCGCGGGTACTGTTCTGTTTGGTGGTAAAATAGATGATTGCTCCTTGTACTTTATCAGCAAAGCAATTGGTTCAAAGTATTTTCACAAAATATTTGACTTTTCAGCACAAACTGGTCCCTCAGTAATATCATCAGAACCTACTGATGTCTGCTTCTGTGATGACAACAACACAATAAACTGCTCTCAGACACAGCTTACAATGACAGCCTATCCAGGAGAAGAGATCAATATCTCTGTTGTCACTGTAGGACAACAAAATGGAGTTGTTCCAGGAATTCTTTCACTTGATGATGGTGCTCAGATACTACTTTACAACACCAGTGCTATGAACTGCACAGATATTCAATTCTTTCCGATTGATCGAAACTACACACTGACAGTTTTCACCAAAAACTACTCACCAAAGATAATCAACATAGTAAACTATGACTGTCCTCTTGGGTTTCAAATATCAAACAAAACCAAGTCTTGTGGTTGTAGTGACCAACTGCAAGCCACAGGTACTCGATGCAATGCTGCTACCAAGACTATAACACGACAAGGTGACATCTGGATCAGTGATGTCAATGATTGTGTAGTTGCATATTCCCCATGCCCATTAGACTACTGTAAATTAACAACAACTAACTTTTCTCTGACTGATCCTGATCCTCAGTGTGCTCTCAATCGAGCTGGAACATTGTGTGGTGGTTGTAGACAGAACTTCAGTCTTGCTCTGGGATCCAACAACTGTATCCAATGTCATCAATCCTCATATCTTGCTCTGATCATTCCCTTTGCTGCTGCTGGGTTTAGTTTGGTAGCTCTTCTGATGGTTTTGAACTTGACAGTCTCCATTGGAACCATCAATGGGCTCATATTCTATGCCAGTATTGTCAAGATAAGTGAGAGCACTGGTATCTTCTTTCCTAATGGTCCTATTCCAGTACTGAGTCAGTTCATTGCTTGGCTCAATCTTGATCTTGGTTTTGAAACATGCTTTTACCCTGGCATGACAGCCTATGCCAAAGTGTGGCTGCAGTTTGTGTTCCCTCTTTACATTATGGTTCATCATAGCCACCATCATAATCCTGTGTCGCTACTCCACATGGCTGTCCAACAAGATTGGAGGCAATGTAGTGCAGGTACTTGCTACTCTCATCTTACTCTCATTTACAAAGATTTTCCGCACTTTTGCTCCTGCTCTAACATGGGTTAAACTGTCTTGTGAAAATGGTACTAGCAGTATTGTGTGGTATGTTGATGGAAATTTCTCATATTTTTCTCTAAAACATGTTGTGCTGATTATAGCTGCTGGAATAATGCTACTTCTTGCTGTTCCATATGTACTTGCTCTACTTTTCGATGCTGTGATAGACAAATTGCTCACAAGAATTGGATTCTTTCGTAAGTATTGGATCAATTTCAAGCCTTTCGTTGATGCCTACCATGGACCTTACAAGGACAACTGTCGGTTTTGGACTGGTCTATTGCTCCTGGTTCGTATGTTGTTTACACTAGTATCTCTTCATTTGAACACATTTGGAACTCTCATCTTCATAACAGCTAGCACCGCTGTGCTTCTTTCACTACTGGTCACTTTCGAAGGAGTCTACCAGAAAAAGTATCTAAACATTTTAGAATGCTCTTTTCTTCTTAATCTTGGTTTACTGTCTGCTCTTGCAGCAGTGTATCAGAATGATAACAATAGTGAGGAAGTGGTTACTATCATCAGTGTTAGTGTTGCTGTTGTCATATTCATTGGAATTCTTGTATTTCATGTGTATCTTCCTTTGAAAAACAACTTTCAATGGTTTGAAAAGCTTGCTGTGAGTGTGAAGAAATTTTGCTCAAAAAGTGCGATGTCTGATGCTGAAAAACTAATTGAAGAAGATCCACAATTGAAGTTAATTATACCAACTTACAGCGATGTAAATGCATACATGAAGCGAGAATCTTTGATTCAATCCTCCACTTAAACAACGTATTACTCTTGTGGATTTTGTGCACTTAAGAAATGATAATTACTCTTAAAAATCACTTTACATACATGTAATATGGTATATACAACTTTTAGGCATTAAATAGTAATACATGTACTCATTTGTGGTCATAATTATTATGATTGTACATGTTGTTTGTATGGTTTTCTCATGTATGCTTGTAGATTGTTGGTTAGATTATGATTAACCATTTTCAGTACAGCTAATAATATTTACTACATACTACCCACAGCTGTGACAGTGCTAATAGATAGAGTATAGTTGCAACGGAGTACAATGTGTCACTATGTTATCACATGACTGCATAAACTGCGTGTTTCCACAATAAAGCTGATGTCAAACCATAGGTCATAGAAATGGCTACTAACAGCATCATTCTTCTTCTGGTGCTCAGTATCTCATGTCTATGCTCAACAAGAGATGTCCATATTCTGCCTTCTGAAAGAGACTACTGTCCTGGTACTCCTTGTTACAACATCACTACTTTTGGAAAGATGGCTGACAGCTTCTCCAACTCTTCTGGCTTGGTTGTTCATTTCTTGAAGGGAACTCACTTGTTGGATCTTCAGGAAGTAGTGGTCTTTAATAGCTTGAACAATGCTGTGTTTGAAGGTGACAGGAGAATAGAACAGGGCTTTCATGAGACTGTCTGGCAGTCTACAGTGGTCATCAAGTGTACTGAACACTCCAGTACTGGTATCGCTTTTGCTAATAGCTCCAACATCACGGTCAGGTACATCACTATTACTGGCTGCAGGGGTAACATGACAGGGCTTTATCCAGCACAACTAAGAGAAAATGTTTTTACTGGAGATTTATGCAACAATACTTTAGGATTTTTCTTGTCTGGCAATATCATGATTGATAAAATTTCTATTCACAGTGGGTCTGGAAGTAGTCTTATGATTGCAATGGATGGATATGATCTGACTATTACCAATTCTTTATTTGCACACAATCAATCAAGCACTGACTGCAGTACTTTGAGGAATGTTGCTGTATTTTACATTGATCCACTGAACTGTGCTTCTCGACAACATTCGTACAATACACTCATAGCTAACACCAATGTAACATTGCTTGGAGAAGGCAACAAGTTCATCAATCGTGCAGGTATCTTCATGTTTGTGTCACAGCGTTCCTACAAGGTGGACATAGTACTTGATTTTGTTTCAGTCTATGGTGCGGGTTTGCCTGATTTTTATCATGACAATATCTATATTCTTTCAACAGTAGGTGATGTGGCTACATACAGATTGACCATTAACAATTCAGTTAGTTCAAACACAAATGGTTATGGCTTATTTATAGCTGTTTCTATTTTCGAAACTACTTCACAATTTGAGATATGCACTGCTGCATCATCAAGAGATTCGGGTTTGGTGATCGTCATTGAGAACTGCAGTTTTACTTACAACCGTAAAAGTGGAATTCATTTGATCTTTTTGGGCACTGACTACTCTCCAAATATAATGATTTACTCATCAGAGGTTTCTCACAACTTTGGTCAGCATGGAATAAGTATTGTCTCTTATTCGTATCAGAGCCAATTCTTTGTTACTCTTCAGAACATTGTTGTGGACAATAATGATCATCCTGACTCCAACAGCCACATATACCCGCCTAGTACTGACCAGTACTCTGCAGTGCATGCAGAGTTTGTCACTATTCTAGTACTGAACAATGTGAGCATTACCAACAACAATATGACTGGATTGACTGTATACAATAGCGCAATAACTGTGAATAGGAACAGCACATCAATCTTTCACAATAACACTGGCATCGATGGAGGTGGACTGGCCATGTATGGAAACTCGTACCTGGTGTTTCAAGAATACTCTCTTCTTAATTTCACCAATAACAAAGCGAAGCATAGAGGAGGAGCCATTTTTGTGGATAGCAGTACACAGTACATTAAGTTTGCTTGTTTCTTCCAATATTCCAGTCACGATCCGAAAATTCAATCTGCAAAGGCAATTCTTTCTGGTAATAAAGCTGACGTTGCAGGCTCTGTTCTGTTTGGTGGTGAAATATATTCTTGTTCCTTATATTCTTTCACAATAGAATCTGGTTCCAAATATTTTCACAAAATATTTAACTACTCAACACAGACTGGTCCCTCAGTAATATCATCAGAACCTACTGATGTCTGCTTCTGTGATGACAACAACACAATAAACTGCTCTCAAACACAGCTAACAATGGAAGCCTATCCAGGAGAAGAGATCAATATCTCTGTTGTCACTACAGGACAGGAAGGTGGAGTTACTCCAGGAATTGTTGAGATAAAATCAGCTGGAGACGCGATGGTCTTACAGTCTTCGCAACTGTTCAACACCAGTGCCATGATTAATTTTGTAGAAAAATTAAATTCACAATAATTGATGACAAGTATTTGTTGACTGCTTTTAACAATAAGTTTGGTGGTTCGCCAAGAGTACTGTACATAGTGAATTATGACTGTCCTCTTGGATTTCAAGTCTCGAATGGAACCAAATCTTGTGATTGCAGTGACAAACTAAAAGCTGCAGGTGCTCAGTGTAATGCTGCTACCAAGACTATAACAAGACAGGGAAACACTTGGATTGGTAATATCAGTGATTGTGTAGTTTCATATTCACCATGCCCTTTAGACTACTGCAAGTTAACAACTAATAACTTTTCTCTGACTGATCCTGATCCACAGTGTGCTCTCAACAGGACTGGAATATTGTGTGGAAGGTGTCAGGATGGACTCAGCCTTGCTCTGGGAACTAACAACTGTATTAAATGTCCTCAATTCTCGTACCTTGCTCTGATCATTCCCTTTGCTGCTGCTGGGTTTGGTTTGGTAGCTCTTCTAATGGTTTTGAACTTGACAGTCTCCATTGGTACCATCAATGGGCTCATATTCTATGCCAGTATTGTCAAGATAAGTGAGAGCACTGGTATCTTCTTTCCTAATGGTCCTATTCCAGTACTGAGTCAGTTCATTGCTTGGCTCAATCTTGACCTCGGTATCGAAACATGCTTTTATCATGGCATGACAGCCTATCACAAGGTGTGGCTGCAGTTTGTGTTCCCTCTCTACATATGGTTCATCATAGCCACCATCATAGTCCTGTGTCACTACTTCACATGGCTGTCCAACAAGATTGGAGGCAATGTAGTGCAGGTACTTGCTACTCTCATCTTGCTCTCATTTACAAAGATCTTTCGCACATTTGCTCCTGCTCTAACATGGGTTAGTCTACCTTGTAGTACAACTGTGTGGTATGTGGATGGAAATGTTCACTATTTTTCACCAGAGCACTACATACTAATTACAGCAGCTGGAATAATGCTACTTCTTGCTGTCCCTTACATACTTGCTCTTTTGTTCGATGCTGTGATTGAGAAGTATCTCACAAAAATTCAATTCTTATCTAACCAATGGATCAAGTTGAAGCCTTTCGTTGATGCCTACCATGGACCTTACAAGGACAACTGTCGGTTTTGGACTGGTCTATTGCTCCTGGTTCGTATGTTGTTCACACTAGTATCTCTTCATTTGAACACATTTGGAACTCTCATCTTCATAACAACTAGCACCACTGTGCTTCTATCACTACTGGTCACTTTCGAAGGAGTCTACCAGAAAAGGTACCTGAACATCATGGAATGCTCGTTTCTTCTTAATCTTGGTTTACTGTCTGCTCTTACTGCAGTGTATCAGAATGATAATAACATAGTCACTATCATCAGTGTTAGTGCTGCTCTTCTTTCATTCGTTGGAGTGATTGTCTTCCATGTATATTTGCGAGTAAAAAACTTCAAGTGTTTTAAAAATTGTGCTTTCAGAAAATCCATCTTGAAAAGTGAGGACTCTGATATGCTTGCAAGTGACGACTCAATTTACCAGCGATTATTGCCCAAACCGACTTCTAGTGACATCAATGAATACATGAAGCGAGAGTCACTTATCCAGTTCTCTACTTGAACACACGTAACTATACAGTCTATCTTCTACAGTACAAAATGATCTGTGTGAAACTGAGTGTGGAATTTAATGTGCAACACTTTGGTACTGTTTGCTAATAGATGCCTCTAAACTTCAAGTGATGTATGTATTCTTAAACCCAACGAAAGAAACTTTTATAGAGTTTTCTATAGACTCAATCAATGTGTCATGTACTTTTTGCAAGTTACACGAAAGTGATAAGAAGTATAATATTCTAAACGTTGCATGTGCATGTGAAATGTAATACATGTACGAGGTCTTTGCATTGTTATTGACACAAAAATAAAGCAAGCATAATGACAGTTTCATGCTCTGGCATTCAAAATAATTTATGTGTTCTTTTGTCATCAAATCTTGTAGCTTTGAGCTAAATAAGATAATAAAATAAATCATAATTATTGTCCACTAACTAACCAAATCTTCTTGCAAGATCTTCAGCAGCTGATATAGGTGGGTATTTGTTGCCGCCATCAATACATGTCACTATTACATCATCGTCAGGATGAACAAAGAATGCAATGGACTGTCTAGTTCTCTGCTTTGCTTCAGCATCAGTAGGCATCAAAACTCTGTGGGGCTGGAATGAGATTTACAGAAGTTGAGGTGCTCCATGCTAACTGTTGCTAGGTACTTGTCACTTGTCCATTGCTGCATCAGTGCTCCTAAGTTGACCAGGACAGCTCCAGGGATGTATGGCGCCTGAATGTAGCTACCATCAGCACAACGTACCTGAGAACACCACAAAACATTTGATTTTTACTGGATTTTTATCTAAAAAAAGTCGTATACAACTAGAGTATTATCAAAATCATGAGTAAATTGTTAGCACTGTTCTTACTTCAAGTCCTCCATAGCTGTCTTGAAAGAGAAGGGTGATTGAGCCGTAGTCAACATGTTCTCCACAGCGTATCTGTCCTGGCTTCACCTCATCGTCAGAAGGCACAGGAGGATAGTTGAGAAGTCTGAGTGTTGTCATGTTGCCGTCCGAACCCAGTCCAGCAAGTGAATGACACTTGGTGAAAAACTGGGGATCCTAGATATTAGATACATGATAAGATACTCATGCACTCCATGCAGATGCACTTATACACAGAATAACGTCCACCAGAAAAATCAAACTCAATATCAGATATACCTCTAGCTTTAGACAGTGTCCCATTGCCTCTAATACTTGCATTGATAGCTTGAGACAAGCATTGAACAGAGCAGTTACATTTGGTTGGAAGGACGGGACTTCACTTGGATAGTGTGCCTGGATATATTATGAATCATTACATTCTGTACTGTACTGCTAAAACTTACTTACAGTTTGGTTGATTCTAAAATTAAAGGCCTCTTTCAAGTCTGGAGGTCGTGCAATTTCAACTCTGAAATAGATTTTAATCAGCAAAGTGCTGTCATTAGTAAGATACCTACCTTTCTTGTTCCAGCTGTACATAACCACAGCTTTTGGTGTCTTTCGTTCTAAGGTACGATTTCTTTGTTTCCAGTGGTAACTGAAAGAACTCAGTAGCACTCTTGAATGAGTTTGATATCTATGTGAATGGAAAAGCGGTTTAACAACAAAATGCAGAAGACATCCACAGGCGCGGCATGAAAATGTAAGTGGGAAAATCAAAAAATTAATTATTATTCATAACTACAGGAATGTTGGCAAAAGTGGGAGCATGGCCTAATGACAAATTTAGAGGAGCAAGTGTCCCCCGACCCCGGTTCCACAAAGTGTACGTCAAAGCTAGCCGGTACATTGTGCACGACTTGAGTCCTCACCAGTTCCTCACTAATTCCATGGTTGACTAGGTACACAAATCCAACGGTACACAGCGCCCCGTGAAGCACTTCTGATGTGTCATCTTTATTCTCTAGCAGTTCTTCGATGTCCAAAACAGGAATTTTTACAGCGGCCATTTTTCTGACAAAACTAAGTGGGCGGGACTCGTCGCCTCGGAAGCCGGAAGTAACGCGTTGACCAATCAAACACGCGCTCTGATGCACGTGACCAGCCACGTTTGATTGGTCGACGTATTACTTTCGCTTTGATTAGCTAGCTCACCCACGCATTCCTGCATACGAGCCCCGCCCATTAATTTGTCGTATTTTCAAGAGTACATAATAATTACATGTATCCTGTCCTTATTGAGCTGAATATTGTAATACATTTGTACAGTATAGTAAATTATTGTTTTAATAAACTTGCAGCAAGAGGGTTAATCAATGGCTTTGCCTGCACTCTCACCATCTTCCTTGTCTCGTTTCACACTCTTCATCTTTGAAGTGAGAGAGTTGACCTGGTCCTGCAGACGCTGACTGTTGCCCTTCTCTTCTTCAAGCTGTAGCTGGCTTTCCTTGAAAAGACGATCTTTCCTGAATTAGAGAAAAAATGAAATGCAGCTTATTGTGACCAAGATCAGCATACTTCCTCAAGTTCCTCAGAGGATCGTTCTTCCCCTTAGTTTCTGATTCCATATCAGATTCAAGCTCTTGAATCTAATAGATTCGAACTCATAATATTAAACACAGGTCTTGTGTGACTTACCCTGGTCTGCAAATAAAACTTTGCGCATAGCAGCAATACTTCAGTGATAACTTGAAGTGTACTTTAGTAATAGACTCCACTGGTACATGAATTATTTTTGTGCTAGTACGACTGGCAATGGAAAAATAAAAAGGATGTATAGCATATACCGGCGGACAAATAATTTATTAGCTGGGAGTGTTGTAGTAAGACAACACTACTCTCACAGAACACAAACTATGTTCAAAACATTTAAAAGTAAAATTCAGTGTCACACATGCTAGTAGTCACTACTGTCTATAGACTATAGAACTATAGTACTAAAATTGAGATTAAGTATCAAACAGTAGCGGCTCTCTTGCTAACAGCACTGGAGAGGAAGACTCAAGCTCATCATGAGGATGAGGAAACTCCAGTACAAACTGATGCTCTCCTCTATGTGAGCCATACACTATTGATGGAGGGGATCCTAAATAAGGTCTGTCCTCTTCATTATCTTCATCTGCAACCAACTGGGGCAATAGTACATAATCTGGTCGAGCTTTAAATCCTAGCCTTCTCTTCATCTTTTTGAGGTCAAAGCTCCACCAGAGGTGAGTTGCCATGATAACAAGACAGACAACAATGGAGAGACTAACAGAGATGATGATTGCCATATTTTGATAAGTTTTTGGCTCAAGAGAAGCAGTAACCAATCTATAAATGCTAAGAAGAAATATATTGACAAGAAAGAATGTTTCAAGCACGGTTAGATAAATTCTCCTATACACTCCTTTTGCAAATGACCAAAATGTGAGAATACCCACTACAATGGTAGTGATCATGGCAGCATTAATGACAGCCAATCTTCCTGAAGTGAAGGAGAATGTCACAGTGACAGTCAGTCGCACCATCAGAGTCACTCCTGTCCAGAATCGATACTTGTCTTTGTAAGGTCCTCCGTAAGCATCCAACAGTGGCTTGAACTTTGCCACAGGATTCCACCTGTGCTGTGGGACACACTTGTCACTGTATCTCTCTAGCAGAGGAGCACACAACACTAAAACAGGATAAGCCAGTCCAATGATCAGGACACCACAGGAGAAGACTACCAGAATAAGGTGTTTACCACTGCCATACTCAATGTTCCCATCTACACTCCACACTGTCAGTATACTGACATTGCCTGATAGTCGAGACATGGAAAGAGCATTAGTGACTGTGAGTAGGATTTTAGTGTAGGACACGAGAAACAGTGTAGCTAGTGCTGGGACAGCATGAGAGCCACACAACCTGCACAGCCACACAGAGTAGCGACAGCCTACAATAATACCTCCCATGAGCAGGAAGAGGTAAGCAGGAAAGACAAACTGTAGCCAAGTTTTCCAGTAGCCATCCAGTCCATCAAACAAGCACACTTCAATACCCAGATCAAGATTCAACCATGAAATAAACTGACTCATCACGAAAACACTACCATTTGGGAAGAAGAAAGCTTCATTGAGCTTTATCATATTAGCATAGAACAGTAGTCCATTGATAGTTCCGACAGAGACACTCAAGTTGATGAACATCAACACAGCCACCAACACTATGCCTGCAATGGCAAATACAGGTAACAAGAATAGATACCAGTTTGAGCAATCACCACAACGGTTAGATCCCAGCATGATACTAAGGTGAGACTGGCATTGTCCACAGAGTATACCTGTTCTATTGGCCACACACTGACGATCAGGTGCCATGATGTCAAATGAGACATTGGATCGATTGCAGTAGTCAAAAGGACAATTAGTAGTACCTGTTAAAAACTGAGTGTTGTTGATGTAGGCAAACCAACTGTTGCCTGATCTCGAAAACATAAAAGGCTTGGCAGTTAACAGACATTGGACATTGCTCAACAAATGGCTACATTGACACTTTCCTAAGATCTTAGTAAAGCCAACTGGACATTCTAATATGTTCACTCCAATAGATACACTTAATCCTTTTTCTACATTCTTCTGTCTTAATCTTTGTTCTACATTCTTCACTCTGATATCAACCAGTGCTATTGTTGAGGATGTGTTCTGCAGGAGAATGTGGATTTGGAAACAGTTGGTGGTCTGATTCTGTCCATAGTATCGAGCTACTGTCGCATGTTGAGCACTGACCTGTACATCACCAGGACTTGTACCACCATTGTATCCTACTGTGGCTATTGGTGTGTTGATCTCTAGTCCTGGATATGTTTGCATGTGATGGGTCCTTTCAGAGCAGTCTGGTAAATTGGTAGTGGTGTTACAGAAGCAGACCATGATAGGGTCAGATGACATGGAGGAGAGTCTGTCAGAGTTACTGAAATGAAGATGTTTCATGAGTGGAGAGTCTATGTACCATGAGGTTTCATTAGGAAGTCCTATATTTTGTACATATTATGGGTCATCATCATTTCTGCAGCCCATCAGTATAGCACCATACATATCACTTCCTCCTTTTTGTGCTCTGTTTCCTGAGAAGATTATTGAACTAAAAGTATTGTCAAACAAAATTGTACATATGAATAATGTTTGGTAACTGAAGATTGGTTGCTTTATTAACATTGCTCCACCTTGTTTATCAGCAGTGTTGTTGTACAACATCAATTTACCACTGACAGCAATTTGAGATTCACCTTCCATTTTGATACCGGCTCCCTCTGTGTCTCTGTTGTTTTGTATCATATTGTGACCACTGAAATATATCTGTCGAGATTTTGTTAAAATAGTGATTCCTGTCATGTTGTTGTGTGATATGGTTGAATTTATAATTTTGATTTCTTCAGTTTCATCATCAAATACGATGACTGAGTAATTTCCTGTGTTGTTTGAGAATGTACAGTTTGTGATTGATATTAATCTGGTATATTGTACATATAAGATTGCTTCTTCGTTGTCACTTCTCTCAAACTTGCAATTCGTGAGTGCAATAGTAGAAACTGTAAGATAAAATCCTTTTAGTACTTTTCTGAGTCTTACTTTGATCTTCATGATCTCTATAGCAGAACAGCAACCACCGATCATCACTCCAGCGTCTGAGGGTGTCTCTGTGTGTATAATACTTGAGTTGATAAAAGAAAATCGCGAATTGGCTAAGTTTTTGCTCTGGCTGTTATAAAACATCTCACAATAATACATACCATTATTTTCTGCTAAGTGTGTGTTTTCAACTCTGATACTTGATTCACTCTCAGTATAAATGTGCATTCCACCACCAGACTGAGCAGCATTTCCATGAGAGATGAAGCAGTTGCTGATGTTAATCATCACTTTGCCTTGACCAAATAATCGTATTCCTAAATTGCCTCCATAGACTGCTCCGTTTTGTGATAGTCTCAGATTGCTCAGGACCACTGTTGCTAAATCAATTGCAAGTCCTGATTCAGTCTCCAAAGATAGTCCTCCGCCTGGTGTAAAGTTGTATTCATTACTACCACACTTAGTAATGTTGGAGTGTGATAGCTCTAGTGTGTAGCTTGTGTTGCTGTACGGCTGATTTTCATTGTATTCAATGCCTACTCCACTTGCATCATGATAACTCATTTTAGTATGATAGTAGGAGCAGTTAGTGATTATAACATTGTCACTGTTGTGAATAAATAGTCCACGTCCTGTCATGTGTTGTATTGAGTTCTTGATAAAGAGTAAACTTTATAACCCGGAGGACACTGGTTCGAATCCCAGAGCAGGAGGAAACAAAAACATCACAAGTACTCCAGCCCACCAGCCCACCTTAGGTGTCCCTTAACATTAGCTATCAGCTATTGGGATCACCTCACTGCTGATCAGTGTAAATTACAAAAAAAAAAAAAAAAAAAAAAACACTATCAAATTGAAACACTGCATGATGCTCTCCTCCACAGTTGATTACTGTAAGACCTTCAACAGTGATATTATGAGAGGTAGCAAAATAGAATCCTCCTCTCCCTCTGGTGCAGTTGATAATGACAGTAGACTGCATCACAGTCTCCTCAGCTCCTGCTAGTGGCCATTGACCTTTTCCTTTTAGAGTTAGGTTGTTTACATGACTGACATATATATGACTTTCCCTGTCAAAGCTGTGTTCTCCTTCGAAGAAAACAAGAATAGTGTCTGAAGTGAAATACTTGTCAGGTTGTGAGATGTAGTAGGAGAGGTTGTGGCATATCTGGTGTGGAGGACATGACTGCTCATGACTAGCTGCATCATCAGCTGTGACATAGTAGACATCAGTGGTTGTGAAGGCAGTGAGAGGTACAGCCAATAACAGCAGCAACACTAGTAACACAGCCATTGACCGGATCTTGTTGTAACACAATAAATTGTATCTACAGTCTCACTTGAGAGCTCTTAATAAGCACTGTTATTAAGTGAAATAGTACTGCATTCAGTGTCCTATTATGTAAAATGTGTCTCTATTAACTCAATTAGTCATGATTTCTTTCCATAATAATGGTCAGTGGTGTTATCAACAAACTCTAATTAAATCATACCTGCCTAAAATGGCTAAACACTGCCTGTAGGCACTCCACTCCATCCTGACCAGTCAAACAGTGGGTTATGGTTTGTCTTGTGGGCTAGACATTCTTGGGCTTCCGCCCCGGAACGTCTGGTTCACGAAATTAGGCAGCGCTTGCTGCATCATCAGCTGTGACATATTTATAGTAGACATCGGTGGTTGTGAAGGCAGTGAGAGGTACAGCCAACAACAGCAGCAACACTGGTAACACAGCCATCATCTGGATCTTGTTGCAACACAAAATGTATCAACAGTCTCACGTGTGAGCTCTTTATAAGCACTGTTATTAAGTGATATGTACTGAAACAGTACTGCATTCAGTCTCCTGTTATGCTGCAAATCTCTAGACATGCATGTGTAACTAGCTACAAGTTCGATTTATCTCTAATAGCTCAATTAACCATTTTACATCATCTATGGATGATCTTTCTTTATTATGATCAGTGGTGCTATGTCAATAAAGTCTAATTAACCATACTTGTCTAATCACTAAGATTGTTATGACTAAAAACTGCCTCCCCACCATCCTGACCAGTCAATTAGTGGGTTATAGTTAGTCTTATGGGCCATTCTGGGGTTTCCCTCACAAAAATTAATTATGGCAGGCTGGTCATGACAATGGTAATGGGGTGCAAAGCTCAGAAAAATCACTTGATCAATTCTAGACCGTGAAAGTTTGAGAAACATTGTGACAGTGCAAAGATCTGAAGTGCCTTCATCTTGATTTGCCATTGAGCTTTTGCTCTTTGTTCTCTAGCAGCAGCCTTTCCCTTTTTCAACTCTTCTCGTTGCTTCTTCGAAGCAGTCTACTGAGTAGGCGACTTTTCATATAGACTTCATACAAGCGCTTACACTTCAGATTCACTTAGAGATAGTTAAAATGCAGTAGAAATGTATATCAGTAGTGTATATGATAACTCATTTTCACACATGAGTAGCCCCATCTTAGTCCTTACATATCACTGTTGAGCGGCAATGATAATTCATCACTTAGCACAAATCATGTTATGAAGGAGGAAATTAATGTGATAATATCAAATTGCTTGGATTACTGTTGCTGAATCAAATCCAGATGTTGTCTGTAAAGATATCCTTCCTCCTATTGTAGGGTCAAGGGGATTGCCAGTGCTACCGCCACACTTAAAATGCACCATTGGTGCGGGTTATGCCCTGGTGGATGTTAAATTAAAGTTTGAGCATGTACAGCAAGTCATAATAATAATCGTTATGATAATTATTATTATCATTAAAAACAATGATTGTATATTGCCATGATGAGTGTATGCTACAGCTTGCACTGTATCATTCACAAGTGACATGCCTTATGCGTAATCTTATTAACAGTACTGTTAAAGAAGAACCAAAGGTGCAATGAAATGCCACCACTTCAAATACACAGTAAACTGCTGCTATTATACCTTTCTGTACATCAATCAAAATGCAGTATAATAGTTATGCAATGAGAAGCCAATGTCAGTGATGAGGCTTTAGACTTCTGTAAATTAACAACTAACAACTTTTCTCTCACTTATCCTGATCCCCAGTGTGCTCTCTGTCGAGCTGGAACATTGTGTGGCGGTTGTAGACAGAACTTTAGCCATGCTCTATAAAATCTAACAATTTACTGTATTATCAATTCTCGTACCTTGCTCTGATCATTCCCTTTGTTGCTGCTGGGTTTGGTTTGGTAGCTTTTCTGATGGTTTGAACTTGACAGTCTCCATTGGTACAATCAATGGGCTCATATTCTATGCCAGTATTGTCAAGATAAGTGAGAGCACTGGTATCTTCTTTCCTAATGGTCCTATTCCAGTACTGAGTCAGTTCATTGCTTGGCTCAATCTTGACCTTGGTATTGAAACATGCTTTTATCAAGGCATGACAGCCTATGCCAAGGTGTGGCTGCAGTTTGTGTTCCCTCTCTACATATGGTTCATCATAGCCACCATCATAGTCCTGTTTCGCTACTCCACATGGCTGTCCAACAAGATTGGAGGCAATGTAGTGCAGGTACTTGCTACTCTCATCTTACATCATAGAATGCTCAGTGTTAGTGTTGCTCTTGTCATATTCATTGGAGTTCTTGTCTATTATTCGCGATCGCATGTTTGATTAAAGAATGAAGTTTCAGTGCATTAGAAAGTGTCCTGCATGTATCAAGAGATTTGGCTCATGCAAGCACACACAGAGGAGTTTGATACAGAGAAACTAGAAGATGATGGTCCATGATTGAAAACTACGTATGTAAATGCTATATTGCTGTTTAATAGGTTTATTTATCTCATCCACAGCATTATTGCTTGTTCACAATGTACCACAGTATAATACTGATAAAAGTTATTTCTTTTTTCACGTGTAATAATATCATTTTTTCTTTTACGCTTACTATCTGATTGTTGATGAACTTAGTTCGCAAGAAAAACATAATCTCTAAAGGGAAAATGAGCTACACTGACTTGTGCTATTACTGTTGATAGAGTTAAAGCAGAATAGCTAATATTGATCTACTAAGCTAAACTCATGCCACAAATTCGTAAAATAATATAGTGATTGTCAGTTCTCATGTTTGAAGGTCGCAACTTGAACTAGGCCTCTTCCTCAGACTCAGCTTGAGATGGTGAGAGAGGCTGTAGCAAGAACAAAATAATATAGCTACCAAGATAAAGTGAGATTTTATTTTTTACCTTCTTTCGGCCTGTAATGGCTCGGGCACCTGATCCGGACCCACGGCTCTTAGCTAGCTGGCTCTGCAGCATAGCTACCTGGTCCTCAGAGTCGTCCAGAGCTGCTTTGGCTTGACGCAGCTTGGAGCGAAGGCTGTCTACTTCACTCTCAGCATCTTCCTTGTCTCGTTTCACACTCTTCATCTTTGAAGTGAGAGAGTTGACCTGGTCCTGCAGACGCTGACTGTTGCCCTTCTCTTCCTCAAGCTGTAGCTGGCTTTCCTTGAAAAGACGATCTTTCCTAAAATAATCAGGAAAAAATGAAATGCAGCTTATTGTGACCAAGATCAGCATACTTCCTCAAGTTCCTCTGAGCATCGTTCTTTCCTTTAGTTTCTGATTCCATATCAGATTCAAGCTCTTGAATCTGATAGATTCGAACTCATAAACTATTACACACTGGTCATGTGTGACTAACCCTGGTCTGCAGCTTCATGATCTCTTTCTTAGCAGATTTGGTAGCACTGGTGACCTCTTCATCCAGCCTGGTCTGGAGTTCTCGTACACTAGCTTCAAGTGTAGCCTTGAGAGATAGAAAAAGTCAGAAACAGAGGTATACAACACTGTTACAATAAATATCATGATAAATATACCTTTGCTTTTTCGGCGCGGCTCAGCTGATCTCGTGTACTTGTCAAATCCGATTGAGCTCGGGCACCCTACAAAATTTTAATAAAATTTTTTCCGTACTCAGAGACTGTACCCACCTGTTCTGTCGCCTTCCTCAGTCTCTCAGCATTGTTTCTGGACTCTGTCTCCATCTCTTCATATTCCTCCTGTAGAGTAGATAGAGTCTGCTCTGCCTTGCGCTTGGAGGACTGCAGCGAGCTCTTCTGGGATGTGAGTTCATTGACACGATCTTGAGCTTCACTCTTCTCACTATCGGATGTCTTCAGTTGTCGTTGGACCTAATAAGAAAGAGGAAAAATAAATGAAAATATGACAAATTTTATTTATCACTAAAAATTATTGTGAATGTTAAAATTTATTACTCACTTGTTCCATTTTGCCTCGTAGTTCTTCCAGTTCTAGTTGCATGTCGTTGGCACGTTTTTCAGCCTTGGTGACCATTGCGTGCTGCTCATCTCTCTGGCGTTGTTCCTCCTCCAGCTGAACTATAGTCTCCTTGACCTGTGTCTGCAACTTTTTGATCAGTTTCACTTGATCAGCAGCAGTCTGAGAGAGGGAGGGAGGGAGGGTGGGAGAGAGGGAGGGAGGGAGGGAGGGAGAGAGAGGGGGGAGGGAGGGAGAGGGAGGGAGGGAGGGAGGGAGAGAGAGAGGGAGAGAGAGAGAGGGAGGGAGGGAGAGAGAGAGGGAGAAAGAGAGGGAGGGGGAGGGAGGGAGGGAAAGAGGGCAGAGGGAGGGATGAAGAGAGAAAGTTGAATAAAGGGAGGGATTAAAAATTAGCAAAGTGAGCACAATTTACCTTTGCATTTGCGTCTAGTTGGCTACTCAATTCTTCCAGTTGGCTCTCTGCAAGTTTCTTCTGCCTGGTAGCCTCGGATTTGGCTCTTGCCTCAGTTTCCAGACTCTGTTCCATAGCTGCTAACTGGCGCTGATGGTTCTTTCTCAATGACTCCATTTCCTCGTCCTTCTCAGCGAGTTTACGATCATTCTCCTGCTTGTGCTGAGTCATTTCAAGCTGTAGTCGAAGAACACGTGCTTCTTCAGCTTCCAACTGCCCCTCAGCATCCTATAGACGTAATTCACACTCAACTTAAACATTCATAATTATATCTGACACATACCTCCATGTTAGTGCGCACTTCCTCCAACTCTTGCTCGAGCCTCTTCTTAGCCTTAGCTAGCTCAGCAGCTCCTGCTCCTCCCTCACTCAGCTGGCTCTCCATATCGCTGATCAATCCTGCAGGAAGCAAGTGAAAGAGTATCAGAGCATGGAATAGACAAGGTACGTACCCTGCATGTTCTTTTTCTCTTTCATAACAGAGTCCAATTGCTCTTCCATTTCTTCCAGTTGGTTCTTCAGCCTCAAGGTCTGTTACAGAATAATAAATTTATGAGATTGTTTAGTTTGACCTCTGACCTCAGTTCCATAAGTACGGACTTGAGATTCACTGGTATCGAGTTCAACCTGAAGGCTGTCCATTTTGGTCTTCCACTCGGCAATCTGCTGATCAATCTTCTTCTGCTTCTTATCTAGGGCTGCAGAAGTGTTGCGCTCTTTGTCAAGCTCAAGATTGACGTCATCTAGCTCGGCTGCCAGACGGTTTTTAGCTTTCTCTAGCGATGAGTATTTCGAGCGCAATCCAGTGAGTTCACCATCTAGTTCTTTTGCTTGATTTTGCAACTTGCGCCTATTAAAAAAGGTGAGGTAGTTGAATAATAGCTGCAACGCACTCACTTTGCATCTTCTAGCTCTTCAATACGTGGATTAGCATCGTTCTCCAGCTTACTCCTCCACTGAGCAGCATCTGCTTTGGTGGCTGATAGCTGCTTTTGTATCTCAGCTTTGGTTTCTTGTTCCTCTTCGAGTGAGTCCTGAACGTTCTGCAACTCCATTTCAGCTTGCTTCATCTTGCTATGAGAATCAAGTTTTGCCTAAAAGAAAAATTAATCACGTGATTCAACACTCCACAAAAAATAAATATCTCATACATTGGTCTCAGTCTGTAGGTCCTGACGAGTATCTTCCAGTTGAGCTTCAAGTTGTTGTTTTAGCTTAGTAAGAGCAGAGGCCTTGCTTTCTGTGTCGTTCAGCTGTTGACCGAGGCTATTGTTCTCCGATTGTATCTTAGACTGAGTGGTCTCCAAGGCACTGATGGTGGCGTTGCAATCTTGAAGCTAATAAGTGAGAGATGATATAATGTTGATTTGATACAAACTGCAGTACCTTGGTGGTTGCTTCTGCTAACTGTTCTTCAAGTTGACGGAGCCTCTTGTCATTGTTAGCCTATGACAGAAAACCAGTTTATTTCACCCAAGGCTATGGTCAAAATACAGACCTTAGCTTTCTGCAGTGATTGGAAGTTGTCTGTCAGATCCTGATGATCAGATGACAGTGAACCTTTCTCTTTCTCAAGTCTGTTAGAAAAACACAAGTGAAGCTTATACTCCTGAAAAATTTCCTTGCTTAGTACCTTGATTTAGCTTTCTGCACAGACTCGAGTTGACTCTCAAGGTCGTGTATAGCTTCAGTACTCTTCTTCTTCATAGCAGCCATAGCTGCATCATGCTCCTCTGACATGGTAGTGTGGTCGCTTCGCAACTTAGCTAGCTCAGCCTCACGCTTGCGATTCAATTCGATCTATAACACAGCATAAATGTACTGTACATTGGGTGCGGTCTTTATTCCTCTCACTTGCACTGAGGTTGCTCCGCCCTGTTCTTCCAGACGCTCTTGCAGTTCCTCCAGTTCATTGGTAAGTTCTGTCTTCTGCTTCTCAGCCTAAAGTAAAAAAATGATGAAAGAGCATACAATTCTTATCTATACCCACCCTTTGGCGAAGTTTCCTCTCGTTCTCAAGTTCTTCTTCCAACTCCTCAACACGTGACTAAAACAGATAGCATCACATGAAGGTTATAAATTTAGTCACTTTTCACAAATAAACCTGAAGTTCTTGAATTTTCCTATGAAGGGAAGAAATTTCAGATGAGTCTTCTTCGATCTTCTGCTGTAGACTAGCGATTTCTTTTGCCTTACTGTGTGAGGAAAATTTAAATTTTAAATGTACACATTGCATTAAAGTACATACGTTGCAACATTTTTCTCGAGATCACCCTTTGCGTGATTGAGTTCATCGCAGCTGTCTTGAGCGGTCTAAGAGGGCACAGATTGATAGCAGTACTATCAAGAAGTTGCTTCACACCAACCTTTAGTTCTCCTTCAAGTTTTCGCTTGACTTTCTCAACTTCTCCGCGCATCTTCTTTTCTTTAGCTAGATCTTCTTGAATCTGGTGGAAAAATTAATGATGCTAGTCGTACTATATAATAGCAAATACTTACATCTTGAACTGAGCTCTCAAGTTTTCCTTTCGTCTTGCCTAGTCGATTCGCCTTGTCCTCAGCTTCTTGCAAAGCTCCGGTCATTTCCTAAAAATGATTTTTACTTAATTTGTTTTTCTCATTTTGTTATAGCTCACCTGAAGACGATCTTCCAGCGTGGTCTTTTCTTTGCTGGTTCGAGCAAGAGCATCACTCACTCTCTCCAACTCGGTGTCCATTGTCAAAGCGTCTCTTTCTTTTTGAGATTTCTCTTGTTCGAGCATGTTCAGTTGCTGCTGCATTTCTTCAACTGATTCTTTGTACTGTTCGAGCTCTCCTTCTAGTTTTCTCTTCATGGCTGAGATACCTGAATTGTTCTCCATTTCTTCATCAAGTCGTTCGACAAGTTCCTATTTTTTTAAAATTATTGTACCTGCCCTTTTTTTAACTTTGTGATCATACCTGGATATTTGTCTCAAGTTCTGATTTTTTCTGTGCAAGGCGCTGTACAGTCTCTTCTGCATCGGCACATGCTTCTTGCTCCTGAGCAGAAGGAGAAAGAGTGTGAAAGTGAGAGAGTAAGAGAGACTCACTCGCTGTAGCTGGTCATACATCTTCTGTCTCTCCTGCATGATCTCAGTCTGTTTGTCCTCCATTTCTTTGCGAGCCTGTTCCTCTTTGGCAATCCTTTCCTTCAGCTTTGTCATCTACACATGCATTGTAAGATAAAACATCAGGAATAGTATCAGTGTAGTGACAGACCTCTCCTTCCTTCTTTTTCAGTTCCTCCTCGGTGTGAGCAACATTCAAGAGCGGCTTCACTTTAGTGAAAAGCCTCCACCATTGCCATCCTCTCAAGAAAACGTGTTTCCTGCAGTTTCGCTGAATCACTGCCATAGCCAGTCTAAGAGAAAATAGAGTTGCAACATCACTTCTCTTTAATATTTCTTTATCTTTACCTCTGTTCTTGCATCTTGCGGTATTGCTTCCTCATGAGGTATCCTCGTGCCTGCGCCTGGAAGCTGGTCAGTACTTTAGCCAGTGTTTCATCACGCATTTCCTCGAGGTGACCCAACACACCAGCCTTGAAGAACACCTTGCTGTGTCCAAGACGGAAATCTTTCTGGTCCATTTGCATAGCTTCAATCAAAAGTTCAGTTGCCTTGCGACCATCCATGAAACCAGGTGGGATTGCCTTTGGTGCTAGAATTGCATATCTAGCAAAGATAACATGAGATAAATTAACATTTTGTGAAAGAGAGAATAGTCCGAGTTTACCTCTGACGGAACTCAGGGTAGACAACGCGGTTTGGGAACCCTTTCCTGCAGATTCTGATACCCTCCAACACTCCATTGCAGCGAAGCTGGTGCATCACGAGCTTAGCATCGATGGCTCCTGCCTTCTTCAATTCATTGGGTATAATACAACGAATGAAGTTCGGTGAAGTGTTGTGCAACATAGACATCAGACTGTTCAGAGATTGCTAGAGAGATGAAAAAATTAATGGTGATGTTAACAAACATTTATGACCTATCGTACCTTGTGCATTTGTGCTACAGTGATGAAAGCTGCTCCACGTCGGGCACGCCCCTTCTCAACTACAAAAAAATGATAGCAATAATTACATGGTTCTCGTGCATTAGCTAGGTTGTATTTGAGCTTGTAAAATCACTCATACAAACAGTGTGTAAGTTACTTATTCGTCTTACCCTCCATGGTGTAGTCTGTCCACAAACCAGAGAGGAATGTCTCTGTTGACTTCTTGAACAGCTCAACTACAGACTCGTTCAATGGGTCAACGTTCTTCTTCAGCCACCCACTGACAGTGTAGTCAACCTAACAAAATTGAGAGTGGATAAACAAATTTTTAATGAGGATAACTATTTTTGATGTCTCACCTGCCCAGCATAATGAGACACAAGGAAGTGAGGGACATCGGTCTGAGCCTTGCTCTTGGGCACAGAGAACTTCTCTGATTTGCCTTTCTGAGCATTGACGAGCTTTTCCACAAAGGTCTTGTCAGTTGCTTTAGGGAAGTAGCACTCTTCATCAAGAAGAGACAGGATACCCATTTTCTAAAGGACGAAGAGAGAGTTTTTGAAGGTATTCATGCAGGCAGTGATGTTTTTACCTTTTCAATCAGCTCAATTGTTGGTGCCAGATCCAGTCCAAAGTCGATAAACTCCCACTTGATACCTTCTTTGCGGTACTCTTCCTGCTCGTGTACGAACATGTGGTGGTTGAAGAACTGTTGAAGCTTTTCATTGGTGAAATTGATACACAGTTGCTCAAATGTGTTCAGCTAGAAAAAAAGAAGTAAAATGAGACCACAACTATTGTCCCACTGGACGTACCTTGAAGATCTCAAAACCGGCAATATCGAGCACTCCAATGAAGGACAGTTTGCGAGCCTGGATGATAAGAGATTTTAATCTGATAGTATACTATTGAAAGGGCTGTCATACCTTGGTATCCAGTGTCTTGTTGACACGCTGGACCAACCAGCGGAAGAGACGCTCATACAAGCACTTGGACAAGGCACCGATGGAATACACCACCTAAAATCGACCAAAATTAAAATAATGACTTATTTACAAAAGTTTTGTCTTGCCTGTGACTCAGTTCGTCCTTGCTGCACGTACTCATTTCCGACCTTGATCCTTGGTTTGAGCAGAGCCTTCACAAGATCAGCTGGGTTCAGGCCCAGGAGATGAGCCACCTTCTCCGCCTCAGTGGTGACTGGAATTGATGCCCACTCCTCGCGTGGGCGCTGCTTCACTTCAATGTTCCCAAAGTGACAGATTCCTGCTATTATTCTGAAAATTGACAATTGTTCATCATCAGTGAATCCGAGCACATTCATGGCGTCTTCTGTAGCCTTGAACTCTTCACTATCATCCAGTCCCTCAACAGTCTCTTCTCCCTTCTTCAGGAAATGGTATCCTTTGACTTGCCTGTTCAACAGGAGTTGGTCTGGACGGAGAAACCAAGAGCATTACATTTGCACCTTGCTCCTAACAGCTGTTGACTCACCCAGCAGCTCTTTTGGGGCTCCTGCTAGCAGCTGGTAGAAGATGTGGAAGCATCTCTCTCCTGGATTTTGGTCAACAACCCTGGATTTCTCAAGCAGGTCTGAAAAGAACAGGAAAATTTTGTACCAATGTGCTACCTCTAAAATTGCTCACAGTATTCAATGTCTGCTCCAGCAATCTTGCCCTGATTGTTGAAGTGGATTCGAATGAACTTGCCCTGAGAAAAAAAAGTTGATCAAACCAGTTCATTTGAGTTTTTCAAACTCACAAAACGTGACGAGTTGTCATTCCTGGTTGTCTTGGCGTTACCAAAAGCCTCCAGAACAGGGTTAGCCTGGATGACCTGCTCTTCCAAGTTTTGCTACGAGAGACGGAAGTGCAGACACAGATGATCATTGGAATGTACGGTTAGCCTTTAATTCAAACTATGAGTAAGTGCTTGTACAAACTTTGTACAGTGATAGAGATCTACACAGGGCCGAGGTGTGGGTGTTGGACTATATGAACACTACCAAATCTAGCCACATCTGTCTTCAGTACACTAGCAACATTCCCACTGTCCAGCCAAGTAAGCTACTATCAACACATGTAGCGATTCCCAATTACAGCTAAGCTTGGTAACAGGTGCTATACAACACCACATTGGGATGAGCTGTTGCTAATGATTTCACACACAACACAAAACAGGTTATCACACAAAGCACCATAGATAGCTATGCTGTCATGGACTAGCACAAGTAGCAGTCATAGCATGATAATAATTATGCTATAGCAATATCTACAAGCTCTTTGCACCATTTTGCTGTAGTGATATGCTTTACTTTAAAAAATTTAAGTCTCGGAAACCCTATGCTATAATTGGTGATTTGCTCGACTTATCAAAGGGCTAATTGGCTTGTTTTTGTGAAAAGTGATTCCATAAGGTCATTTCCAAAAGTTGTAACATTCCAGAACAACAGCTGTCAAGCTATTGACAGAGCCAGTGACCGTGTAATATCATGAGTACTACAGAGAGTACTTGGAAAGTGGAGGATGACGAAATTGATAGCTAATGCACCTAGACTAGTGTTGCATGGTATGCTGAGCATTGGGTAGTTATGACTCTGACAACTCCTCTCCCCCATTGAAAAGCAGCTAGAGTTTCTGGTCAGACATGTGTCACTGAGATAACAGTATTTAAATTACAGGCATCAGTATCACACTTTGCACAAACCGTGGCGATTAATAGTGATAATGGTCATGCTTCACGTGTCAAGCAGTGTTTTTCTAAGTTGTAGAGTGAGGAGGAGAACCTCAGCTACCTGAACTCTGCATACCAACAAGCATAGCTACGTGCTAATGATCCTTACTTCCGACCAAATAAGGGGGCACTTATCTCTAAGTGCGACAGTGTACAAAGAGAGAGAGAGAGACATCTACTGCCTACACCATAGCTTAACTTGCTGGAGTAAAGATCTTTTCAAAGAAAGACGCCAACTCAGGGTTCTACTCGGTTGCAGGAATAGATATAAAATTTAAACCTTTCATAATTCTACAGGCAGTACTCAAAAGAATGCCGTCAATAAGACAGCAATTGACATGCAATAAACTTCATATCTAGGTCTATATAAAAAAAAATTATTTAAAATGCCTTAGGCTGAAAATAATAGTCTGAATCTTGTATTATGATAAACCACAATCCTGAACATTATCTAATTCCAATTTCACTTCCCTGAAAGGAATGTGGCATGACAAACAGCGTCAACACACCATATATCCTATCACCTCCCACA
Source organism: Haliclona indistincta (assembly GCA_964017065.1). Taxonomy (NCBI): domain Eukaryota; kingdom Metazoa; phylum Porifera; class Demospongiae; order Haplosclerida; family Chalinidae; genus Haliclona; species Haliclona indistincta. The sequence goes on along the minus strand of OZ024787.1, from coordinate 9,802,740 downwards.
CCCAAATTATGCTCTGCAAAATTATATCTAAAAGGATACATTGTGCTGTCATAGTTACCGCTATTGTATTACCAACTCTTAGACTGTTTACACATAGAGCTGATCAGTGGTAAGATGTGTGTATGTGGAGTGGTAAAGTAAACCAACAGATGTCACAGCTTTATTCAAATTTGTGGTCTGGAGGCAATTTGATTACACCTCTGAGACTATCAGAACACGATATTGCTTCACATTTCACTTCTCTCTCTCTCTCTCTCTCTCTCTCTCTCTCTCTCTCTCTCTCTCTCTCTCTCTCTCTCTGTCTCTCTCTCTTTAGCTCTCACCTTGCTCTTCTGTTGCTGATGAGGAGCTGGAGCAATGCTGGCGAAGTACTGGATGACCTTCTTGGTGTTCTCTGTCTTACCAGCACCAGATTCACCACTGTTAAAACAAAAAAAATAAATGAAATTCGCTATCAAGTGAGAAATTTTGAAACTTACGTGATAAGAATGGACTGATCATCACGATCTAAGAACAAAAAAATTAAAGTTACAAAGTCAGTCTAAGATCTAGATTCAGTCTTACCTTGCAACATATCTCTGTAGGCATTGTCAGCCACAGCGAAGATGTGCGGAGGCATCTCAGTGCGCCTCTTGCCCTTGTACATGTGGACCACTTTGTCGGTGTAGATGGGAAGACGACGATATGGATTGATAGCAACACAAAACAGCCCAGAGTAGGTCTGATGGGGAGGAAGAACAGTAAAAAGTTTCTGGATGAAATTGAGACTGTTTAGTTAAAAGGGTGTAGCCATTATGCAGATGATAGAGAAAAGGCATAGTAGCACGAGCTGGTAGGAGTAAATAAATTGATACTAGAAATATTGGACCTCTCATGTTTTACGAGGAAAGTGCTTGAGACACTGATCCATATGTCAATGCATTGTTCATATTGCATATATGACACTGGAAACAGATGTTAGTATGGTTATGCTTTTGACTGAATGTAAACCGAATCGGTGCAGAGCTGTTGTTGCATCGTGCTATATATACCTATGCATCCTCTGGCAGCAGCTGTTCCTACATTGTCAGTTTGTTGGTGACAAGATTAGCCATTAAGGGAAATGTTCCAACATTATACTGCCGTGTACTCTCGTGTTCGTTATGTGAACAAACATGTCTATAGAGTGTCTTTGGTGACTATATGAAAATGAATGATTCGAACTTGCTGTTCAAACTCGCTGAACTGCTTTATTTTAGAGCTATGAATATCGAATTGAGGTGTTAGCAAAATTATTATAATAAAGTGGAGGCACTTGCAAGGCTTGTTGCATGAATTTTTTATTCAGTGGTACCTGATATAATTGTGGGCACAGCCACAAAGCCTTAATTTTGACTATCACGTTGCAACTGGAGTGATGGTAACACTCACTGTGGTCATTGACTCAACTGCCAAACAATTACATGCTTTCATTGGCACCACTCCACTGTTTTATCACTGTGCTTCAAAGATATGCACATCCTTCCTAAACTTCACTTCATAGGCTCATTAGGAATTTCATTTATATTGTTGTAAATTCTCATCCCACGTGGTGATAGTTTGGTGCTGATCAGCTGGAGAAATTAAGCTGGTCTATACTTGGCTATGTAGCAGCAGGTGCATAAATCACATTTTATGTGCAAGCAGGCATGAGCTCTTTGCAAGTAACTCGCTGTGACGCATGCATGCTTTGGACAGTATACTGGTGTACAAATGAGTCAGTTTTTAAGAAGTGGTGATATTGTGCTCTGAAATAGCTGCTGATGCATAACTGCTCGTACATTATGCAGCTAGGTGTGTAAGTATGTATAGTAACAAGCTCACGTAGATCAAGCTGGAGTAGTATCGCTGCCTCAAGTTGTGGAGCACGGTTGCTTCGTTCAGGTAGGTCAAACTAGCCATGTCCTCCACTTTCTCAAACTTTGGCGGGTTCATCTGCTCAGTGACGTTCACATCATAGACTCCCTCCTGCAGTTGACAAACAAGGAAGTAGTAATCAGCTGTTAACTACACAGCAGTTATGGTGCACTCACACTTCCATTTGGCTTCTCTACGGTAACTTTGTCTCCCTTGGTGCTCAAGACCTGGACGCTCAGGTAGCCCTCCTGGTCATCAGGGACCCATAGCCATTTCTTGGAGTCGAAGGCTGCCGCTTGACCTCCTTTGGTTGGCGCGGCACGGAGGAACACCTCGGGGTCTTCGCTCATGATTGCTGAGAATCAGATTGGCGCGAGCAGAGTGCGAGGAAGAGTGTATCAGAGCAAGAGCAGTTTCTACGGCAGAGGAAAGATTCCCTCAACAAGAGCACAGAATATCTCCAGTGCACTTCACCGTGAAATGCAGGTTGCAAGTTGCGGAAACCACTTATAGCGATGACGACATGTGCCGTAACTTGTTTTGGTTAACTTAATTATTCGTACACAAACAATAATATTGGACCGACCGTATTGGACAGCAAAAAAGTTGTTCGATTCTTCACTTCTCGTCTCTCCGCTTCTCTCGAGGCTAGCTAGTCAGTGGGTTGTGGTTCTAAAATGGACGATGAATTCTACGATAGCTTCGACAGCACGGAAGAGTCCGAGGGTGATTTTATCGACAATGATGAAGGATCTCACTCGCTTCAAGAAACCTACTTTCATCCAGTGAAGGAACCACCTGCAGCAGAACCCCAGTCTTCTAGAATACACAGCCAGAGCACTCCCACTGACCCATTCCTGCTTGTGTGAGTATCTACATCACTGTGTCTACTGTAGAAAAGTGTCTTTTCTTTCCTTTATACAAATGCTCAGTTCTAAACCATTCACTGGTAGCAGTCCGAAGATGAGCCCACGTTCTCGCATGAAGTTTCCAAAAATCAAGAGACCTCCGCTGGGAAACATCAAGCAGAAAATTATACATCGTAAAAAGAAAGGTGAACAGCCGACAACATACACGAAACACGACTAGTTGTCAGCGTTGGATAAAGATGGTGTTTTCCTCACCTTGAAAGCATCATTCAATCCGTGAACTGAGTGAACCAAAGCTTACCTATATAGTCACTTTTCTCAGCTGTAGCTACATTGCAATTGCGGTACCTGATATTGAAAGCATCATTTTACCTGTGAACTAAAGCTGACCTGTATAGTCACTTTAATTGTGGTACCTGATATACTCTGTTGAGATCTGTTTGTGCTTGAAATCTGCTTGTTCTTGAAATCTGTTTGTGCTGAAGAGCAGCATGTGATATCATAATATTGTGTTCTACTGCTGTTTGTTCAACACGTATCAATAACATTACTTTACCGAGCGTCCTTTTCCACTTCTTTTTATTTTCAGTGTTTGGCGTGAGTCTCCAGACAGCTGTGTATCGTAGCCAACTAGGAGGTGACGGGATTAAATTACCCACGGTCTTCAGAGAGTGTATCGACTATCTTGAAGAAAATGGTAAAAATCTAGCTGTAAAACTAAATTTTACTTTTTATGTCTCAGCTCTTGAGCACGAGGGGCTCTATCGATTGGCTGCTGTCAAGTCACATATTTTAGCGGTGAAGGCACTCTACAACAAAGGTATCACACCAAACAATGGTGTTTTGATAATTGTGAATTTGATCGTTTTTTGTTTGAAGGGAATATTGTCAACTTGTCAGAATATGATCCAAACACGGTTGCTAGTTTGCTCAAACTGTTTCTCCGAGAGTTCCCGGAACCTCTCATTCCACCGAAGCTGTTTCCTAGATTCGAGGCAGCTGCTCGTGAGTTGCATCAGCCATTCTTTGACTGACTCACACATGTCCCTTGCACTGTACAATGTGTGATTGAGCTTTCCCTGTTATTCTTTCTCTCAGAAATGGGCTCCAAGGAGATGCAACAAGCTGTACTGAAGCTCCTATTAGAGGAGCTACCAGCCTGCAACTCCCTCCTCCTGGGATGGCTGTTAACCCATATGGCACATGTAGCAGAAAATGTAAGCATTCATACTTCATAAATCATGTTGAGTACATGTACAGCGGTTTTCAGGCTTCTTGCATTAGAAAATCCGTAGACCGTGGAGCGCGCACGTGCGTGATCATGTGTTGGCCGCATTGCAGGGGTGGTCAGGCAAAGAAATGGCAAGTAACCGTCGAACGAGCTGTGAACCAAGTCGCTGTAGTGCTTATTCGGAGGACCTTCGCTGGCGAATGGTGTATCAGTATGAAGCACTGGACCTAAGCACTGGCCTTCGTTCTCCATTGTGCTAGTAGAGATCGTTCAGTGACTACATGTGCTAGTGTTGTTTTCGTGTGGGCGTGTCGTCATTCGCGCGCCGCGCAAATTGCGCAATGATAGTGTGACGCTCCACGGTTTACGCTTTACGCTCTACGCTTTTTTGTTGCAAGAAGCCTGAAAACCGCTGTAACTGTGATGGTATTTTGAAAACTGTCAAACTGATGAATCTTTATTTTGTTTCCGGTCCTATCCTTAAAATAAGCTTATTTCTCTGAATAGTGCCATGCCATTGTCATGATCATCAGGGTCGATAACTGATACTATTAGCCTTAATGAGGCATCTATCTCTGAGTTCATTTATAAGGATAGTGCAGCTTGTGCAATGCTCACATCTTCAACCCTCTCTTTCATACCGCATGTGTAATGTGTAGCTGCAAATGCTGTACATGTGATTTACTGCATGTGTGAGTACAGTGTTAGATACTGTGGGTAAAAAAATGTCAGACAGCATCAGTGGTACTGAGAGAATCAAGGACCTGGATAGCACTTGATCCACAATGCATTAGTACAATACAATACTTAGCTGGCAATGAGGGTACAGGGTTTTGCAGGTCACTTGTCGCGATGAGAATGACAATTCAACGAAGCCATGCCCACTTATCCATTGTCACAGAAAGTCAGTAAAAAGAAGCGCTTGTACTAAGTATTATCGAGTAAGGTAGAGCACCTTGGCTTCCAAATCACCAAAGATTGTGTCTGCTTTGACTGCAAAGGTCAAGCAAAAGCAGTCTGTTGTTGCTAGATAAGTGGGTATGGCCTCGTTGAATTGATGTTTTCATCACGACAAGTGACCTACAAAACTCTGTATCATCGACTGGCTCTTTATACCTCAAAATAATGTTATAAATTTACACTTGCTAAATTTGGGATATAGTGGAACCCTCACTGTGGGCACTGAAATAAGGACACACACTATAATGTGGGCTCTGCATGTGGTCCCAAATAGTTTATAACCACCAGGACACCTTCCTGATCAGAACACTATGTGTGGGTCCCAAGAGTGTCCGGACTAGATCCACTGTACTGAAGAACTAAATTTTCAACCTGTTGTCTCAGAACCTTCATTTTATATACAATCACTACTGAACTTCTCGACCATGTGACCTCACAAAGTACTTACGTAATTCTCTATAGTATTTACAAGCTGCTAATTATAACACTCATTTTGTTTTCACTATCTATAATTTTGATCCAGTCTGGCATTAACAAGATGAGTATTGTCAATCTGGAGATTGTCTTCAGTCCATCACTGCAAATCACCATACCTGTCCTGCATACTCTCTATAACAACAGATCACAGCTCTTCCCTAACCTCAGACTCCATAGGTCAGTCAGAGACACGTACATGTAGTGTGTGCGTGTGTGTGTGTGTGGGCGCGCGCGCGCGTGTGTGTGTGTGCATGCGTGCATGTGTGTGTGCGTGCGTGCGTGCATGTGTATGTGTGTGTGTGCGTGCGTGCGTGTGTGTATGTGTGTGTGTGTGTCTGTATGTGTGCATGTGTGTGCGCGCGCGTGCATGTGTGTGTGTGCGCATGCGCGTGTATGTGCAAAATAATAAAGATACAGAGTGTTCGTATGATATGATACTACTTGGTATGATTGAGTTTAAAGTGATGTGTATGAATCTAAATATTTGTAGGTACAGTCTACCGAGGCAGCATGATACTCCAGCTTTTGATATTCCTGATCCAGACTCATTCAATACAGAAGAGTGAGTTATTATTTGATGAGACAAGACACACACAAGTTTAGATAGAGCCTTGTTCTGTAATAGTCAAGGCCCTGACTAAGATTTGTAAGAGAAGGCCCTGACCAAGAGAAGCATATTCAAAGGGCATACTATCAACAACAGCTATGGATACAAGCCCCACTTAAAGATGGTTTAGAAATGAACGCTGAGTCGTATGGTTTTACAAAGAAAATTTAATAGTTCCTTGTATTGTTACCCCCAGCCTGAAGACCTTCCTGATCCTTGTACATGTAGTAAATGTGCCCACAAGAATGGATATGTCGCTGCAGGTTATATCTCAGTGATTAAGGATCACTGTCAAATGCATACTTTACGTTACTACTCCAAATACTTTAGGTTTTGTCTAGTGGTGCACCGATACCAATATTTGCCGATACTACCGATACCGATACTTTTCAACTAATTTTAGCCGATTACCGATACCGATACCGATACATATACTAACAATCAAAATTTTTAATAGTTGAAATTCAAAAATTTCAAATTTTTGTTCAATAACAATAACATCGTGTACGTCTTGGCAGTTTTACCTCCTCGAGAGAATTTATCTCATGTATTGCATACAGCCTTTGTCTCGTCAACTGCACAAACAGTGAAAAAGCTCCATATGCAACTCTTCCGGGTTGAACTTGAAACTCTTGAAGTAGCCATGTCGATGTCAACGAACGTATACGCTTGCTCTGGCCACGCGTTCGTAGTTGCGCACTAATTAGAATAATAAGCAGTATCGGTGAATCTAACGTTACCGATACCGATACCATGCCGATACATTGAATATCGGCACCGATACCGATACCGATGCTGGTATCGGTGCACCACTAGTTTTGTCCGACCTCTTGACTGTTGTAAAGATATATTTTTCGTCTACCGTTGTGCATTCTGATCCACCTCACGTCAAATAATAAAATAGCTAGGGCGAGCTAGGGTTCAAATTTTGCTGACCCTAAAAAGCTTGGGCATTACACTGTGGGGGACATGTGCAATTAATGCATTGTTTGTACTGCTACATGGTAGTGTCATTGTTTCATCCTTCTTCTCCAGGGAGGTCACCTCTGAGCTCAAGAAGTTGACCGAGGTTTTGGAGAAGCTTCAGCATCGACCACGCGACGCTGAGGGCAGGAATCTCTACGATGAGGTGTGTTTTTTGTGTAGAATCTCTACGATGAGGTGTGTTTTTTGTGTCGCTGTTTATTTATGTTTCACTCACTCACTCACTCACTCACTCACTCACTCACTCACTCACTCACTCACTCACTCACTCACTCACTCACACTCACTCACTCACTCACTCACTCACTCCCTCACAGAGAGATGACTATTGCTGGGAGCTACAAAGAGTCGTGACGGAACTGAAGAGAAAGGTATAGAGCTCTTAGTGTTACCAGTTTTTGTTTTGTCTCGACCATTGTCAATGTGTGGTTGTCTGGTCAGAGTGTGTGGTTGGTCACTGACTATATAATGGTTCTAACTTTGCTCTTTGTCTTGCAGAAGAAACTGTTCGAGAAGATGTCAGCTTCTAAGCAGTTTGATGAGCAAGGTATAACCGCACATCACTAATAATCACTGTACAAGTAGTGGGCAATAAAATAGTCATGTACGATACATATCAAGATTGCCCTTGATACTGTGTTGGTTTTTAGATCACACCTCCAAGCATGATGTACATATAATTGGGGCGAGCCTGAGCGAGCCCACATTGATTGGCACAATGGCCCACGCGGCGGGGAATGTATCTATCAATCTGTCACGGGGTAGCGTTTGTCGTTTTTAATGTTCCCGATAAGTAGGAAACGCCCTTTTTAGCACGTGCGCACATTATAATTGGCGCTTGGTTTCAAACAAGACTCAGGGACGACAACAACAACATGCAGAGATCAGATACACATGAAAAGCAACAACTTTATACGACAAGGCCGCTACCAGAAAGTCACCCGATCAACGTGAAAGCGGACGACTGGAGCGACAAAAAGAATATCAAAGGGCCTACCGGAGACGCCGGCGGAAAGCAGTAGCTGCAACAGAGCAAACAGTAACTTAGGTACGTCTAATGAGCTTGTCAGTGTGTGATAGCAGTAGAGCCTGCTGTGAGTGAGGAGACCGAGGAACCCTATTCATCACATCTTCCAGGTACATTGTTCCCATGACGCCTAGGCAAGGAACACACTCAGCAAGAGATAGTTAGAGAAAGTGCTGTACGAGATGTCTTGTCTGGATTTCTTACACTAACAAGGCTAAATTATACATGTATCAATGCTCAGGCTCGCCCCTGCCATTCCATGAATGTACTAGTTATAGTGCGTGTGTGAATTATTTGATGGAGAAGAATAATCCATTACTAGTGCTCATTTAGAACTCAATATTTTGTCTCGATTAAGTGCAAACTTTCTAGTATCAGAATCGAATTAAATTTCTAAATAGCATGAGGCGAAAATTATCTCGCAAGTGATGTCATGAGCTGGGTATTTACTGTGGAGACAGAGCTGTGTGAGATGTTTTTATTACAGATTGAATATTGTGTAATGGTTGTGTATTGTGTTTGAATGATTTTTTTGTGTTGCACAGAATTCATGAAAACTCTGATTATGATGGACGCCACACTGCAAGCGGAGAATAATGTACGAATACGCACGCACGCACGCACACGCACACACACACACACACACACACGCACGCACGCACACACACACACGCACATGCACGCATTCAAGTGTTCTCTTACACATGTGGTAATCTTTGCGTGTAGGAGCTGAGAAGGATGAATGCTGAATTGAAGGACCAGATCAGACTAGCAGCTAGTGCGATCGAAGAAATGAAGGTAAGTCACGTCCTATGCACAAAGACAAACACTCGCACACTCACACACACACACAGGCACACACACACACACACACACACACACACACGCACACGCACACGCACACACGCAAAAAAAAGCAAAGCCTCTCGCTGCCTATTACAGGTCACGCGTTCCTGGACAAGCCAGGGCACCTGTGCACTAAGCAGGTACGATGTGCCGGTGCTATGAGCACTCCTGGAGCCCGGGCAAGGAATTCGCAGGAGGTACCAACCATGCCTCCCACTGCCGGTGTGGGCACCCTGTAGCCCCACCACTACCATTAGTGGTACAATGAGACACAGTCGGCGTGCTTTGCTCCCCCAGTACAAGACCAGGTACCCGTTTTACAGATGGGTGGGCTGGTGGACCGGAGTACTTGTGATGTTTTTGTTCTTTTTTTTCCTCCTGCCCTGGGATTCGAACCAGTGTCCTCCAGTGTCCTCTGGGTCATAAACCCACGACTCTACCAGTTGAACCACCAGGGCACCCACAGGGCACCCGCGCACACGCACACACACACACACACACACACACACATGCACACACACACCGGAAGCTATTGACATAATTATTGTTGCTATAGACTGAATTGAAGAAAAGCGACTCACATTATGACAACACAACGGATGAATCTGTGAGCTATACCAAAAATAGTAGAATTTCACATTTTTGAGCTTTCTGTGTACAGGGTGACGAGGCTGAGCTCTCGCAGAAGATTGCATCTTTGAAATGGCACAGGAGAGAGTTACAAGTAAATAACTTAGGGTTAAACTGTGTTCCTCCGAAGTTGATGCTCTGTTCTCCAGATGGAGCGCAAGAATCTGCTGGAGGAGGTGGAGAAGGAGGAGCAAGCTCTACTGCGGCTCAGGATTGCTTACAGGATTCAGCCATTGGAGCAAGACCTCGGAACATCAGCTCATTAACAGATTAAAATTAGTAACACTGTAAATACGTCATACGTTTGTGTCCAGAAATAGATCTTACAATCATTCAGTGCTCACTGGTACCATAAATTATACTAAAAGGCCCTATAATAACTTTAGGGGCATGGTTTTGCAATAATAATCAGTGCTCATTTTGCACAAGTCCACAACGAGCACTGATTGCACTGTGGGCAACTTATCGTGCACGCTGCAGCCTGGGCAATATGAGGCCGTCAGGAGCTCCTCGCCATCCACATAGCACTCCGGTAAGAGTGATTGCGTGGTCGCTATGGCGAGGTTCCTTCAGACCAAGGGACAGAGGTGCAGCCTAAAGAGACTGCTTCCTACGAAGTAAGCGCTATTGGTGCCTGTCATCAAGCCAGAGGTGATACCGAAGTAAGCGTTGGTAGACAAGGTATTGCGCGACAGCCATCACACTCTCCTTGACTACGGGTGACCCCCAGTTGACTTGAGATGCCGAACCGAGAATGATCAGCGAGCTTGCAGTGCTGCTTTTATACCTGCAGCAGATTGGTGGGCGTGGCTCGTCTATTATTAGTAACATGTTGTAATGTTGCAAAGCCGTGGTGCAATAACATGAATATTACCTTATATGGATCATATGGAGTGGAAGATGAAACAGCATATAATTATTGTCAAACCTAGCATTCTAAAGGCATGCATGCTCATGAGGTTGAATGATGAGACTGGTGCTCCTGTAACCAGCCAGTGGTGTATACCAGGTGGGAACGCAGAGTGATAATACGATTGATTAGACCATACAGTTTCTTTGTATTCTAAAGAAGAGAATGATTTCAGTACCACAGTTCATAGTCCACTTGTGCATGAAGTCATAATTTAGAGTTCAGTATCTTGTAGTAAGATTGATGGACGACCATTTCTGGTTTAATGTCTGATATTTTAGCACAACCTGCACAAACAAGAGAGATGATGGTACTGGAATGTTTATTGTTTAGCTAACCTGATAGCATCATGGCTGTTCGTAACTCCTCTCTCAAGATCTCCAGCACCTTCTCCACTCCCTCACTCCCCTACATGTCACATGCACTCACGTACCCGAAACATAGCCTTTTATGCACTTACCTTGTATACCATGACCCCAGAGGGCAGGCCGACCTATAAAAACAGCTCTAGCACCCATCGCTAATGCCTTGAGAACATCTGTCCCTTGCCTTACTCCTCCATCAACATACACCTCCACCTTCCCCTCCACAGCCTCCACCACCTCACGGAGAGCATCAATCTAATGGTATTGAACATAACAGTAAGTAGTAGCAGTGGTATTAAACATTTTTCTAAGATACAGAGTTGACTCACAGTAGCTGGGACACCGTCCAATTGTCTCCCGCCATGATTAGAAACAATGATGCCTTTTACATTGTGTTTCACTGCCTCTCGGGCATCTTCAGCTGTTAAAATCCCCTTCAGTATCACAGGCAAGTCCGTCAAGCGGCACAACCTGTCCAAACTCGTCCACGTCAGACTAGGATCTTTCACAATAGATGAGTAGTGATTTTGACTCTTTATGACAAACGATGACTGAGCACCAGTGTCAGAAAAGTTAGCAAATGTGATGTGTGGTGGAAAGGTGAAGTTGTTCTTTATCATCGGCAGTCTCTTGCCTTGCTTAGGACTATCTACTGTCAGCACAAGAGCCTTATAGCCGGCTTCTTCAACTCTCTTGACCAGACTCTTAGTCAACTCCCAGTTCTGGTAGAGGTAGAGTTGGAACCATTTTAATCCACCTGAGCTGGCTTTGGCGACATCCTCAAGAGTTGTGGAGGAGTACGAGCTCAAGATCATACAAGTGCTAAGCTTTGTACATGCTATGGCAGAGAAAGAACAGAAGGTTACCATCTAGACCCTCTAGTTGAAACCACTAAATAAATACTGATCGAATGAGTATACTACATGTACACTCAGAGAATGAAGCTACATAAATTTTAGTTCACATACCTTTAGCAGTGGCTTCTTCTCCATCATCGTGTGCCAATCGTTGCGTTCCCATTGGAGCCACACCTACAGGGAATGCCACCTTCTCTCCTAACAAAGAAACACTCATGTCTAGCTTTGAAACATCTCGCAATATGCGAGGACGAAGACGGTACCTGCATTATACATGATACCAGTTCAGTGACAATCACTCGGTTTATACTATTGTAGCTATATTTATCTTTAAATGACATGTATTATGTACCTGCTATAAGCCTCTATGTTGTCTTTAAGAGTCTGTTCATTCATGGCTCCCGTCGAATGGAAACACCATGTGTTCGTATCCAAGGTCTTTTTGGCATGTTCTTCAAAGTCTTGTAAACAAAACATCGTGATACTGATAAATGTTATAAAACACTTTTGAATAAGTCATCAATGAAGAGTAGTAAGTAACTGTAATAGATCAAGCCTTATTATTCTGTGCATGTTAAATTCACATGTGAGCAGAGAATTGGACGTACAGATCAGTATACACACATGTTAGGAGGAATAACTGTATGTTGTTCAGTTTACATGAAGTCACAGTCTGGTACCCTATGGATAGTACATAGTTATTGTGTTCATGTAACTGTTAGACAGCTAACTAGGAAGCTATAGTATAGTCTGGGGAGGTCATGACTAGCTAGAGTTCATGCAGCAGACACCGTAAGCTACACATGAGCTCCTAATCACTCTTTAGTTAAACAACCACTGTCTACTAAAACTCACATCTGATCCTAGTCTCGTCTCTGAATCCCACAGTAAGAGAACTGGATCTCGATCATGCATGCATGCACACGCCCTGGGGGTGTGGCTGGTTTATTTCCAGCTGTGCGAAACATCATGGCTACTACAGACTTTCCTCTGTACACAGCTCGTCACTCCCAGCACAGTGCTGTTTGGACCGTTCCAGGGTTTTCTTTACACCGTTTCTGCATTGCTTGTGCTACAGAACGACTCGAGAGCGCCGACGAGTTGGGAGTTCACGTGAAGAAAGTGCTCAATGAGTTCCAGGCTCTCCTCAGCGCCACAAACGAGAAAGGAGCCTTCGTGAAAACCATCACTTCAAACACAAAAATAACAGAGCATCTCAGCAACGTGCTGTTCGGTCAGTGAATGTGTGTACAGAATTGAATTCCTCATGTACGGCTGCAAGTAGTATCATTCAGCTGTCTTACTGATTCTTTTACTCATGCATGCAGGACTTCTTTCCAGACCTGATTCCAGTGATGTCCTTCTCACTGTACAAGGTTGGTAGCTGTAGTTTATCATGTACATGATGTAGTCATAATGTTACTCATACTTGATCATGTCTTTGTATGTACTGAGTTATGTATGCTATTATCAAATAGAAATGCTCATTATCTATTTTCTTCAGTACTGACTGGTCTCTGTCATGTGACTAGTGTTGATAGTGACATGAGACACAAGATGGTCTTCAAGTGTGTGAAATTTGTGAGTTGATATTACTGATTGAGTGAGTGTTCTGTGTTTCTTCTCATCTCAAGATAATGGGTAGTCATAACTTCACTACCTCTCTCGGTCATCTTGCTCTTCTCGGTCAGCTGCTTCACTCCACTCCTCATCTCTGCTCTCAGCTCATTCAGTCTGCTGGTAAGCACAGCTAGTTATAGTGTACATGTATACCTTCATGTATCTCAGAGACTCATTGTTCAAACACGTGCGTGCACATAACATTTTATTGCGAATTTTAGAAAATTTACACACAGGTCTGCAGCATGCATGACTCAATTATCATGAATGTTAATTAGATATTTTCAAAATCACGCACTAGCAAGCACCTTCTTGATCTCTCAATCCTACCTACACCCCGGATATATTTGTCTACTGAGCTATATAGCCCATACTCACCCAAAATGGAGGGAGGACTGGAGTGACCGGTCATCTAGAAATGCTTTCGGCAGACAGATAGACGAACGGACAGACAGAAGACTGTCAATAAACTAATTGATTAGGTGGAGTTGAAAAACAATTCTTTGTAACGTTTCAGCTGCATTGTTATGCCTTCTTCAGACAATAATTATGAGCTATGAACTCTTGGTAGTGCTTGTTGTCACAATAGTTGTAGTCATGACAACACACCAATTCAATCAACAACACTCAGTGCACATGTGGGTAATGTACTCAGTCAGCTCATCATCAGTGAGTGCAATGTTCAAACTCAATTTGATCAACTTTTGACACATGAATTAAACAGTGAACGCTGGTTACAGTGTGACAGAGATATGTTTCAGTTTGGGTTTGGTTACTGACGGAACACTCAGACCTGGGTGACAAGAAGCTTGCACTAGTAATGTGTATCACTATCACTGTGTGTTGTTACACTACTGACAAGTGAGACAATAACTGCACAGTATCATGATCCCTCAGGCTCGCCCCTTCTATTTAAACTTGTATGGTAAATCGAAAAAAACATTTTAATGTTACAAAAATAAAATGAACATACATGTACATACTGAATTTAAAATTTAATGCACAAATTTTTAAATAAAAATGTACTGCTAATGCCGGCTGCTGTATGTACTGTAATTTACTGCTGGTAGCACTTGTAGGTGATCACTCCATTGACATCACTAATGTACAGTCTATCCTGATATGAAACTATGAAACGAGGACAATCAAAACTACTGCCATCACTATTACCCAGTGGCGTATCTAGCATGGTGCTTTTCATGCTCGAGCACCCCCCTGCAAACCCCTGTACCCGAACATTCGTGTACTGCACAGCATTTTGTGCACACTTCCTGTCACAACATGTTCAGCCGAGAGATCGTTCAGTGGGCTAAAACGAACAAAAACTACGTTGCGTTCGTCGATGTCCGGTGCTCGTTTGTCTGAGCTTAGTTTTCTTGCTGTCCACCGCGATTTAGCTCTAGATATCCCCAAGGCGATCGACGAATTTGCCCGTCGACATCCAAGAAGAATGGAGCTCCGTGACATACTAATAGACTAGTAGTTATTAATTGTAGGTGTGTCTAGTTATAAATCTATTAAATGGGTGTGGTTATCAATGAATTTTAAATGAGCTCCCCCCTGACCCAAATCCTAGATACGCCACTGATTACCAATGTATCCTAGAAACCGTCCACTAGCACACACTGTATTATAAAACCAGTCAACAACATAAAGTATGTTATTACTGTCAAAACACAAACCATATGGATAAAATAAACTTCCTGTACTAAATTCAGATAGAAAAGTACCCTCTGGGGTGAACTTCTGAATTCGATGGTTTTGAAAGTCACTGACATACACCATTCCATCTTGATCAATAGCTATTCCATGTGGTTTGTTCAGTTCTCCTGGTTTGTCTCCTTTGTTACCAAAGCAATGTGAGTAGCTCAGATCAGGATTGAGGACCTGGACACGATGATTCCACTTATCGCTGACAAAGATTTTTCCATTATGATGAACAGCTACATCACATGGCTCGTTAAACTGTAGTGGTTCAGATCCTCTGGAGCCAACAGCAGCTACAAAACTACCTTCTGTTGTCAACACTTGTAAGCGGTTATTAAAAGTATCAGCTACTATAATGTGACCATCCTGTGTCAATGTCACTCCTTCTGGTCCATAGAATTCTCCTTGTTCCGACCCATGCTTTCCAAACCTATTAATCACCTCTCCACTATCAGTATTGATGATGTTGATACGGTTTGCCCACCATTCAGTCACAATGAGGTGACCTTCCTGTGAGATGACCATTCCCCTAGGGTCTGATAGTTGTGTGAAATATGTGATTGCTTTTGTCTTTCTTGTTTCATATCTGCTGCCAGCTGTAGTAAACAATTAAAAGTTAGTACATTCAAGATAAAAGTGCACGAATAACAAATCAGCTTATCATAGATAGAGAAATGTTTGACATTAGAATACTTTCGTCATCCATCATTGCGATGAAAATTAAACAAACGAAAATTTAACAGATCAAAATTTTTATAGATGAAATTTCCTGACATACCGTACTGGAGCGTTATTAGGCACAACTTTCGTATAGGTGCATTTTAAGCACATGTTTTGTTGCAGCGCTCAATATACTTGCATTGAAAAAGTGTTCTTCATTAGGCGTATCTCACGTATAAGTGCATACTTCTGAGCTTTGAAATATAAGTGCATGCACCTAATAACACACCAGTACAGTATGGTATCAGCAAAATTGTCATTTCTCATACAGGTACAAGCGCTTGAGCACATGATAAAGCTAAAAATGACTAAGACCAGCTATAATGAAGATACACGTTTTCAGCTTGTTACAGCTAGCATCTTCAATTGCAATCATCCCTACTTGTCATTGCTAAGCAGCAAAAATAAATTATGTGCAAGATATCACATGCGCCTTCTCTCATGTGAAATGAACAAAAGGCTAGATAGTGGTATAGAGAAACAATGTATATCATACAAGTAGTCTGATAGAGGCATGCTGTTTTATGTTCATGCTAACAGAACTACGTGCAAGTCAGTGCATGATCAAGTTTATTGACAGATTGTAAGTTGTAACCATTTCCTTGGTAGCGCTATCATGAATCAGTTTGATACACGATGCTGTGAACTTAAAATATTGCAAACAAAAACTACTATTAAAGCATTGTTTTCAGGTGACCTATATACCTTTTCCAAATCCATACACTTGGTAGGAAATCCATGTATGTACTTGGCAGGCTAGAATGTACAATAGTGATTGGACGATAGGCTTTCTCACACCACACGCTGCGAGACAGGCCAACTAGTTTTGCAGGTTTTGTTTCTCTGTCATAATTCGCAAACTCTGCTGAGTCTATGGAGAACCAAGGAGTACAATAGACTGACGAATGCTTTGACAATTTTCTTGTGAGCTAGCCACTTCTTTTCAGCTAAGTGTACCAAAAACACAGGACTAGATGAAGACACTGCTTTGTCATATCCCACAGAATTTGACAGAAATGTTTGATCATGCTTTGAAAACAAGTAGTTAAGCTCTAATACTGCATGAACTGAATACCATGCTTTCACCACACAATAACGTTATATGATATTGCATATGTACATGGTACAGAATAATCCAATGCAACTTACGAGAAACTATTGTTTCATACGATGGAGTAGATGACATCATCTCATGTCTTGATGACTGACGGCTATGCTGCAGATGACAATAAACACTAAGCAATGCTTTGCATAGCTATCATACACACCTTCTCTGAAGGTTTTATGTGTCCATATGCAGTTGAGGTTAGTGTATCTAATGTCTCTTCAAGTAGAATGTCATCTGATGATGTTATTGATGATGTAAGTGATACTTGTGATTGTATCTCACCTGTTGAATATTTACGTCTTGATCTCCCTTTCAGTGGCTTAGATGATTGACTCATTTCCTCTTTTGACCTGAGACTTGATTTTCTATCCTGCAGAATTAGTTACTATGCCATGCTAATACCATACTTTAAGGGTGCTCGGCACTAATTAATATTCATAAGGTGGAGCCGTTGCTATGGGCCAGATATCCAGATGTTACGAACGCATCGCTAGCTGCATAACAACACTACTGGATGTACTGGCCAAGTTTTAGCGCGGAAAGCTTACCGGGAAGGACCGCCAAAGGCACAACAAAAACCACGTCTACTCCTCAGAAAATATTTTCAGCAGAGCATGCCATATTGCTGAAACTACGTTTCTGTGGCTATCTCGACACGAGGAATCCAGTAACGGAGAGCTTTTGTCAGTACAGCGGCGACGAACAGTAATTACGTAACTTATCTTATCTTGGCTGTTGAGTACGCAATTCAAAAAATCTCTGTTACTGTCAATGTTGGCCATGTGTAGCTGACGATCTTGGCACCCCAACCAAGGCTTCATGCTCGAGTTTTATACTGTTTTGTGCTTTCCCAGCACGTACACAAATACAAAGTGCATAATGATATTCACAACTATGCATGTACTACTGACAGCCTTATGAATATTAAACAGTGCCTAGCAACTTAATTGTACAATCTGATTGGTCAAAAGCAGGTTAAATTAAGCTGACAAAACATGCCATCATTCAGCTGTGTGTCGTTGCTTAAGCTTGGAGTAGATAATAGAACGTGTATTTAAGTGAATCTAAGCACATTTGGTCTACAATATCAGACACAAACCCTGCTCAAAATCAGTTTTATCAAGATTAAAACCTTTCTTAGCAAACCATTTTTAGTCGCTAATTCTCATTGAAAGTATTGCGAGCACACTTTGATATGCTCATGTAGTCTACAGTACAGAAATGGCAGTTCACCTTTTTAATGGTCACTTCAGTACCACCAACAGTCAGCTTGACCACACCCATTTCTGCTAACATGTGAACACTTTCTGATGCTAGTCTCACTAACTCCTCCATCAGATATCGAGGAGCACAGCACACGACCACAACACTACCGTCTCCAATAACCACAATTTGAACACGATCAGCCAAGTGCTGAAAGCTCATCTGAAGAACGTCACGGATATCCTTCAATGTCTTCTCCTTGGCTTTCCACTGAAGTTTAAATGTTATTTTGTCAGTGGATAGAATGTATCGAGGATAGTCCTCACGAAATGATCTGACATACGAGTGATTGTTAAGGGTTTGTTGACAGAATGAGTCGAGTATGCTGTGATAAGTTCTAATACTACGCTTGACTTGTTGCAGGTTAAAGTGATTGGCAATCGCTTCAAAGTAGGCAAAGTCGGTTAGTGAGGATTCATTGCGTACAGCTTCCATTACATCATCAGTTGTGACAGCATCTTGGAAGGGAATTTGAAACTCAGAGAATGTTCGGCACAGATATCGCTTGAGGTCATCTACTGGTACCTGTGACTTGACTGTCTCGCACACATTGTCAAACATTCTGCCAAAACTTTCTTGAAGAAGAATAAAATCTCTTTTGTATGCAGCAGACACAGCGTACCATCCTGCAGGTGCATAATTACCGTATAGCATAGAAATTTCGAGAGGGGAAATTTTTCGAGAATTATAGACCATTTGCAAAAAATTTATCCGCAAAAGTCTTGTTTTTGTTGACAATGATAGGCCAATAGCGCTGATTCATGAAAATAATATTCGTCAAATGCTCTATTTGCGAAAATTTCCTCTAAACAGTATATCGTACTGACCTCTTCTCTCCATGAGTCTCTCGGTTGGTCCAGTTGCAGGCTTAAGAGAATCTGTAAAATACAAATTAGATCTAACTCTAACAATCTGAGCTGTTCTTGCACAACTCACTCAGTTCATTCCTCATCCTTGTTGCCAGATTAGCTGACTCAGGACTGTCCTTCAACACACTCATAAACACTTGAAACTGATCGGGATTACTGTGGATGGAGGCAGTGACTGCTGTTATTATGGCGGTGCTGTTCTGGAGTTGACTCCTTCCTTGCGTGCTGACTTCAGAGACCAGAGCTCTACTAACCACGCCTTCTTGAAGGAGCTTGGAGGCGACAGTAAGTGGATGGATGATCGCCTCCTGGAGGTCATTGTGATGGCTCTGGATGATCTGTTCCTCTGGTGATGACCCGCTCCATAGTCCAAGAGTGTTCCCCATTTAATATGCTCAATCCTCATCCCCAGACTTGTTCCTCATGTTCCTGGCGTCGCCTGGCGGCAAGCTAAGACAAGAATGCGGTGGGTGTGTCGCCCAGCCTGTCGAAGAGCCTGAGCGAGATCACACGTGGTTGGCGCGAGCTCGAGAGTGAGCTAGACAAGTAGTCTAGACGGGGTTCTGGGCTAACTGGTACTGGCTTAAACAATGAAGAAGTGAGGCTATATGATTGATCTTTCCCGCGGCAGTATCGGTTGACCCTGTATCGAAAGATTGACTTTGCCCATAAGATTTCAGTCCTTCAATCTGCTGCTTTATAATCTGACTTCCTAGTTGTAGTATTACAGTTCAAATGTCAAGTGTGCTCAGCTGCTGATTGTAGCTTCTATCAACCAGGTTGTAACGTCTAGTATGAGTTTAGCCTTGTCCCAAGTCCCTCTAAATGTACCAATAAATTGTGGGGCACAGTATACACACATGTCTTTCTATATTTCAACTCTAGTGTAGTGTACAAACTCTTTCTCTTCTCTTTAGTATCGTTTGTGGAGTACCTAGTAGGTGCTGGTATGAGCTATCCTGATGAAGCTGTCAGAGCATCTGTGGTGTATATTCTAGTACAGCTGTGTGTGAGGAAGGACGATACTGTGCTTGCTCTCCCTCTGGTCCACACCATGTGTCGTAGTCTATCAGTCAGTCTGGCTACATCACAATCTCATGAGCTCACCATCAACCTCATGGGTGAGGGCATTTGATCAATATTCCTGTCATTGCATCAAGCTAATAGGTTTCTTCATTGTTGTATTCTCTTGATCAGGTCTAGTGAGAGCATTATTGAAGAATCCAGTCTATGCACGATGCTTACTACAAGCAGACACTAACACTGAAGCAAAAGGTCATTCAAATAACATTAACTCGCTCTCTCTCTCTCTCTCTCTCTCTCTCTCTCTCTCTCTCTCTCTCTCTCTCTCTCTCTCTCTCTCTCTCTCTCTCTCCTCTCTCTCTCTCTCTCTCTCTCAGCTCTCTCTCTCCCTCTCTCTCTCCCTCCCTCTTTCTCCCTCCCTCACTCACTCACTCACTCACTCACTCACTCACTCGTTCTCTGTATTCCTAGCACTGTCACATGGCTGTTTATTTTTGATTATAGATTCAACATTTGCATCAGCTTTTAAAAGGGTGAGTTCTTTGTCAGCTTCTACATTTGAAGCAATAGATCACAGTTACTTACTACTGCACTTTAGTTATATCTGTCCCTGTCTTGGTATTTCTCATGTGTATCATTGTGTTGTTCAGGTGTTGTTGAGTCGTGATGAGGTGCTTCAGTTGTC
Source organism: Haliclona indistincta (assembly GCA_964017065.1). Lineage (NCBI taxonomy): Eukaryota > Metazoa > Porifera > Demospongiae > Haplosclerida > Chalinidae > Haliclona > Haliclona indistincta. Next base: position 9,782,107 of record OZ024787.1, on the reverse strand, counting down.
AGGAGTACAGTGTGTAGCTGAGGTACTGATCCATCATAGCCACTACACACAGGCACTGCTCAGAGCAGACATTGCTGGTCAGCACTAGTGAGAGACTGTGTGTGTGGAGAGAAAGAGAGTGTTTGTGATTTTATATTGATTTTTTTTTGGTTGATCTGTGCATACGTAAAACAAGAGGTCAAATAATCTCAACTTTTTCTGTCAAATCCGCAAAATTTTTGATATCCAAAATTCAATGCCCTGCAGTACATAAAGTGCAGTTTGAGCTGAATTTGAGTTTCTTTTCGTGCTTGTGTGTTTTAAGTCTGATTGCATGCTGACTAATACTTTTATTTCTTCTGTGCAGAATTTCTATTTGAGGCACTATCTAGTGATAATCAAACACTGGTCAGGTGTGTCATGTGTTGTGTGTGTGGTGTCTATCATCCTCTGGCTCCTCCATGATGCAGTGCTGTTCTTCAGTGTCTCAGTTCAATGGCTACTGTTGAAGACTTCTACACCGGCTGTCATGCAGTGTATGGTAAGATGGCTACTAGTACTGTTGCTGTGATGGTCTCTTCTCTCTTGCAGGGTTTGACTCCATTGCTAAAGCTGTGTCTGTAGCTATAGTGGTCAAGAACAACAAAGCAACTAGCACTGGGTGAGTGAGGGAGGGAGGGAGTGAGTGAGTGTGAGTGAGGGAGGGAGTGAGTGAGTGTGAGTGAGTGAGTGAGGGAGTGAGTGAGCGAGCGAGTGAATGAGCAGTGTGTGTGAGTGAATTGGTGGGTGAGTGAGTGAATGAGTGAGTGAGTGAGTGGGTGGGTGGGTGGGTGGGTGGGTGAGAGAGTGAGTGAGTGAGTGAGTGAATGGGTGGGTGAGTGAGTGAATGAGTGAGTGAAAGAGTGAGTGAGTGAGTGGGTGGGTGGGTGGGTGGGTGAGAGAGTGAGTGAGTGAGTGATTGAGTGAGTGAGTGAGTGAGTGAGTGAGCAGTCTGGTGTGTGGGTGAATGAATAGATGCGTGTGTGGTAAAAGCAAACTCCTTTTTCTTACAGGCTTAATCTTCTTGGACTCTTCTTGAGCAGGTTACTCATCTCATCATCGTAGACACTGAATTGTTGTGTTGTACGAAGCCATTCATCATTATCTGTGTTGTGTAGAGGTAGACCAGTGCTCAGTACAGACTCACTCCATCACTTGATGAAGACTGTTAGGACAGCTCTAGAAGACAGTGACCTGGACACTATCATTGGAGCTAGCAGCACTCTAGCTGAGATCATCAAGTGAGTACACACATCACTACCACTACTGTAGATCACTTCGTGAACAGTAAGTTTTGTGATTTTACGAAAATTACAATTTGGGTTTACATGTAGTTCTGGCACTCAAACGCACAATTTCTTTCAGTGAACCCCATGTATTGGCAGCCAATTAATTTTTGTGAAATAATAGGCAGCGAAATAATACGATCTACATTATTGCTTTCTCTGTTTACATGTATATAGTTTCAAAATTTTATGTTGAAATTTAGCCTCTTCCGTGCATGTTGTGGTGTACCTTAGATATTGTCCGCTCAGTAGAGCTGTCAATTGCGGTCAAGTTTTCGACCACATCTAGAATCTTGTGCTAATGTACTGATCGTTGACCTTGCTATTTCTCTCCATCCTCCAGGTCCCACTATATTCCCTCCTCCTATCCACTCACTTCTCTTCTCCCTCTCCTCGCTCTGTTACTGCATCATACTGAGATCACTGCTGCTACCAGCAGTACAGCCACACCCTCTGGACACACCCACACACCCCATGCTGACCACACCCACCGACTACTATCAAGGGTACTAAATGCCTTCAACAACATGTGCCAGTGAGTACAACCAAGAATAGTGTTACATTACTTTTTACACACAAATGCACATACATGAAAGTACAGAAAAATAATGTTATACTTCAGCTGTTGTGGTTATAAAAGGTTTGGGTACACTATAATTTACTTGCTAACATTATTTGATACATGTTTGTGAAGTATACCCATGACATTCAGACATCACTTTTTCAGAAAAAGGTTTCTCTCTCATGATTTGAATTTACTCTTTAGACAGAATGTGATTGTTTGACTCACTGTGCTGGTTATTGTGTCATTGTAGGTTGTGTGAGGAGCGGTTCTCTGGTGATGGTGGTCAGTGTGGTCAGGTCTATCATGAGCTAGCTACCTTCCTCCTCCATAGCTGTGATGATGTGCTCACTCCACTAGTACTGGTCAGAATACAACACCACTCATACCACACACTATCACGGCTATCCTGCACATTACTTTTGTCACAATCAAGAAACAGGTTCCCACATAATTATAGCTTTTCATTTAAATTACTAGACTAGAATATTATTGCAACACAACTCTCAGACGAACAATTTGATCATTCAAACAAAAAACCAAATGTCATGGAACCCTCCCTCTCTCTCCCTCCCTCTCTCCCTCTCTCTCTCTCTCTCTCTCTCTCTCTCTTTCTCTCTCTCTCTCTCTCTCTCCCTCCCTCCCTCCCTCCCTCCCTCCCTCCCTCCCTCCCTCCCTCTCTCTCTCTCTCTCTCTCTCTCTCTCTCTCTCTCTCTTCCTCCCTCCCTCCCTCCCGCCCTCTCTCTCTCTCTCTCCTTCTCTCCCTCTCTCTCTCCCTCCCTCTCATTCTCTCTCCCTCTCTCCCTCTCTCCCTCTCTCCCTCCCCCTCTCTCTCTCCCTCCCTCCCTCCCTCCCTCCCTACCTCCCTCCCTCCCTCCCTCCCTCCCTCCCTCCCTCCCTCCCTCCCTCTCTCTCTCTCTCTCTCTCTCTCTCTCTCTCTCAGGCGACCTCTACCAGTAGCCTCAACGATCTACCAAGCTGTGATCTCTTTGCTAGTCTACTCACGATATGGACAGCTCTATTCAACATCATCTCATCTGAGATCAGTGGTCCATACCATCACACTGTTAAACTAGGTATGTACAGCATTGAGAAACACAAGCCCATAGAATCTTTGGTCTGTTCTCTCATCTTCAGTTCAATCAGGATTCATTCCATTGACATTTGAAATGAGAGCATTGAATTTACAATCAAATGAGTGAGTTTCATATCATGACCACTAATGTACAGTAGCGGCTAATGTATGTGTACTTAGGGACACACTGATATTGTATTCCCATTAGTTGCTAAGTAGATTATGCAGCCACTTTCGTTTCTTTCTTCCTGTTTGTATCTAGTCATCAGTCTCTAATGGGCAGTGCTGGTGTTTTCTTCATAGAGGAGCTAGTCTATCATCTCATGATCAGGGACCCTCATGATAGATCATCTGCTGATCACATCAGAGCTACACTACACTCTGCTCTACCACTAATGAAGTGTGAGTCCTAGTAAGCCCTCGGTAATTTGGTAATTTAGAAATTGTCTGTGTACATTGTATAATGGTTAAGACTGCGTAAATTTTATTTTTGTTAAAAAAAATTGTGCTCCAAACTAAAATAATTTTTATTAGTAAGTTAAAATCGTGCACCCGATAATTTTGACCAAAATTGACAAAAAATTAATAAGCTTTGTACAGTCAAATTACACATGTGTGAGCAGTGTATTTCATTTGTTGCTGTCTATTCTCAGGTACTCTCACTAGTGCTCATGGCTACCTCGCTCAGCGTGTTGACCTGTATCACTCCAGTAGTCAGCTGTCTTCATCCACTCTCCTCATCCAGTCCACCATACTGGCTCTATGCTATATCAGTCTAAGACACAACACAGAAATGTATGTACAATAATAACCTACAACAACCAATGCCGTAATCGTAGAAGAGTATGCGCATTAAAACTTTTTGCATAATCTTCATAATTTTGTATTAGAGCAACAAAATTTTTACCCACGAAAATTTGGACATCTTTTCAGAAATTCATAAAAAAAAATTTATGGCGTAATTTGTATGTTTACTGTAGTTATTGTCAATCAAACAACCTAAAATTTCATAGAGTAATTCAAATTTTGTATGATCTGAAAATGTTTTGTTTAGAACAGTCTCGTGTTTATAAAATTTTCTTTAGTATGTAAATTTTCTTTCGAAGATGTTTTTTAACAATCCATGTTTGTTTTATTCATGTTTCTTTCTCTCTCTAGTTCGATGGATTCTGAGTCATTGTTACATTCATTGTCTTCATTCATCTCTCTCAATCCTGATATCCATCAGTTACCCATCACTATGATCAAACACCTTCTCTTAGTCTACACTACTGTGAGTAGCTATCATATGACACTGTCACATCTTCCTCTCTCTCTCTCATCTAATTTGCTAGGTCTGTTTCATGCAGCAAGCATCTGTGTCAAGACGTCAAAATGGTGCATACACTAAGCAATAGACTGTATTTAAATCCCCTTGCATCGTCCCAAATCCTCTCACTTCAACCCACATATTCCCACTTCCCAGATTTATACATGTAACTCTTTCTCTCAGTTTTAGTACTGGGCTAAGCATAAAAATTATGCATCAAAGGGTCAAAATTTAACAAGACTTGTTGCGTTTTAATTTTTCTGCATTTTGAGTCTTACTGTTTATGAGAATGTACATGTGTATTTGAGCAGTATCTCATTTGTGTCATTGTGTGTTGTTGTATAGTTGATTCTCTACTGGTGAGAGGAGTGATGAGACTATTTGATCATGACATAGCTGCTGTGTTCACTGCTAGTCAGCCATTGCTACACTGGGCCTACACACATGAACCACTGAGGAACAAAGTAGCCAACAACTGGGTATGATGAACTTACTGCAATAGTAGATACGATACATGACTCTTTGTGTATTTTAGTTTGTAATTTCTTAGCTGATTTGACTTTGTGTTTTCTCTGATCAGAGAATGAGTTGTTACATTATCTTTTTGTTGTAGCTACTCCAGTGGATGGTGTGTATGAGTGACTCTACGAAGCTGCGTCGAGAGCTGGTTGAGTTGGTTCAAGTGTGTCCACCATTGCTGGCTGATATAGAGGTGAGTTAGTTTGCAGTTTAGCGTGATAGACTGCTTCTGTGTCACCAAGCAGTACAGCGTTTTATTACTTATTGCATCAGCCACAAAAGTGTAAACCGTGATCCGTGCCTTATTTGGATTACATTGCATGATTCATTTTGAACACAGTTTACGCTCTACATTGACGCTTTTTAATTACAAGAAGTAGTAAAATTGCTGTAAAGGTACAGGTGGGACTGCATGCCCATCAAATCAGTGTCTTCATTAGAGTATTTAGTAATCAAAACAGTCCCTATTACTGCCTATTGTCATCTTGTTACTTTAAGGCTCTTTTGATAACAGAAGACAAAGAAAGGTCTGAACAGGTGCTCTGTGTACTGGAATCACTAGCTGAACAGGTTATTCAATCATTGAAGAAAATACATCAGATATTGTGATTGTGTGTGTAGGATGTTTGGGTGAAGCGTATTCAAGCAATGACTGTGAAATGTCTACTGCAACGAAGAGTAGACCCTTTATCAGGTTGGTCATTGTTGTTCATTGGCAACAACTAAATAACTGCTGGTCTGTGTAACCATAGTTAGTAACCTGTTTACTACTTCTCCCTCCCTCTCTTTCTCTCTCTCTCTCCCTTCCTCTCTCTCCCTCTCCCTCTCCCTCCCTCTCCCTCTCCCTCTCCCTCTCCCTCTCCCTCTCCCTCTCCCTCTCCCTCTCCCTCTCCCTCTCCCTCTCCCTCTCCCTCTCCCTCTCCCTCTCCCTCTCCCTCTCCCTCTCCCTCTCCCTCTCCCTCTCCCTCTCCCCTCTCCCTCTCCCTCTCCCTCTCCCTCTCCCTCTCCCTCTCCCTCTACCTCTACCTCTCCCTCTCCCTCTACCTCTACCTCTCCCTCCCTCCCTCTCTCCCTCTCTCCCTCTCTCTCCCTCCCTCCCTCCCTCCCTCCCTCCCTCCCTCCCCCTCTCTCTCTCTCTCTCTCTCTCTCTCTCTCTCTCCCTCCCTCCCTCCCCCTCTCTCTCTCTCTCTCCCTCCCTCCCCCCCTCTCTCTCTCTCTCTCTCCCTCTCTCTCTCCCTCCCTCCCTCCCTCCCTCCCTCCCTCCCTCCCTCCCTCCCTCCCTCCCTCCCTCCCTCCCTCCCTCCAAAGATGTCAGTTGTGGTGCTGTATTGAAGCTACTAGTAAAGTTTCCTATCACTGGAGAAGCTGACCCTAAACTCATCATACAAGGTAAGTTACAAGGACTCATCCCATAATCAACATAATTTCTCACTGCAGTCACTAACATCATTGTGAGGTGAGTCTCTCTCCTGGTTAGTGTCATTATCAGTGTTGTTGTTGACTGGTGGTGGTACAGATCCAGTGTGTCTACACCAGAAGGTATCATGGCTACCTACTGTGGTCTACAGGTACTCCATCAGCTCACTAACCAGCCAGGATCATCACAAGGTATGAGTTACTGTTCCCTTGTCATAGCCAGTACTTTGTGCTTAGGCAAAATGTACCAATGCACAGTGTGTTGATGACAAATTGTTTGATAGCTGTTGTATGGTTGTCTTATGCACAGTTGCTGACTTACTGCTCAATAATAAGCCACTCCTCAACAAACTGACCTCTTTCATCACCGTGGTAAGAAAGAAATGATATCATCATAAGTTAGCATCTTGTGTTTGGTGTAGGAGAGTGTTGCTGGTGGGAGACAGTGTGTAGCTGTGTCACTAGAGCTGGTGGGGTCACTAGTGGAGAGATACCAACACAGCCTCAGTGATGTGAGCAGTAGATTATCAATACAATCTACATCTGTTACTGAGTAGTGTTGGGAAGTTACTGTGGGAGGTACTATCTATTCAGTGAAGTCCCAAGCCTATAGGTTATGTCAACTGTCTTCCCTACACTGTCTGGCTCCTGGAAAACACTTTTCTGTAGCTTACTTGCTGATTTTGAAATTGATAACTGCTAAGTTGACATCTGTATATGTGTGCTAGTACTGTGTCTGTTAATGTGTGGTGAAAATAATCACTGTTCATGTTCTCTCATTACACAGTGTTACACTGAGTCTATCACACTCTGGTATGATGTGCTCTTGCGAACTTTGACCTCTACCAACCCTCACATTATTGGTATGTTACTTGCAGCACTCCATCACTCATATCTGTGGTGTTTGTTGTTAGGTGCAGGACTTGTGTTATGGAGAGCAGTCACCTCTGAGAAGCGGAAACCATCTTGTTTGAAGATAGTTCACAAGATTGCTGGTAAGGAGAAGGAGTCCATCAGACAGCTAGCCTTCCTGTTGATCAATATAATAGCAAAGGTGAGCCCTGGGACAATATTGTAGTCAACTTATGGTCACTGTAAATAATATTTTAGGAAGATGAGTTGTTGACCAGCAAAGCTATTGAAGTCTATATCAACCTTCATGTGAACCACCCCTTAGATGGTATCTCACCCTCTCTCTTTTCCACCCACTTTGTAACTTGATCACTTGTTCACTGCAGGCTCAAGTCACTCATGGATTAAACAGCTAATACAGTTCTTGTGTTGGCGACATAACCAGCAAGGGCTACCCATTCAATACCAACCACTAATCAATGCTGTATTTTAATGAATGAATTTCACAAACCTTTGGCATGTCATGCACATTCTAGCCTACATATAGACCGTCAAAGTTGCTGTATTGGGTGGGTTGCAGCAGGAACTTGGTTTTGGCCTGTTGACTATTTATTTAAACTTAATGCTAACCAGAAGACAGTAAAGTGCTGACCCAGAGGAGGTCGGACGCAATTAACCTTTACCTAATAATTGCGAACTTTTAATGAAATTCTTCTACACTCACGTGATTGAAAAGTAATCTTAATTTTTAATTGACGGGACTTCCTCTCTGCTGATGAGTAGCTACGTAGCGAATGACAACTGAAAGCGCGGAACTTCGACAGTCTTACCAGCTGTTCGCGACAATCTCCTAGATTTGAATGGCAGGTGAGGGGTAGAACCAGCAGGCAGCCCCCTCTCGCGCTTTCGTCCACTACTCATCAGCAGAGAGGAAGTCCCGTCAATTAAAAATTAAGATTACTTTTCAATCACGTGAGTGTAGAAGAATTTCATTAAAAGTTCGCAATTATTAGGTAAAGGTTAATTGCGTCCGACCTCCTCTGGTGCTGACCACTAATGATCATGCATTGAGTGCCCGGGAACGAGGCTATGGTCATGGAGTGCAGCGATATCATGATACGTAATAATAATAAATAATAATAATTTTTTATTATTCATTTCGTAGTTGCATGTGTAAATTCTTCAGTCGGTATAGAACCATTCTGTATTAGTTCTGTATAGCATGGCATCATTTTGCCTTGGTGAGTTAAGAGTAATGCATGCATGTAAGCTTATTAATTTTGTTTTGCCAGATGACGAACCGACTATTACGAATCTACAAGACATAAAAAACGGAGATGGTTTAGATGTCTTTGATACCATTGCTGCTAAAGACTTTTCGTTGTTTGGCATGCGTCTCTTGAAAGATGACAATGGAACAAAGGTTGACCTTATTTTGAAAGATGAAAGAGCCAAAGGCAACGGCAACAGCAGTGTCGTAAGAAAGATTCTGCAAGAATGGCTTGACCGAGGAGGAGATAATCTAACTTACCATCACCTAATTGATTGTATCAGAAAGTCTGGTATGGGAGCATTTGCTGAAAGGATTGAAGCTATGGCAAAAAAGGGAACAGGTAGGTGTCTGTTTTACTAACCTCAGTTAGCTCATGAATTCATATTACTACAGGTAAAGCTCAACCAAGATCGGCTGACAAGCGGGCCCAGTGCACTGTTAATGTTTCGAATGAAGGTACCTATCTATAAAATAATACATTTTGATTTTACCAATGCAGTGCGCATCTTGTGAAGTGTCTCTTGCATGTAATAGCCTCTTCAAATTTTCACAATGCACAAGAAAACGCAATGGATGGGACGAGGCTGTATACCATAGATAATACAGTACACGGTGGATATGCAACGAGCCCGTATACTGCAATCCGGGGTGGGACAATCACTGTATCGGGTAATACGGAAGTTTCCAAATATTTACAAGAAATGAATGGCTGCAGCAGTAGTAGTGTGTGCTCAAGACAAAATATTGAGATCCTTGATCTTTTTGTGCATACAAACGTATTTTGATGCAGTAGAGCAAGAATGTTGGTATTCATTGGCATTGTCCTGGTATTATCAGTCTTGCCAATAATCTAATGCAAAAAAACCGTAACAACAAGCTTGTTCCCTGCTACTTGGCGGCGTGTCTACTGTTCTCTACGAAGCGTAGCGCTCTAATAGTATTTTGATGCACTGTACTACACAAAAAGCTACCGAAAAACATACAACAAACCAGCACTACACAAACCAGGACTGTACTAATCTAACACAACACAGGATTTCAGGGAAAACGGTGGAATTTGCAGCCTAGCAATAATTATAACAAGGCTATTTTACAGCAACAGCCTCTTCTTCAACAGCAAATAAACACGTGTGCTATTTGATGCAGCTTCTACCCGCTTCTCAGAACCGTAGAAACAGCTTTACAACTTTGTGCAACACGCCCACGCCCAATGCAGTGAGTGTTTCAACACACTTCCGTGGACCCCTCCGTTTATTACCCCGTTGTGTATCCACTTGTACTGTATACCAAGGGCTTATCAAACCGCGAAGCGGCAAGAGGGCATGCAACTATAATGTAGACGGCATAGTGCTGAGAGTTTCTATAAATAGAATTTACAACTTTTAACCCTTTAAGCCCTAATGACGCCATTTGGCATCATACATACTTCAGACACCATGATTTTATCCAAAAGTGCTAAAATATTCCGAAATTCAGCTAAATTGAAGAATGTACAAATAACCGTAGCAAATCCAGTGGTTTTCAGTGCACTCCTGCACTGAACGTATTTCCAACCAGCATTTCTATAGCTTCAGTATAAATTTCACAACATTTTAGGAAAACGAAATGGCCGCCGGAAAATTTTGAACATTTTACAACTTGAGGACGTTCGGAAAACACATTTTCCCACATTCTCCATGATCTGGGCTACATTTAGCACTCACCAAAACCACTGCTATTTATATGTACTTTTTATTAGCCAGCCCCAAAGTACTAACTTTGAACAAAATTTGACGAGGTCGCTGCACTTTATTGGCTTTACTTTCGAAGTGGGAGGAGCATCTTGATCGACTTGAGAGAGCAATTGCAGCTACTCACTGGTGAAAAAGGACGCAAATTTGAAACCAGTAGCACAAAAGACACACGAGATATTCGCAAGAAAATTGGTCAGCATTTATGAGGTTAAAATTCCAGCAAGATACATGTAACTTAGTATTTAAAGGGTTAATACGTTAATGTTTCCAGTTGGTCACGTGCACTAGGATTATCTGCTGAGAGTGCGCATGTACCGTAGTTTGCAAATCCGTTGTCTCAAGCTCACAATTAATTAACCATAGCACGTACGCTACGCATACGCGATTTGACTGCACAACCCATTTATATTTCATCAATGCGCATGCTTCTTGATGGAAAAGCTACGCAAAAAGTTGACAACTGATTTGCAAATTACGGTACACACTGTTCTGTCGATGTCGCCATCGATACTGCACAGCGCACATGTAACAAAGACAAAGATGAACCTAGAGAACGATTCTGGAGAATGGCTCTGCTGTCTCAGCGTCTGTAACTTCTTGCGCAAAGCTGTGGCTGCCAAGGTTGTACTCATAGGTGTTTTAGATGTAATAGATCCAGGTGAACTGCTAGTATGCTTATCCATTGGCACTGAGTCACTAGCTGCCGCTCTTGATATGCACTGCCGCTCTTTTGTAACTGGAATTCAGGACACACCTGGACACTTTTGCAAACGTCCGTTTATGTGTGATTATCTTTTCATACATGAAGCACCAAGGCTGCAGATGCCTCGGTGGAATGCCACCATTTCACATACACAGTAAACTGCAGCTATTATACCTTTCTGAACAGCAATCACAATGCAGTATAATAGTTATGCAATCGGAAGTCAATCAGTGCTGACCACTAATTCAACTGGGCGTGTCTGTAATGTTCAGTTCGAGTGCAGGGCACAGCACACGAGCGATCGAGATAGCGTCCATAGCTTGCTTACACAATTTCTTTAGACATGTGCTGCTATCCTGTAGTGAAAGTCTAACCTATCAGCTTCTAGGCAGTCAACTGTGGATAGTTTTGTGCTACGGAGAACTCTAGATTGCCAGCAACGGCCATCGATCGCGAGGTAAGCAAATTACGCCATAACTCGAGAACGAAGCTTCATATACAAGTCTGCCACGCTGTTCACAAACTCACTGGCTGCAAGGCAGCCTGCTGTAGACAACTTTGATTCCAGAGAAGTTTACATCACCACCAACAGCCATCCAGGTGTGCAATTTTGTGGTAACTTACGCACTAATCTTTAAAATCAAACTTCTTAATATTCAAATCTGAGCAAGTATCGATTTCTACCTGTGTTGCTTGTTTCAGCGAATAGTTTTCAGCGAGCTACAAGAAATCGTTGCGACAGACTGACTCACTGACTGACTGACACCACAACTACTGTATGCCTCGTGGCTCTGAATAGTCTCCATACAACTAGACGTGAATTATTTGTTTTTGAATTGTCACTATAACTTGAGCTATACACAAACATGTCTGAATGCTGGGTGCCTTGGCTATTTCAATGAGATTCATGGAGGCTTCAGCACTTATCGACGATGCATTTCTGCATCAGCTGCGCCATTAGTTTTTGAGCGGCGCACTTCAGGAGACTCAGTGTTGTTTTAGCTTCGATCTCGCTCAAACATGATTGCATGTATGACGAGTGCATTGGGCAAAAAGCTTCCAGCCTACCACAAAGGACTCTCTACTGTCATGACTATAACGCTACTAGTGCTGTGGGTGTGATTTTTAGTGACGTCCTGATTTTTAGTGACGATCTCTGCTACGTAAAAAAACATGGCGTCATTGTATTTTGCTAGCTTCATTTGGAAGATGGTCTAGTCCTCGTGTATCTTCAGTTTGCTTGTCGTTTTAGTTCAAATTCTGAGCCGAACTTCACTAAAGCTAGCTCTAGGAGACTCCAGCTCCAGGACTATCATATCATTTTACTGACTCAGCTTCAACTCTTCATGCATGTTTTATTGCTTAGTCTTGCTATCTGCATAAATGCAAGAGTTGTTGTGCATACACTAGCTACATAACATGGCAGAATATAAAAATGGCTGTTTTAGTATGCATGTAATTAATATTCGTGATAAATTTGATATTCAATAATGTTGTTTGTGCTTTACAATTCATGTCTTTATTATTTGTTCCATGCTTTTTGACAATTTGCACAATTTCGAAACTGCGTTACATAATATTTGTCAATTGCCAAATTGCGTGCCAATTTCGATATTGTGCAAACAAGACTTCTACGTAATTTAGAAATGCTCTATCTCAGTGCAACAGCCAACATAACAATTGTGCAATAGGGTACACATTTTCGAAATTGGCACACAATAATTGGCAATTGACATTTACACAAATTTCCAAAATGCGCGGAACATATTAGTTCAGATGTCTATGTGAATAACAAGTATGGAAAGTGTTTGTTTTCTGTAGATTCTAGGGCAGCACCACCTACTGCTACTCATCCTGTTACTTTTGATGGTAAGTATTTCAAATTTCTGTCACTGCAAAAATAATTACTGTATTAGGTAGTAATTATTAATTACTGTATTAGCAATTCAAAAGAATTGCTGCATGCTGGTGAAATAGCTATAGAAAATTAACTTTGGGCACTTGTTTCCAACACGCAGATTCATTGCACGAGCAGTTGTTTTTATGCATGCATATTATACTGTGTGTTGACAATGGCAGTATTATACAATGGCATGATTGGAAGTAGCTAATGAGGTATACTATTTCCACAAATACTTGTGGGTGGGTGCTGGTGGGTACATAAAAAATTGATGCACTGTGCCAACCAGGAGCAAATAATGGATTCTTTATTTGCTCTTGATACTGCTTATCACAGTTTTAAGCTTATCCTTTTTACAGGTGATGAAGCCACAGATCATTCAATAATTGGTGAGCCCTTATAATTTTGCACTCTCACAAGGGCAATAACTGACTGTAGTAAAGTTGAGTTGCCCGAGTAACGATCGAGGGCACATGCAGCCGACTGTTCGAGGATAACTCGACTTTCCCTAGATCAATGAATGCACCGAAGGTGCAGATTAGTCAGGCGTGGCCTGACTATTCGCGTTTCACGTAATAGTCAGGAGACACTAGTACCATCGATCTGTATCTCTGCAACTATAGTTGCAGAGCCAATCAGATTGCAGAACCATTACGAAGAATGTAGTAATGACGTAATGTGGGCGTTACCTCGTGTGTCAGAGTACTAGCTATGGCATCTGGCGATTGTGGCGAGTCTCTCGATTGTGGCGAGTCTCTCGATTATGGCGAGTCAGTACTCCACAGCCAAGGCAGACCACTGCCTTTTCTTCTGATTGCGAACGTACAGCTACAGCCAGCGCCATTGCAGTTGGTCACGCCCACAAAAATTGAATTCACGTTGCGTAATTAAATTCCTCTGCTACAGGTACAGTGTTCTAATGTCTCCTGACTATTACGAATAGCCGTTTCGCTAAAAACAAAGTTCAAAAGGCACCTGCCAGGAGAATTTCACGACTGTTCGTGGGTGTTTTGGTCTCGTCACTGCTCGCGTAAAGGCGCTAGGCGAGTTGAAGAAAGAAGAAGAAGAAGAAAACGAAGATGACGAAAGTCGATTTTCACCGTTTCCAGGTTCGTCACTTTAGTAACAATTTCGAGCAATCTCTTTGCTACTGTAAGATGGGGCAACGCCAGAGAGCAGATCTAAGTGTCTTTGGACGTATAAAATTCATCACCAGGCGAAATATCAGCGTTTGAACGCTAATACATTGTATGTAGCCGCCATCTTGTTTTCTCGTTCAACCCTACATAGGGAGGCACTACCGTGCCTCCCTAATACCTGATCTGACACATTAGGGAGGCACGGTAGTGCCTCCCAATGTAGGGTTGAATGGGAAAACAAGATGGCGGCTACATACAATGTATTAGCGTTCAAACGCTGATATTTCGCCTGATGATGAATTGTATACGTCAAAAGACACTAAAATCTGCTCTCTAGCGTTGCCCCATCTTACAGTAGCAAGGAGATTGCTCGAAATTGTTACTAAAGTGACGAACCTGGAAACGGGGAAAATCAAGTTTCGTCATCTTCGTTTTCTTCTTTCTTTCTTTCTTTCTTTCTTTCTTCCTTCCTTCCTTCCTTCCTTCCTTCCTTCCTTCCTTCCTTCCTTCCTTCCTTCCTTCCTTCCTTCCTTCCTTCCTTCCTTCCTTCCTTCCTTCCTTCCTTCCTTCCTTCCTTCCTTCCTTCCTTCCTTCCTTCCTTCCTTCCTTCCTTCCTTCCTTCCTTCCTTCCTTCCTTCCTTCCTTCCTTCCTTCCTTCCTTCCTTCCTTCCTTCCTTCCTTCCTTCCTTCCTTCCTTCCTTCCTTCCTTCCTTCCTTCCTTCCTTCCTTCCTTCAGCGCCTTTACGTGAGCAATGCCGAGACCAAAACACCCACGAACAGTCGTGAAATTCTCCTGCCAGGTGCCTTTTGAACTTTGTTTTTAGCAAAACGGCGATATAAATTCCGCGATTTCTCGATCGTGATCCATTGTCAGATAATTACAACCGCCGTACAGGTCTACAAACAAGTGTGGGTGGGGCTCGTGTCCCTGCATGCGTGCATGCGTAGGCGAACTGACATGTACAGTATAACAAATATTTTAGCTACTGTACAAGTTTAAAATTCTTAATAATAATCAACAAATGGTGGAAACATATACGGTTCAGTACGTGCATGATATTGAACTGCACTTCGCTGAAAAAGAATAAAGACACAAACAAAAAAATTAAAAGATTTCTATCGAAATCAGAAGGATGTATAGGGTTGTGAAATCTACCGCTGGTCTACAATGTAAACCAACAAGGAACAAGCATGGAATGGTAACACGATTGACTTGCTAACAGACCATAGATCCCTACATCAGTGCCTGCTGTGGTTGGCTATAGCTATTTGCTGTTGCACCTGACGTGCCTTCAGCTTGTGACATCTTGTGTACAGCCACTGATGTAGGGATCTATGGTCTGTTAGCAAGTCAATCGTGTTACCATTCCATGCTTGTTTCTTGTTGGTTTACATTGTAGACCAGTGGTAGATTTCACAACCCTACATCCTTCTGATCTTAATTTTCTTTACTGTAAGAAAACTGCAGCTATACTAGAATTCTGTAGGCGAGCATGACAGTGCATGACAGTCTTGACCACAGATGACACATTCAGCCCTAGAGCAGCTGAGCATGATAAACAACAGCCTTGCACTCTTGCACTTTTTAAATGGTGCACTTGCAGATGTCTTCACTGCAAAAATAATTATAACAAAGTATGATACTTATTCAGCTGGCTGCATTCAAATAGCACAGAATAGTCTTCACTGCAGTGGCGGATCCAGGAGTGGGCCAGGTAGGGCCTGGTCCACCCAAACTAGTCCAGCTAAAAAATTAATTTTAAGGTTTTAACTATAGTGCAGCACTCTTACTGTTCTGAGCAGAGTTCTCACTACTAACTAGCGCGTTTGGTGCCAGAGTCAATTATTTACGCTCCTCATGAATATTAATTAGCCAAAATTTTGCCCCACACATTGGCCCACCTAATCTTATTTTTCTGGATCCGCCACTGCTTCACTGTAAAAATAATTATAGCAAAGTATGATATTTATTCAGCTGGCTGCATTCAAATAGCACAGAAGCTGCAGAAATTTATTTTAGTTATGCCAGGAGCGCATAAAAGAAAGGAGCGTTTAACCGCGATTTATCCAAACGTACAGTGCGACACGTGCGCGTCCACTTCCATATTAGGAAGTTTTTGGCAAGTGGCCATTCACCGGTCGGTAGCTTTTGACGTGTGTGGTGTTCAGATTGCCAGCAAGTCTGTCTGCCTTACATTTTCTACCTACAAGAAGGCCCATAGCTCGCACCAACAGCTTGAAAATCACGGAAGACACCAATATTATCTTTAGTGGAGGGCCGCACCGAAAACCACGTGCGCCGCACGCAGCATGCGGCGGAGTTTACGTTTGGATATTTTCATTGTGTGCATTGAAGTTGAATGCTCCTTCCTTTTATGCGCTCCTGGTTATGCAGTGATTGCAGTCAGAAGCCAAACAGTGCTATCCACATGGTGTGACTATTAAACTGGGCATGTCTACAATGTTGCACGCGGGTGAGTAGTTTGCTAGCTTCCTCACGCAGTTTCTACTGACCCAGGCTGCTAGCCACAGACCGGTCTTTACTGGTCGAGCTCACTGCTCCACGTTAGCTAACACTTTATGACTGAAACTTGCTATAATCGATGTTTATCAACAGAAAAAAACAAAACTCATACTGGAGCACGCCTGCAAGATACCATTGCTGGAAAATAAAGCTACTTGCAAAGTTATGAATCTCATTAACCCTTTAAGCCCTAATGACACCATTTGGCATCATACATACTTCCGACACAATAATTTTATAAAAAAGTGCTAAAATGTTCCGAAAGTAAGCTATATGAAGAATACGAATAACAGTAAAAAATCCAGTTGTTTTTGGTTCGGCCCTCCACTAAACATAATATTGGTGTCCAGCATTTCTATGGCTTCAGTGCAAACTTCACAACAATTTAAGAAAAAATTGGCTGCCAAGAAAATTTGGACATTTTACGGCTTGAGGGTGCTTGGAAAACACATTTTTACACATTCTCCGTGATCTGGGCTACATTTTGCACTCACCAAACAACTGCTATTTCCATGTACTTTTCAGTAGCCATCCTCAGAGTACTGACTTTGAGCAAAATTTGACGAGATTGCTGCACTTTATTGGCTTCACTTCTGAAGTGGGAGGAGCATATTGACCGACTTGAGTGCGAGCAATTGCAGCTACTCACTGGCGAAAAAGGACGCAAATTTGAAACCAGTAGCACAAAAGACACGAGATATTCGCAAGAGAATTGGTCAGCAATTACGAGGTTAAAATTCCAGCAAGATAATTTAGTAATTAAAGGGTTAAATTGGTGCGGCTCGCAGTACTACACAATACATGGTAATGCCGGAGATCTAGTTTACAATTTTCTCACAAGACTTTTGATTCTGTGTAGAGAACTGTGTTCACTGACTAGCAGATAAGCAACTTGCGGAGGGATTGACACAGCGTTTTTGGAAAATTCGCTCTTGGGAAGTTTATGATGCATTATACGCTGGTTGCTAACACACTCTGTCTGCTTATCGGCGACAACTCACAATTCAAGAAAGGCAGTGGGAAAAGGCTGTCAATTGCTCGAGAATGCTGTTGGCTTGAAATAAGACGCTTTTCATTGACTAGCTGACGCTATATGTCACATTATCTTGTGAGAAAAATTAGTACAGCATTTGTGGAGTTGAGTGTGCTTAGCACTTTGCAGATTACAACAAGAGTCGTTGGCTATGTTAGGAATGTAGGAAACACATTGTGATGCTATTTTTGTGCTGTTCAGTAGGCTCTGTTGGACAAAAAAAAACAACAAAAAAATTTTGTACATTACTATTAATAGGCGAACAGTAACCCGCCAATGAATAACCGGAATGTTTAAATTGATAACCCCCTAAGGCTATTATTACAATGCAAAATGCACCGCCATGTAAGAGTGGTTTGAGTGTTTTAATTTCAGTATATCATTGATGGTGATGACTGAGTTTGTAATTCCATAACAAATGGCAACTGACAGCAGTAAAAGCAGCCATTCACTATGCCCACCATAAACTGAAGCAAATTGGCTAAATTTGTGACCATTCCCTTCTTGAGGCTTGTTATGGGTGTATTGTGCGATTTTGCAACAGAAATAGAAGAATATTCTATTTCTATTCTATTTCTATTCTATTCTTGCGGTACGCTTAAGTTTGTGGGTAAGATTCAGTAGTCTGTTTAGTTAATCTATGCATGACTTCTTCTTGCTACAGAGACACCTTTGTTTGATTTGACAGCAGATTTTAAAAAAAAGAACAAGGCATTGACATCGCCAAGTGAAGTATCAGCAGTGAAAGACTTTGCCACAAAAGTCAAAGTGGTCATTCAGACATGCAACGATGCTGAGTACTATGCTGCTCTAGAGAAGCTCAAATCTCCTGAAATTAAAAACCACGTATTCACCAAACCAGTTGAATATCCTGATCCTGAACTGACAATCGTTGTTGGCACTTTTGCTGGTGTAGATGCTGCTGTTATAAAAACAGAACAAGGAGCTAAGTGCAAAACTGAACTAGAAGCTGTCTTTGAAAATGTCTGTACAAATGCAACGTTGCTTCTTGGACTAGGCGTATGTTATGGTCTGAAGAAAGAACATGATCTCAAGTTTGCTGATGTTCTTGTTGGAAAAAAAATTGAAGCAATTCAAACACCCAAGTTTGGAGCTGATGGGGTTATGGATACCCGTGGCGAAGTCAAAGTGACGCCCCGATCAGTGCAAAAGATGTTTTGTGAGGATGCCGACTTGTGGGATGATTTCATTGTCTGCGAAGAACCTAGTAAACGTTTTGCCAGAGCATTCGTTGGACTTCTTGCCAGTGTATCAATCCTGATCAACGATCCCCGAGTCATACAAGGATTGAAAAACTCTCCTGCTCCATACCTAGGAGGAGAGATGGAAGGATGGGCCCAGATTGAGTACACACCAGAGCGAGTTAAGTGCATCATCATCAAGGGAATCGCTGACTTTGCAGATGGCACTAAAAATAAAGTCTGGCAACTAACCGCAGCCAAGGCAGCTGTCAACTATGCTCACTACAAACTGAAACAAGGTGAAATGGCTATTCTAGGATGCATGTAGTAATATTCACAATAATCATACTCAACAATGTCATTTTCGTTGCGCGATTCATGACTATAAAGAAAATTTAAAAGATTTCTATCGAAATCAAAAGGATGTAGGGTTGTGAAATCTACCACTGGTTCACAATGTAAACTAACAAGGAACAAGCATAGAATGGTAACACAATTGACTTGCTAACAGACCACAGATCCCTACATCAGTGGCTGCTGTGGTTGGCTATAGCTAGTTCAGCTAGTTGCTGTTGACTGACACCTGACTGCATTCAGCTTGTGACATAATATTGATCATGTACGTACAGCCACTGATGTAGGGATCTATGGTCTGTTAGCAAGTCAATCGTGTTACTATTCCATGCTTGTTCCTTGTTAGTTTACAGTAGATTTCACAACCGTACATCCTTTTGATTTCGATAGAAATCTTTTTAATTTTCTTGTTTGTGTCCTTTTTTTCTTTTTCAGTGAAGTGCAGGTCAATATCATGCACGTACTGAGCCGTCTTTGTTTCCACCATTGGTTAAGTTTTCCTGTTGTTGATGGCTTTTATTTATTATTAACAATTTTAAAATTTTAGCTGAAGATAATTGTTATAATTATCAGCTCGCCTACGCTGCGCATGCATGCATCATAGATTTATGAGACTACGTATCCGGGATTGGAAACGACGGTGCGATATCAATAGCAACGCGTACAAACTTCGTGAAGCACTCCGTGTCCGATTGAAAATGCTTATTTTTGGGCTAATTTTTGGCCTTTGTGACTCGTTTGCTGGAAAGCTGAAGGCGCTTCAAGGAGTCCAACCAGCTTTTCAGACTCGATGCGCTCTCTTCTCAGTGATGATAAAAGCTTAAAACCGAGATCGCTTTGAAAGAGTCTTTTGCGTGCAGTTTTTCATCTGCAAACAAACAGCGCATTTGCAAGGATCCCTCCTGTGAATTACAGAAGCTTCTGGTGGTTTACTTGGTTGTTTCTAAGTGTCAACCAATGCCTGCTGTATAAAGTAGTGTAGTATTTGGCTGCATTAGCAATTTGTGTAGAACAAAATTGTCGCTAGAGTAGAGAATTTAGCTGTTTTTAGTCGATTCACGGGAATCTCTTTTGGGACAATACCAAGCAACTGGGAGCCAAGACAGCCTTGCAGTTTAAAAGATCAACAATTGTTCCATACAACTGAATGGGTAGTACCATCAATGCATTTGTTTGTAGCCCTCAGTGTGCCTGTGAAATACCGGCTTTCTCGTTCGTTTCAAGACAAAAAGGCCTGTTACAGTACGAAAAATCGCTCAAGCTTCTATCAGCTCACAAACAAGCATCCCTGACGTGTGAAGCCAATTCGCACAGCATCTGCCGTGTGCCGGAGTCTCCTTTTAAGCGTTTGTCGTTTGACCGTTGCTGCGCAGCTGACAGCCATATTGCAAGTCCACCCTGACGCGGAGTGTTTCAACGCACATGCACCGTTTCCAATCCCGGTTACGTAGTCTCATAAATCTATGCATGCATGCAGTGCATACGAGCCCCGCACACACATGTTTGTAGACCTGTAGTGTACAGCGGTTATAATTATCTGGCAAGTGCATAATGGTGATGATTCTATACGAGCTTACACCGTTCTTCAAAGAATCCAGACAAATATGTGTTCTCCTTGATCCATACGGCGTGGCGATACTCAAGCTAGTCCTTGGTCACGTGCGCCACTGCTTGGTCACATGCGTAATGCGTGATCACAATAATGGCGTCTAACATTTAGCTGACAATGGATCACGATCGAGAAATTGCGGAATTTATATCGCCGTTACGCTAAAAACAAAGTTCAAAAGGCACCTGCCAGAAGAATTTCACAACTTTTCGTGAAACATATTTTTCGACTTTTCAAAATATCAGCGTTTAAATGCTAATACATTGTATGTAGCCGCCATCTTGTTTTCTCGTTCAATCCTACATAGGGAGTCACTACCGTGCCCCCCTAATATATTCGTCCAGATAATTATGTATTAACTATCATGGTAAATAACAAGTATGGAAAGTATTTGTTTTCTTTAGATTCAAGGGCAGCCCTACCTACTTCTACTAGTCCTGTCGCTGTTGATGGTAAGTATTTCAAATTTCTGTCACTGCAGAATAATGACTGTATTAGGTAGTTATTCAAAAGAATTGCTGCATGCTGGTGAAATGGCTATAGAAAATTAACATTGGGCACTTGTTTCCAACACGCAGATTCATTGCACGAGCAGTTGTTTTTATGCATGCATATTCTAGCCTACTGCGTATTGACAATGACAGTATTAGGGAGGCACGGTAGTGACTCCCTATGTAGGGTTGAACGGAAAAACAAAGATGGTGGCTACATACAATGTATTAGCGTTCAAACGCTGATATTTCACCTGGTGATGCATTTTATACGTCCATAAACACTTAGATCTGCTCTCTGGCGTTGCCCCATCTTACAGTAGCAAGGAGATGGCTCGAAATTGTTACTAAAGTGACGAACCTGGAAACGGTGAAAATCGAGTTTCGTCATCTTCGTTTTCTTTCTTTCTTTCTTCCACTCGCCTAGCACCTTTACACGAGCAGTGCCGAGACCAAAACACCCACGGACAGTCGTGAAATTCTCCTGGCATGTGCCTTTTGAACTTTGTTTTTAACGAAACGGCGATGTACATTCCGCGAGTTCTCGATCGTGATCCATTGTCAGCTAAGTGTTAGACGCCATTAGTGTGATTGCGCAATACGCACGTGACCAAGCTGTGGCTAGCGCACGTGATCGAGCACTAGACTAGCTTGAGTGTAGCCTCGCCGTATGGAACACGGAGAACACATATTTGTCTGGAGTTGTCGAATAACTGTAAGCTCGTGTAAAATCAACATTCTGCGCTCGCCAGACTATAACCGCCGTATGGTCTACAAGCAAGTGTGGGCGGGGCTCGAATGCATGCCTAGCCTGCATGCATGCGCGCTATGCGTAGGCGACCTGATATACAGCGTAACAATTATTGTGAGCTACAAGTTTAAAATTGTTAATAAAGAAAAGCCATCAATAACAGGAAAACTAAACCAATGGTGGAAACAAAGACGGCTCAGTACGTGCAAACATCACTGAATAAGAAAAAAGCACACAAGCAAGAAAATAAAAAGATTTCTATCGAAATCAAAAGGATGTAGGTTGTGAAATCTACCTCTGGTCCACAATGTAAACTAACAAGGAACTAGCATGGAATGGTAACACGATTGACTTGCTAACAGACCATAGATCCCTACATCAGTGGCTGTACATAAGAATGCACGTCAGGTGTCAATCAACAGCAACTAGCAGAACTAGCTATAGTCAGCCAAAGCAGCCACTAATGTAGGGATCTATGGTCTGTTAGCAAGTCAATCGTGTTACCATTCCATGCTAGTTCCTTGTTAGTTTACATTGTGGACCAGTGGTAGATTTCACAACCCTACCTCCTTTTGATTTAGATAGAAATCTTTTTATTTTCTTGTATACAAAAGCATGATTAGAAGTAGCTAATGAAATATGCGATTTCCACAAATACTTGTTAGTGGGTGCTAGTCATGGGCACATCAAAAATTGATCCATTGTTCTAGCCAGGAGCAAATAACGGATTCTTTTATATGCTCTTGATACTGCTTATCTTATCATACTGCCTAGTGATACTGCTTTTATGCTGATTCTTTTTTACAGGTGATGAAGCCACAGATGAATCAATAATTGGTGAGCCCTTATAATAACAGGAAAATAAAAAAGATTTCTATCGAAATCAAAAGGATGTAGGGTTGTGAATCTACCACTGGTTTACAATGTAAACTAACAAGGAACAAGCATGGGATGGTAACACGATTGACTTGCTAACAGACCATAGATCCCTACATCAGTGGCTGCTGTGGTTGACCTAGTGCTGTTGACTGTATGCTGACAAATGACGTGCATTCAGCTTGTGTACAGCCACTGATGTAGGGAGCTATGGTCTGTTAGCAAGTCAATCGTGTTACCATTCCATGCTTGTTCCTTGTTAGTTTACATTGTGAACCAGTGGTAGATTTCACAACCCTACATCCTTTTGATTTCGATAGAAATCTTTTTTAATTTTCTTGTTTGTGTCCTTTTTAGTGCAGTGCAGTTCATTGCACGTACTGAGCCGTCTTTGTTTTCACCATTGGTTTAGTTTTCCAGGCTTTTCTTTATTATTAACAATTTTAAACTTGTATAGCTAAAATTAATAGTTATGCTGTACAAATCAGCTCGCCTACGCATACATGCATGCATGAAGTGCATATGAGCCCCGCCCAAACTAGTTTGTAGACCTGTACGGCGGTTATAATTATCTGGCAAGCGCAGAAGACTCAGTGTTCTCCATGATCCATATGGCGGGGAGATACTCAAGCTAGTGCTTGGTCACGTGCGCTAAAAAACCACTGCTTGTTCACGTGCATATTACGCAATCATAATAATGGCGTCTAACACTTAGCTGACAATGGATCACGATTGAGAAATCGCGGAATTTATATTGCCGTTTCGCTAAAAACAAAGTTCGAAAGGCACTTTCGAGGAGAATTTCACGACTGTTCATGGGTGTTTTGGTCATGGCACTGCTCGCATAAAGGCGCTAGGCGCGCTGAAGAAAGAAAGAAAGAAAACGAAGATGATGATAGTCGATTTTCATCGTTTCCAGGTTCATCACTTTAGTAACAATTTCGAGTAATCTCCTTGCTACTGTAAGATGGGGCAACGCCAGAGAGCAGATTTAGGTGTCTTTTGACGTATAAAATTCATCACCAGGCAAAATATCAGCGTTTGAACGCTGCATGTAGCCGCCATCTTGTTTTTCCGTTCAACCATACATAGGGAGGCACTACCGTGCCTCCCTAATATTAATCTTGGAACTATCACAAGGGCAATAACTGACCGCAGTAAAGTCGAGTTGCCCGAGTAACGACTGAGGGCGCAGCCTGAAACTGTTCGAGGGTAACTCGACTTTCCCATGCAAGATCAATGAATGCACAGAAGGTGCGGATGCCTCGGTGGAATTTTGAGTAGCTCAGTGCAGTTAAATTATACCTGATCTGACAACACACACTACAGTAAA
Source organism: Haliclona indistincta (assembly GCA_964017065.1). Classification (NCBI taxonomy): domain Eukaryota; kingdom Metazoa; phylum Porifera; class Demospongiae; order Haplosclerida; family Chalinidae; genus Haliclona; species Haliclona indistincta. Next base: position 9,758,149 of record OZ024787.1, on the reverse strand, counting down.
GAAGCTGTAACTGTAATAGAATTCTGTAGCTGAGTATGACAGTGCATGACAGTCTTGGCCACAAATGGCACCTTTAGCTCTAGGTATTTGGGACAGCTAACTAGGGATTTGAAGGCTACTAGAATAGGTAGACGTGTGGAAAATCTTTGTTGTGGCTATTTCGTGGAGTTGCCAGTTAAGTCCGAAGTATTGTCCCACTCGTGACAGGTACACTGTGTGCATCAGTCCGTTCATGCTAGCTAACCATAAACACGTTCACAAGCACATACATGAATTCAGTGGGCGTGAATTGATGATGGCTTCTACTTCCATGAGTGCAGTGTTAAGTTCATCGAAGGTGGGTCTAGCCTTTCCGATAGTCTTTCTCAAGCACCTCTTGACTGATTTGATGAGACGCTCTAAGACTCCTTCTCACCATGGCGCCTTGGGGATATTGAATATCTTCTTGACCCTCAGATCTTCTAGATGTGCTTGGACATCCGGATGACCAACAATATCTTTGATGGTCTTGCTTGCTGCCACAAAAGTCATATCATTGTCTGATAGGAACCTGGTTGGAAGACCTCTTCTTGCTATAAAACGTTTCAGGCAGAGAAGAAAGGTTGGCGCTGTTAGCAATTAAGTTTCAAGATGTATTGCTCAGACAATGCAGCAATTAAATAGGCAGATCTAAACCTCTTTGCTTCCTGCATCTTTGATATGATAGTGGTCCCGCAAAATCGACACCAGTGTTGCAAAACGGGGGTGCCTCTTCTACTCTGAGTAACGGTAAAGAAGGTGGTGGATGAGATCGATAGGCTTGGCTGTCATGTCTCTTATAGACCAGGCAGTTCCGGACGACTTGTTGAACTTCAATTTTTCCTGTCACAATCCAAACCGAGTTCGTAACTCAGTTAGAGTAGCTTTAACTCCACAGTGCTTGACCACCTTCTTGTGGGCGGAACGAATAATTTGAATAGTGATGTGGTGTGGTGTTTCTTTTCTAGAAGAATTGGATGAATAGTAGAGATGGGTAGGCTCATGTTTTGAAGGCGTCCACGACATTGCCAAAGGTGATAGTCTCCTTGAAACAATCCAAACTGAGATCATATTTGTGCTTTGCTGTTGGAAGCAATTGTTGTGACACTAGTAACCACATGGTTTCTGCTGCTTTGACATCGTCACATTTTGAATTGTTGTTATTTCTCCGTACCTTTGCTAACATTATCTCACAAAACTTCATGACTTGTGCTGTGGCTGCTAATAGACGATGAAGTGAACTGATATCCTTACAGTTGATGATTCTGTCAATTCCGTCCTCATCATTAACTGCTTACATACCGTGCATTATTCTGTGCTCATCATTCTTGATTTCTGAGAGACATTCTACCAGCATTATTAAATGTGGGAGGTGTTGGAGATTATCAGTTTTACTCTTCAGCCAGAAAGGACCTTTATTCCACACTTCAGAGGTAGCAAGTTCATTCATTGTAATCCCTCGAGATGGAATGTCGGTAGGATTCTCCTTTTCTGCGCAGTGACTCCAAAGCTCTGGTGGTACTATCTTCCGTATTTCAGTGACTCTATTGTGTATGAACGGTTTCTAGCACTTCTTAACACCCTTTATCCAGCGCAACACTACAGTAGAGTTAGCAAAACATTTGGTAGAGCTTACAATTCATCTTTGAGGGCTTCTGTGACACTTGAGATTAGCCTGGCTAAAAGGAGTGCGGAAAGCAGTTCCAACCTCAGTCGCTTTATAGGGAAACTCGTGTCTTTGAAGTCAGGAAGTTGATAATGTTACGTTAGCCATCATCAGTCTCTCTTAACAAATAGACTATAGCAGCATATGCTTTGCGAGAGGCATCACAAAACCCATGAAGCTGATAGTGGCTACTGTGGCTTGTCTGATTTTAATTCTGGTTGGTGACGCAACAGTTTCCAGCACTTGTCATATGACCTGTCTTCCTATACATATGCTGTCTTCCTTTGGCCAGACCTTGAGACAAGCATTGCCATCTAATCAGAAGCTCTCCAGTCAGAGTCTCATCCCAGTTCAGCTGCTCCTCACACAGCTCCTGTAGAAAAATCTTGAAGAGAATTACAACTGGGAAGATAAAGCCAAGTTTGTCATAAAATTTACCAACTAGGGTTATAATAGACCTCTTAGTGGGAGTAATGCTGGAAGCTGCACTCACAATACCTTCTATGCTCATCACAAACTCATCTTGGAGAATCCCATCGAACGCCCAAGACTGATTGCTCAATCATAACTGGTTCCAAGAGTAGCACTTGCATAGGACTCGTCGGCTTCAATCAGCTTTGAAATGGGTGAAATGGATTGAGAATCAGATGTCTCAGTATCACTTGTAGGATCATTGAGATTGAGTTGAACTTGCGCAAATTAAATCCGGCCTCATTCATGATACTCTTAGCTGTCTGGTACAGAGACTAGGCTTCCTTTTCGCTATGCGCTCCTGTGACAACATAAAATGCTATCTTTAGTTTGTCGACAATAACCGGGTCACTATCACATTGGTCGAGGTGGTAGCGAATGGTTCCGTTCAGTAGAAACGGGCTTGCTGTGACTTCAAAAACTACTCTCACTGGTGAACTTTAGCTCAACAACTTCTGGCTGCTTGTCAGTAACATTCCTGACCCGGACGCAGTCCGATGAAGTAGTTGACAGTTGTAAATAACTAGAGGTATGTGTTTAGGAGGACGCAGTCCAATGAAGTAGTTAACAATTGTAAATAAGCTGCAGGTAGCTGTGTTTGGAGGATGCAGTCCGTTGACAGTTGTAAATAAGCTGCAGGTAGCTGTGTCAAAGTAATTGACGGTTGTAAAAGGTATAGAAAGAGGATTCCGCATTTGTCATTGTACGTCGTTGCAGCAAGCCACTGATGTAGGGAAACTTGTGACTTTTACATTTGCAAGCATTATTCCATCTTGTTCCTTTGCTTTGCAAGCATCTTGTTCCTTTCCTTTTTCAAGAGTCACAAGAGTCATCCCTACTTTTTATTAAAATTAATATTAATAAATAAATTCTGCTTCGCTTCGATCTCCAATTCTGTGCCCTGGTAATGCAAAATGTCTGACTACACCACTGCAGTTAGACATTAATGGTATATAGACAGGAGTCATAGGGTATATATATATAGCAATGAATTTGTGAATGCATTTTCTCCAGCATGAATTTCAGCATTACTCTGCAATGTATATTTTACTGTGCACTAGCTGCATGCATGTCATGAGTGAGCCTGTATAATTGACAACTACAAACTATTGCTGTGGTCGCTCGTAACTGTGCCAGCGACCTGTGTGTGTGTACATGTATGACTCAGTTTATACATTGTTCTATTAGATGGATCAATTGATCCTCAATCACGGAAACGACTCACTCGAAACACGGAACACAGAAATCTTAGCAATGACTCACCTAATAAGATAGGTCAGTCACTGTGTATGTGATGGATAGTGTTCATTACTGCACTGTGTCTTGTTGCTTAGAAGTGCGGAAAACTGCTGGAGCACATGGTAGTAGGCCCTCAATGCTACCTAAAATTGGACTGTGTGTGCTGATTTTTGCTGTTGTCTCTCTACTTATCTTTCTATCTATCAATAATCTAACAACGAGTGAGTTAGTAGTAAAGTGTAGTGATTTATATGAATGTGCATTCTGTACTACAGCAGTGAAGCCGTCTGCTGCCAATGAATGTCACAAGATAGACCAATCCACTAATGTGCACCTATATCTCAAGCAAGAGGATTTCAACATAGCTAGCACAAAAGAGTTTGGACTATTCTTGAAACTGACGAATGCTGAACTGGACAATCTGAAAGACGAAAGCGGAGGAAAGGGCACTGAGTTCCTTAATAAAGTACTTGATATGTGGTACAAAAAGGCCCCGGCTGCTGCTTGCTGGGAGACTATATATGATGCATTGTGGAAGCTGCCTAACCGTCCTCTGGCTAATAAAGTTAAAAAGGAGTACATGAAAGATTAGTTAGAGGGTTAAAGTTATAAACCGGTTGTGACCAAACCACCACGCCCTTAGGTATACTAGTATTGTAATATTCATTTCTACGGTTTTACACTTCCAACAGCACTTTATAATAATTATTATTTTTTGATCAAAAAATAATACAACTGAACTGTTGAAATGGAGGCACGAGGTATGAATTAATAGATCACGAGGCTATCTGTAATATTTTATTATCTGTGGGTTATCTAATGTTGAAGACATTGCATGTGTAGGAGTTGATTCCTCTTGGTGTTGTTGCTGTTTGTTGGGCTTATTCTTGTTTCTCTTCTTTGTCTCCTCAAAGAAGTATATAAGTCAAACGGCTAAGGCTGGGTCTTGGAGAGGACAGTAGTGTCCATGAGATGAGTGTGTGCGAACCTGAAGAGATGACAATGAAAGCTAGGTCATATGACAGTACAACTAAGTCATGTGATAGGACATGCAGCTAAGTCCTGTGGTAGTCATGTGACAGCACAGCTAGGTATATTCATGCACATTCACAATGTGCACAAAGTAAAGCGTGTCAAGAATTTGCCACGAGCTTGGTGCATAGCAACTGACCTAACCAAGTCGCTATCTACAATAAAGCCAATCAAGTCAACTACTTGATTTTACAAGACAGCTACTAACATTTAAATGTAACACCTACACATAATAAGCTTACAAGAACAGAAGACCCTCTAGTTGAAACCACTAATACTGATCAATGCAAATGAGTATACTACATGTACGCTCAGAGAATAAAGTTTACATAAATTTAGTTCCCATACCTCTGACAGTGGCTTCTTCTCCATCATCATGTGCCAATCGTTGCGTTCCCATTGGAGCCACACCTACAGGGAATGCCACCTTCTCTCCTAAATAAGAAACACTCATGTCTAGCTTTGAAACATCTCGCAATATGCGAGGACAAAGACTGTACCTGCATTATACATGAGATACCAGTCCAATGACAATCACTGTTTACAGATAAAGAGGCTAATATTAATTTGTCTTCAAATTTAAAAGATATGTATTATGTACCAGCTATAAGCCTCTATGTATTATGTACCTGCTATAAGCCTCTATGTATTATGTACCTGCTATAAGCCTCTATGTATTATGTACCTGCTATAAGCCTCTATGTATTATGTACCTGCTATAAGCCTCTATGTATTATGTACCTGCTATAAGCCTCTATGTATTATGTACCTGCTATAAGCCTCTATGTACTATGTACCTGCTATAAGCCTCTATGTATTATGTACCTGCTATAAGCCTCTATGTATTATGTACCTGCTATAAGCCTCTATGTATTATGTACCTGCTATAAGCCTCTATGTATTTGTACCTGCTATAAGCCTCTATGTATTATGTACCAGCTATAAGCCTCTATGTATTATGTACCTGCTATAAGCCTCTATGTATTATGTACCTGCTATAAGCCTCTATGTATTATGTACCTGCTATAAGCCTCTATGTTGTCTTTAAGAGTCTGTTCGTTCATGGCACCTGTCGAGTGGAAACACCATGTGTTCGTATCCAAGGTCTTTTGGGCATGTTCTTCAAAGTCTTGTAAACAAAACATCGTGATACTGATAAATGTTATAAAACACTTTTGAATAAGTCATCAATGAAGAGTAGTAAGTAATAGATCAAGCCTCATTATTCTGTGTATGCTAAATTCACATGTGAGCAGAGAATTGGACATACAGTCAGTACACACATGTTAGGAGGAATAACTGTATGTTGTTCAGTTTACATGAAGTCACAGTATGGTACCCTATGGATAGTACAGAGTTATTGTGTTTATGTAACTGTTAGACAGCTAACTAGGAAGCTATAGTATAGTCTGCATGGGAGGTCATGACTAGCTAGAGTTCATGCAGCAGACACCGTAAGCTACACATGAGCTCCTAATCACTCTTTAGTTAGTGTTTTCTAAACAACCACTTTCAACTAAAACTCACATCTGATCCTAGTCTCGTCTCTGAATCCCACAGCAGATCCGTGAAGAAAACTGGATCCGGATCTCGATCGTGCATGCATGCACACGCCCTGGGGGTGTGGCTGGTTTATTTCCAGCTGTGCGAAACATCATGGCGACTACAGACTTTCCTCTGTACACAGCTCGTCACTCCCAGCACAGTGCTGTTTGGACTGTTCCAGGGTTCTCTATACACCGCTTCTGCATTGCTTGTGCTACAGAACGACTCGAGAGCGCCGACGAGCTGGGAGTTCACGTGAGGAAAGTGCTCAACGAGTTCCAGGCTCTCCTCAGCGCCACAAACGAGAAAGGAGCCTTCGTGAAAACCATCACTTCAAACGCAAATTTAACAGAGCATCTCAGCAACGTACTGTTCGGTCAGTGAATGTGTGTACAGAATTGAATTCCTCATGTACAGCTGCAAGTAGTCTCATTCAGCTGTCTTACTGATTCTCTTTTGTTCATGAATGCAGGACTTCTTTCCAGACCTGATTCCAGTGATGTTCTTCTCACTGTACAAGGTTGGTAGCTGTAGTTTATCATGTACATGATGTGGTCATAATGTTACTCGTACTTGATCATGTCTTTGTATGTACTGAGTTATGTATGCTGTTACCATAATAGAAATGCTCATTATCTCTTTTCTTCAGTACTGACTGGTATCTGTCATGTGACTAGTGTTGATAGTGACTTGAGACACAAGATGGTCTTCAAGTGTGTGCAATTTGTGAGTTGATTTTACTGATTGAGTGAGTGTTTTGTGTTTCTTCTCATCTCAAGATAATGGGTAGTCATAACTTCACTACCTCTCTCGGTCATCTTGCTCTTCTCGGTCAGCTGCTTCACTCCACTCCTCATCTCTGCTCTCAGCTCATTCAGTCTGCTGGTAAGCACAGCTAGTTATAGTGTACATGTATACCTTCATGTATCTCAGAGACTCATTGTTCAAACACGTGTGTGCACATAAAATTTATTTTGTGAATGGCAGAAAATTATACTCAGGTCTGCAGCATGCATGACTCAATTATCATGAAGAATTTTTCAAAATCACGCGCAAGCAAACACCTTCTTGTTCTCTCAAAATATTTTTTCTACTGAGCTAGACCCAAACTCATCCAAGGAGTGAACAGTCATCTAGAATTGCATGGTTTAGGCAGACAGATGTATGAAAGGACAGACAAAATTTGACTTTTTTTTGTCAAAAACCAGTTTTGTTTTGAAAAGAACAAGGATAGTACTAATCATTTTTACACAAACATTGTTTCTGACAAAACTCACATTACCGAATATTTGCGTTATTTCAATTTATGACAGATTCCCTTAATGAAAATTAGGCTCATTTCCAGATCCTGTCACAATTATGATCAATTGCTATGTACTTGACCAAAGTAGGAGTCGAAAAACAATTCTTCGTATACGTAACATTTTAGTTTTATGCCTTCTTCAGACAGTACAAAAATGAACATACGAGCTATGAACTCTTGGTAGTGCATGTTGTCACAATAGTTGTAGTCATGGCAACACACCAATTCAATCAACAACACCAAGAGTTCATTACCTAAGAGTATGCAACCGTCAATATACCCCCTAGGACGGTGTTGGACATTTTCTACGTCACAAGTTTACCTATACACGCGATGATTATCATTACTACTGTTGTGAATATCATTACACAACAGTGAATATCATTAGCATAGCAGCCATAATGCTTTCTGCTGTATAAACTTGTGACATAGAAAATGTCCAACGCCGTCCTAGGGGGTACATGTATATTGACGGTTGCATACTCTTAGGTAATGAACTCTTGACAACACTCAGTGCACATGTGGGTAATGTACTCAGTCAGCTCATGATCAGTGTGTGCAATGTTCAAACTCATCAACTTTTGACAACACATGAATTAAACAGTGAGCGCTAGTTACAGTGTGACAGAGATATGTTTCAGTTTGGGTTTGGTTACTCATGGAACACTCAGACCTGGGTGACAAGAAGCTTGCACTAGTAATGTGTAGCACTATCACTGTGTGTTGTTACACTACTGACAAGTGAGACAATAACTGCACAGTATCATGATCCCTCAGGCTCGACACTTTATTTAAACTTGTATGGTAAATCAAGAAATTTTTAAAAAGCATTTTAATGTTACAAAAATATAATGAACATGCATGCTGAATTCAAAAATTAATGCACACAATTTTAAATTAAAATGTACTGCTAATGCTGCTGTATGGTAATTTACTGCTGGTAGCACTTGTAGGTGATCACTCCATTGTTGTCACTAATGTACAGTCTGTCCTGATAAGAAACTATGAAACGAGGACCATCAAAACTACTGCCATCACTATTACCAATGTATCCTAGAAACTGTCCACTAGTATTATAAACATATACTGTACTATGAATCCAGTCAACAACATAAAGTATGTTATTACTGTCAATACACAAACCATCTGGATGAAATGAACTTCCTTTGCTAAATTCAGATAGAAAAGTACCCTCTGGGGTGAACTGTTGAATTCGATGGTTGTAATAGTCACTGACATACACCATTCCATCTTGATCAATAGCTATTCCAAGTGGATGGTTCAGTTCTCCTGGCTTGTCTCCTTTGCTACCGAAGGAATGTGAGTAGCTCAGATCAGGATTGAGGACCTGGACACGATAATTCCATTTATCGGTGACAAAGATGTTTCCATTTTGATGAACAGCTACATCATATGGCTGCTTAAACTGTAGTGGTTTAGATCCCTCTGAGCCAACAGCAGCTACAAAGCCACCTTCTATTGTCAACACTTGTAAGCAGTCATTAGAAGTATCAGCTACTATAATGTGACCATCCTGTGTCAATGCCACTCCTTCTAGTCCTTTGAATTCTTCTTGTTCCGAGCCATACTTTCCAAACCTTTTAATCACCTCTCCACTATCAGTATTGATGATGGTGATACGGTATTTCGACCATTCAGTCACAATGAGGTGACCTTCCTGTGAGATGGCCATTCCCTGAGGGTCTGATAGTTGTGTGAAATATGTGATTGCTTTTGCCTTTTTTGTTTCATATCTCCTGCCAGCTGTAGTAAACAATTAAATTTAGTATGTTCAAGACAAAAGTGCATGAATAAAAAATCATTTTACCGTAGATACGGTAGATTAGGAAATTTTGGCATTAGAATATTTAGTCGTTCATCATTGCGAGGAAAAATTGAACACGCGAAAATTAACAAATGGGGAATTTCTCTGTATACACACCTGGTGAATATACAGGGAAAATACCCATTGCAGGGAAATACAATATATTATTTCCCTGGTGGTACCTTTGATCTTTGAGGCTGCTACCTTATAAATAATAGTTAGACAGTGCATCCGAGGATCTACGCGATTTAGAAGCCCGAGAGCCATTGCTATATAGCGTCCGAGCATAGCGAGGACGCTATGGCAACGGCGCGAGGGCTTCTAAATTGCGTAGATCCGATTGGATGCACTGTCCAACTGGTTTAGACTATAGCAACAGTGAACAGAAACGACGCAAGCCAGTCGAAATCAAACGAGCAAAGCAACGACTCGCTTTTTGTTCTGCCCGACGGTCTTCGTTGAGGGCGATATTCCTTAGATACCCGTGGGCAGAACTATGAACAGGCTCCAGAGCAGTGCAAAGAAGAACGCCGGCGAAGTTTTAACTGAAGACTTGCTATGGGCTAAAGGTTTGCTAGGAGGTGAAACACCAAAGAAGCTATTAGACACTGTAGTTTTCTACAATGGTCTGTTCTTCGCACTGCGCAGTGGGAGAGAGCATTGCCTATTGAGACATTCACCTTGCCAAGTTGAGGTGGTCGAAAAGCCAGGTGAGCGACCTTATCTACTCTACCACAAAGACCGTGAAACATCCAGGAACCATCCTAGTGCATGTGGTCTACAGGGATGCAAAACTATGCCTAAGGTTGTTGTTCACTACTCCAACACACAGAACCCCGAGAGATGCTTCGTCGCTCTATTTAGACAACTTTGCCCTGACGATCCTGTGGACAACGCATTCTAGACTACCTGCAACCATCGCTTTCTCCAACTGAGACCTGCTGGTACACACGGAAACCACTTGGTCACGCTTCGCTCAGTAGTACAGTGGCTCGACTGTGCAAACAAGCTGGCTCCGACGACTAACCAGACTCAAGAGAGACTCACCAGAGATCTACCATAGCTAACTTTATTGTATTATTCAGTATATTTTTGCGCATTAATCGTAATCTATTGTTTTAGCACCACGTGGCGGGATTACATTACGGAGTGGCGGGATTACATTATGGGTGGCGGGATTACATTACGAGATTTAGATCCAAGCAACTAGACAATCTGATTGGCTAATACCACTAAGCTATAGTCTAAAAAGACAATAAAAAATTTCTATCGAAATGAAGGATGTATTTAGGGATGAAGAAATCTACCACTGGTCCACAATAAAAACCAACAAGGAACAAGCATGGAATGGTAACACGATTGAGACAAATATGTGTTCTCCGTGATCCATACGGTGCGGTGATACTCAGTACTCAAGCTAGTGCTTGGTCACGTGTGTATTGCGCAATCACAATAATGGCGTCTAACACTTAGCATGACATTGGATCATGATCACGATCGAGAATCACGGAATTTATATCGCCATTTCACTAAAAACAAAGCACCTGCCAGGAGAATTTCACGACTGTTCGTGGGTGTTTTGGTCTCGGCACTGCTCGCGTAAAGGCGCTAATTTAGGCGTGCTGAAGAAAAAAAGACTGAAGACGATGACTGACGAAACTGGATTTTCACCGTTTCTAGGTTCGTCACTTTAGCAACAATTTCGAACAATCTCCTTGCTACTGTAAGACGGAGCAACGCCAGAGAGCAGATCTCAGTGTCTTTGGACATATAAACTCATCACCAGGCGAAATATCAGCGTTTGAACGCTAATACATTGTATGTAGCCGCCATTTTGTTTTCCTGTTCATCCCTACATAGGGAGTCACTACCGTGCTTCCCTAATAAACTGCACTGAGCTACTCAATATTCCACCGAAGAATCCGGACCTTCAGTGCATTCATTGATATTGGGAAAGTTGAACTACCCTCAAAAAGTCTCGAACTACACCCTAGATCGTTATTCGGGCAACTCGACTTTACCGCTCAGTTATTGCCCTTGTAAGAGTGCAAAAGTTAATACTATTTTAACCCTTTAACCCCTAATGTCGCCTTTTGGCGACATACATACTTCAGACACCATAACTTTATCAAAAAGTGTCAAAATATCCCAAAATTAAGCCAAATTGAAGAATGCAAATAACCGCAAAAATTGACCAGTTTTCGGCGCACCCCCTGCGCTAAACGTTATGGCGACGGCATTTCTATGGCTTCAGTGCAAATTTCACAACATTTTAGGGAAAAAAATGGCAGCCAAGAAAATTTGGACATTTTATGGCTTCAGGGTGCTGGCAAACACATTTTTGTGCATTCTCTATGATCTGGGCTACATTTTGCACTCACCAAAACCACTGCTATTTGTGTGTACTTTTCAGCAGCCAGCCCCAAAGTACTAACTTTGAGCAAAATTTGACGAGGTCGTTGCACTTTATCGGCTTCACTTTCGAAGTGGGAGGGGCATATTGACCGACTTGAGTGTGGGCAATTGCGGCTACTCACTGGGGTAAAAGGATGCAAATTTGAGACCAGTAGCTCAAAGGACACACTAGATATTCACGAGAGAAGTGGTCAGCATTTACGAGGTTAAAATTTCAGCTGGATAATTTAGTAATTAAAGGGTTAATGGCTTACCAATTGATTCATCTGTGGCTTCCTCACCTGTAAAAAGGATCAGCATAAAAATGTGATAAGCAGCAGTACCAAGAGCAAATAAAAGAATCTGTTATTTGCTCCTGGTTGGCAAAGTGCATCAATTTTTAATGGCCCACCAGCACCCACAAGTATTTTGGAAATTGTATACCTCATTATGTACTGTGCCTCCCTAATAATGATTAAGAAATTCATCTTCTGTTTGCAAAAAAGGTAGTCACCACCCTTGCAGTAAATAATTTACTCTATTATTGTTATTTACTCTTGCCAACCTACATGTACAAGCACTTATAAATCATAAAGAAATTCATCTTCTGTTTGCAACCTTCAGTCTTTAGTCCTCTTTAGTCATATAAATCATAGCATTACATCACTTCTTACATTTTTTAAGATTGATTGGATATTATTGGGGCGAGCCTGAGTGAGCCCCACATTGGTGGTGACAATGGCCGGGAATGTATCTATCTGGTACACGTGTAACGTTTGTCCTTTCTCAATGTTCCTGAGAATTCACGTGTACGCAATGACCGCGTCCCATGATGGAATCCTCACGTGGCGCGATTCTCGCGTGATTCAAAACTAGGCAGCACGACAACCAGCATTGGAGACGCCTGGATTGACTTCTAAAAGGCAAGAGTACTGCCAGGAAACAACAACGAGCAGCAGAGTCACCTGATCACAGAGTTCTATGACTGGAGCAACAACGGGAATACCAGAGGGCTTACCGATGTGCATTGGATTGTTTGCAGTGCATAAATCAGCTCAGGCTCGCCCCCAGTATTTTTTAAATGTACTAGTATGTTGTAACCATGTGCAATCATGAATCAGTTTGATCAGGAGCACATAAAGGAAAGGAACAGGTAACCAGTGCCAGAAACCATCCTCTAGTTGTTGCGGTTAATTAGTGGCAGTGATACAACGAATAATTGAAGTGCAACAGTTACTTGAAGCTCAGCACAGCAGCTCCATGGATCCAGTTGTATGATCCAGTGATAAACAGCTTCGACACGATCAGATAACCAAAGCACAAATGTACAGGTGATCTAACGACACCACGTTACCACGATGTAGCTGGCTTGAATATCAGATGCTTTCACAAGTACATACAGTTGCTCTCAGGTCACCATGATGTGTGCCATGTTACAGCGCTAAAAGTAATATTCAGTTCGCTGACAGAAATTCAATTAAAGTGTGGACGATTCACTCCTGGTAAGATCAAATCTGAACAGTTTTACTGTTGCTCGGATTAGCAAGGGCTACTGTACTAGCCTTATACTGCTTGCTATGCTGCTGTTTGCTGTGTATGTGTTCATTAGAACACTATTTTTACAGAATCATTACGCTATTAACTAAACTTACGTGATGATACTGTCCATGAAGATGCTGTCTGTGAAGGTGTTCTCTTTTCGAACCTTGGTCTCTTGGATGAGTGACTCAGACTACTCTGCTGCTATAGATACAGATACACATTCAGTTATTGATCATTATGCAAATGCTTCACATTATGACAACTACCAAATGGATCAGGAAATAAATATTTTTTTCAGATTTTTGTCATTCATAAATGCAACAAATTTAAACACACAAAATAATTATTGTGCACGCATTGATAAACCACAATTTAGTATACCTACCATTTGAGATGGAAACGATGTTTCAAGTGTTTCAACAGAGTCTGAAGTATCTGATAAAAAATCAACTGATTCATGTTTTGGTATATTTCGAAGTGACAGTGTTGAATATTTACCAGTTACACATTCAGACGGTATTAAATCTGTTGATTGTTCTTGTTTTGGTGCATATTGATCTAGTGCCGGTTCATCTCTTGGTTTTTCTGTTGCATATTGAACTGGTGATACAACGGTCAGTTGTTCTGGTGTGATTTGAAGTGAAATTGGGGATGATGATATCTCAAGTAATGCTTGTTCATGTGTACTCTCTGATCTCGAACTTATTCTCGATGATTGACTCCTTTTCTTACTAAGTCTGAGACTTGAGCCTGAGCCAGTATCCTGCAGAATTTAGGTACTATCATGAGTGTGCTGGTGTCATGTGCAATATGAATCTAGTTCATGCTCTGTGTGTTGGGCAAGATAATTTATCATCTATTTTATGGCATGAGAAATGTATTACTGCAGGGACTAAAAATGTTCTCACATAATGATAACTCACCTCTTCACTGATCACTTCAGTACCACCAACAGTCAGCTTGACCACGCCCATTTGTGCCAATGTGTCGACACTTTCTGATGCTAGTCTCACTAACTCCTCCATCAGATATCGAGGAGCACAGCACACGACCACAACACTACCATCTTCAATAACCACAATTTGAACACGATCAGTCAGATCTCCAAAATTCATCCGCAGAACATCACGAATGTCCTTCAATGTGTAAACGTTGGCTTCCCATTGTAGTCGAAACTCTATCCTGTCATTGGATAGAATGTACCGAGGATAGTCCTCACGAAATGATCTGACATATGAGTGGTTGTTAAGAGTGTGTCTACAGAATGAGTCAAGTATGCTGTGATAATCTCTAATACTACGCTTGACTTGTTCTAGGTTAAAGTGATCGGCAATCTCTTCAAAGTAGGCAAAGTCAGTAAGTGAGGATTTATTACGTACAGCGTCCATCACATCATCAGTTGTGACAGCAACTTGGAGGGGAATTTGAAATTCTCGGAAGTATCGGCACAGATATCGCTTGAGGTCATCTACTGGTACCTGTGACTTGACTGTCTCACATAATTATACTGTCAAACATTCTGCCAAAGCTACCTTGAAGACGAATAAAATCCCGTTTGTATTCAGCAGACACAGTGTACAATCCTATGGTACAGTAAAATTAATGCAAACTGTCAGACATGGGGTAATAGTAATAGGTAATAGTAAAGATTACAGGTCACAGTGTAATATTAATAGTAATATATAAATATAAGAAAGGAAATAATAGTAATAGTAATAGTAATCTCCTTTGTAATAAGCCAGAACGCTGTAGACTTACTTTTTTAGGCCAGAACGCTGTAGACTTACTGATGAACGAGAAATTAATGAACATCAAATGTGATTCTCACTTACTAAACAAGTATTGGCATATTTAACACATACCTCAACAACATGTAATAGTAATTATTATAAAAGCTCCAGTAATAGACATTAAATTTTGTCTAACATCTCCAACCAATAGTAATAGAAGTAACTTAAAAGTGATAGTTATTATGCCTCGGTGGGCGGAGCCACGGGGCATACGGTAGTCGGTTTGTGTATCTGTGTATGTATGTATGTATCTGTCTGTCGGCAGGATTTCTCGTCGCTCGCAGAAAACTAAGCGCTGAAAGTTGCAACACAAGCTAAAGTCGATATTTGCTTGAAAATGAATTGTAAGGATTTTGGTTATAAGGCTCTGTTCGTGAGTTATAGCGTGATTGCTTACCTCGCGATCGCCGGCTGGCGATCTAGTTGCTGATGTAAAGACAAAATTGTCTACTGCTGGCTGCCTTACAGCTAGTGAGTTCGCCTTTACTTCAGAACAGCACGGCAGACTTGTATATGAAGCTGCGTTCTAGAGTTATGGCGTAGCTTTGCTTACCTCGCGATCTATGGCTGTTGCTGGCGATCTAGAGTTCTCCGTAGACAAAAATATCCACAGTTGACTGCCTAGAAGCTGATAGGTTACATCGTAGGTCTAAACAAATAGTGCAAGCAAGCTATGGACGCTATCTCGCTCGTTCATTGTACGTTGTACGTGCTGTGCTCTGAACAACATAGACACGCCCAGTTGAATTAGTGGTCAGCACTGATTGGCTTCTGATTGCATAACTATTATAGCATTGTGATTGCTGTACAGAAAGGTACAACAGCTGCAGTTTAACTTTACTGTGTATCTTTATTTTCTTTTCTCTACTCCTTACATCTCACTAGTATAATATCATGTAAAATATTCCTTGCCAATATTGAATACCATGTCAGATTTGTCAGCCACTAGCATAGTGGTCAACTAGCAACAGCAGACTTTCTTTACTGCTTGTGTGTTTCAGTCCAGCATATTTAGTCAGACAGGCATGTATGCATAACATTCCACCGAGGCATAAGCGCCTTCGGTGCCTAGTTACATTCAGGTGTAATAAACCCCATGTCTGCAAACTATACTGCTAGCATGTGCTAAATAAAATTATTTTGGTACTGACTTTTTCTCTCCATGAGTCTCTCGGTTGGTCCAGGTGCAGGCTTAACTGTTCCTGCAATTAAAACACAGAATTAACTTAAAATAGTCTCACACAACTCTTGCATTGCATAACTCACTCAGTTCATTCCTCATCCTAGTTGCCAGATTAGCTGACTCAGGACTGTCTTCCAACACACTCACGAACGCTTGAAACTGGTCGGGATTACTGTGGATGGAGGCAGTGACTGCTGTTATTATGGCGGTGCTGTTCTGGAGTTGACTCCTTCCTAGCGTGTTGATTTCAGAGACCAGAACTCTACCAACCACGCCTTCTTGATGGAGGTTGGAGGCGATATCTAGTGGATGGATGATCACTCGCTGGAGGTCATTGTGATGGTTTTGGATGATCTTTTCCTCTGGTGATGGGCCGCTCCATAGTCCTAGAGTGTTTTCCATCAATCTCGAGCCTCGGGCGGCCCTCGGCCCAAGCTTCTTATAGTCTGGGGACCCGCCCCTTTCGCATTAACAGGCTTCTTATGGGTAGGGTCTCCAATGAAAAAATCGACAGTCACAGATTCAGCGGGCTTGCATCTCGGTGTGTAGAGTGGTTCGACCCGAACATAAAACGGACAAACATAGAAGCGCCAAGTCCTTCCTTTTTGCAGGAAAAAATAAAAACACTCGAAATAACTGGACGGAGCTAGCCAATCGTAAGTAAATACTTTTTGTTCAAACCACATTCAGCGCCAAAGCTTAGTTTTGTTGGTAAGGATGCACAGGATCATACTGTCAAGATTTCCAAGCTCTTCGACGACGCAGCGATTTTTATGCGCTGTTTCCAGGCCATACATTGAAAGAGGGCGGGGCCCCAAGACGATGACGAAAACAGACTTAGGACTCCAGCGCTTTTGTAAATTGTGCTGTAGCAACCCTAATGCAGATTTTACTTAGTTAGGTATCAATACATCTGCACAGCAAGTTTTATGAAGTTCATACACTTCCTTCCATCTGGCTCAAAATGTTTCTGTTTAATTTTTGGTTTTTTGAGCCAGATGGAAGGAAGTGTATGAACTTCATAAAACTTGCTGTGCAGATGTATTGATACCTAACTAAGTAAAATCTGCATTAGGGTTGCTACAGCACAATTTACAAAAGCGCTGGAGTCCTAAGTCTGTTTTCGTCATCGTCTTGGGGCCCCGCCCTCTTTCAATGTATGGCCTGGAAACAGCGCATAAAAATCGCTGCGTCGTCGAAGAGCTTGGAAATCTTGACAGTATGATCCTGTGCATCCTTACCAACTAAATTAAGCTTTGGCGCTGGATGTGGTTTGAACAAAAAGTATTTACTTACGATTGGCTAGCTCCGTCCAGTTATTTCGAGTGTTTTTATTTTTTCCTGCAAAAAGGAAGGACTTGGCGCTTCTCTGTTTGTCCGTTTTATGTTCGGGTCGAACCACTCTATACACCGAGATGCAAGCCCGCTGAATCTGTGACTGTCGATTTTTTCATTGGAGACCCTATTATGGGTCATGGGTGTGTCGCCTTACCTCCTAGTGAGAGCCTGAGCGAAAAAATGCAATATCACACGTGGTTGGTCGAGAGAGCTGCCTCAGAGAGAAACTAACTAGATTCTGGGCTAATTGGTGCTGGCTTAGACCATGAAAAAGTGAGGCTGCATGTATGATTGATTGTTGCTGCTGCAGTATCGAAAGATTGAATTTGCCTGATCTGTTTAGCCGTAAATACAAAGTTTTAGCTATTTTCAATTTATTGCTTAGTTTGACCATTGTGATGATTATATACAAACATGTGTTCATGTTATTCTCTTTCTCTTCTCTTTAGTATCGTTTGTGGAGTACCTAGTAGGTGCTGGTATGAGCTATCCTGATGAAGCTGTCAGAGCATCTGTGGTGTATATTCTAGTACAGCTGTGTGTGAGGAAGGATGATGCTGTGCTTGCTCTCCCTCTGGTCCACACCATGTGTCGTAGTCTATCAGTCAGTCTGGCTACATCACAATCTCATGACCTCACCATCAACCTCATGGGTGAGGGCATTGATCAATATTCCTGTCATTGCATCAAGCTAATAGGTTTCTTCATTGTTCTATTTTCTTGATCAGGTCTAGTGAGAGCATTATTGAAGAATCCAGTCTATGCACGATGCTTACTACAAGCAGACACTAACACTGAAGCAAAAGGTCATTCGAATAACATTAACTCCCTTCTCTCTCTCTCCCTTTCTCCCTTCCTCTCTACCTCCCTCTCTCACTCACTTACTCCCTCACTCTCTCTGTAATACTAGTGCTGTCACACGGCTGTTTCTTTTTGATTATAGGTTCAACATTTGCATCAGCATTTAAAAGAGTGAGTTCTTTGTCGGCTTCTACATTTGAAGCAAATAGATCACAGTTACTTACTACTGCACTTTAGTTATATCTGTCCACATGTTCATCTGTCTTGGTATTTCTCATGTGTATCATTGTGTTGTTCAGGTGTTGTTGAGTCGTGATGAGGTGCTTCAGTTGTCAGGAGTACAGTGTGTAGCTGAGGTACTGATCCATCATAGCCACTACACACAGGCACTGCTCAGAGCAGACATTGCTGGTCAGCACTAGTGAGAGACTGTGTGTGGAGAGGAAGAGAGTGTTTGTGATTTTATATTGATTTTTGGTTTATCTGTGCATACGTAAACAAGAGGTCAAAAATCTCAACTTTTCAGCCAAATCTGCAAAATTTTTGATATCCAAAATTCAATTCCTTGCAGTACATAAAGTGCAGTTTGAGCTGAATTTGAGTATCTTTTCGTGCTTGTGTGTTTTAAGTCTGATTGCATGCTGACTAATACTTTTCTTCTGTGCAGAATTTCTATTTGAGGCACTATCTAGTGATAATCAAACACTGGTCAGGTGTGTCATGTGTTGTGTGTGTGGTGTCTATCATCCTCTGGCTCCTCCATGATGCAGTGCTGTTCTTCAGTGCCTCAGTTCAATGGCTACTGTTGAAGACTTCTACACCGGCTGTCATGCAGTGTATGGTAAGATGGCTACTAGTACTGTTGCTGTGATGGTCTCTTCTCTCTTGCAGGGTTTGACTCCATTGCTAAAGCTGTGTCTGTAGCTATAGTGGTCAAGAACAACAAAGCAACTAGCACTGGGTGAGTGAGAGAGTGAGTGAGGGAGGAGTGAGTGGATATGTGGGCGAGTGAGTGAGTGAGCGAGTGAATGAGCAGTGTGTGTGTGGGTGGGTGGGTGGGTGAGTGAGTGAGTGAACGAATGAATGAGTGCGAGGGTGGGTGGGTGAGTGAGTAAGTGAGTGGGTGAGTAAATGTGTGAGCAGTCTGGTGTATGTGGGTGAATGAATAGATGCATGTGTGGTAAAAACAAACTCCTTTTTTTACAGGTTTAATCTTCTTGGACTCTTCTTGAGCAGGTTACTCATCTCATCATCGTAGACACTGAATTGTTGTGTTGTACGATGCCATTCATCATTATCTGTGTTGTGTAGAGGTAGACCAGTGCTCAGTACAGACTCACTCCATCACTTGATGAAGACTGTTAGGACAGCTCTAGAAGACAGTGACCTGGACACTATCATTGGAGCTAGCAGCACTCTAGCTGAGATCATCAAGTGAGTACACACATCTCTACCACTACTGTAGATCACTTCGTGAACAGTAAGTTTTATGATTTTCTTGCGTTCACGAAAATTACAATTTGGGTTTACATGTAGTTCTGGCGCTCAAACACAGAATTTGTTTCAGCGAGCCCATAGCCAATTTGTGAAACAATAGACAGCGAAATAATAATTATGATCTACGTTATTGCCTTCTCATACTTGTTTGTGTACAGTGCTTCCAGTCTAGACATTCCAAAATTGCACATTTTGCTAACATGAAATGTTTTTACTCATAAAAACTAAACGATACGTTATATAGCAGTCAAACTTGGTAAGAAGGCTGATACATCCTTCTAGAGTAAGTGTGCCTAGTCTAAACTACAAGCCTTACTTGATCTCAAAGATACAAATGGTGAAGTGGCAGTTGTCGGAAACACCCAATTAGCTTTTGTTTTTAGACCATAAAATCTGGAAGAAGCTTAGTTAAGGAAAAAGCTTTGGTGTGCAGGCAAACAACTAGTTCATCTACCAAATACTCTAGAGCCAATGCTTAACTATCACGCAAACTAAAGTTCGGTCCAAAACAAACTCAAAAATCAACAAAAAATCAAAGTCAGAAAGTTTTTAGACTCAAAAATCTGCAACTTTGCGAGTTAAGAAAAAGCGCTCCGCAGGCAAGTAGCCTTATGCCTTAGCTAATCACAGCTCTTCGCTCGTGGCTGTAACTTACACCGTCGGCGAATACGAGGTGCTGGTAGCAGCAGCACTCGCCCGCTCTGTTCGTCCATAGATACAATATACTCACAGGGATTAGCAACGGGCAGGAATTTCAACTACATCCGCGTTACGGGTTAAAATTTACTCACTACCCTCGCGAATTAACTTGCATGGCGCGAGCGCGCGCGCGCGATTGTATCGGCTGCGTGGACTTAGCTTACAGACAGTACTACTATGGCTACTACCAGTGACGCTGTAGCTAGTGCAGCAACAACTAGAGTTGTTCAAGCAATAGAAGCAGTGATAGATGACCCCTGCTTGCAGGTGAAGTCGACGAAAGTGGAAAAATTACAAGCTCTTGGGAGATGTATTCTGCGTGTATTTAATGCGGCGAGTGCATCCGAGGCCGAAGAAGTAGAAAGTCGTGCAGCAGTTTCATTGTTTTCTTCGGCGTTGTATAAAACCCTTGACCATCTCATCAGCACTCAAATGAGTAAATGCAACTCTCTTCCAGCTACCAGGACGAAGTTGTGGGCCCAGTTTCACCACGAGTGCAACACTAGTTTGCCCATGATCTGGGATCAAAAGTTCCCTTCCTCCATCATTGCTGAACCATGCAGCATTTTGTTCCAGCAGTCAGTGAATGAAAAACTTTTCGAGATTTTGCTGCCTGAGAAGTTGTCCACCCGCAGCGGCAGTGGTGTAGAAGCTAGTAACGCCGCGGCAGTGCGGGTGAGTGCGGCTAGTGGTGAAGCCTCAATGTCTCCCGATGAGCTCAATGTGCTGCGATATGCATGTGGATTCGTGCCTTTTAAACTTCTGAAAAGTTTTGAAAAGAAGGATTCTACAGCTACCAAGTATGATAGATTTATCCATTGCTTAGGAGACATGGCTGTGGATAGCGATGAAGATGGAGATCTGATCTCTTATACTAGAAAGTGGTCCGCAATTGTCAACAGAGGTGGACTGTTTCCATTAAATGACGCCACTTTTCTCTTCTTTCTAACCATCGAAAAAATTGTACGTGTCCTGCTACCTCAGCACATTCTTTGCTGTAAATCCCACACAAACGAATCTCTTCGGTCAAACGTGATCGAGAAAGCAGTGAAGAATGATGAGGTGCAATGGAGATGGAATCTGCTGTCTCAATGTATTGATTGCGACGAAGAAAGCAAAGAACTTCTTACAGAAATAATCCAACTGTGGGTTACTGTTCGTGGTTTTTCCATGACTGCAGGCTGGCTGGAAAACTATAAAATGCAATCTAAAACAACCACAGCCAAGAAACCTAGCTTGAGGAAAGGACTCCAGTCATAATTATTATCGACATGAACTCATTCATACTGACTATCACTATTATTATCTTACTGAACCGTTATACTGTTTAAAAAGCTAGTCTGCATACAATTCGATAAGTCATAATTATTATTGGGTACATTGAGAGGACTTCTTTTTGTTAGTTGCACGCTGTCTTTTTCTTTTGGGAAGAGGAGTATCATCAATCACCTCAGTGTCAGATGTTACTCGTCTTTTATAACGACTGTTTCCTCTAACATGATCTAACTCTAATCCTTGTTGGGCTCTGATTGCGATTGAATTTTGAATGCACTCTTTCATAGAAGGGTTATCACATCTGCCGCCTCTAGCTCTTTGCTTCCCAAAGTAATTCTCTAAGGGATCTTGAGACACCCTTTCACTCAAAAGAAAAAGATCTTTACTGTCTGGCTGTGAAAGCAAATACCTGGTCATCTCTACAAAGGAGTTCACTGCAGGAAAAAAGTGATCTTAAAGTTTATTTAATTATATTAATTATTTACTATAATATTGTTATACCTGTTATGATAAGTCCTTCGATGGTCTCAGCGCTAAGTCCCATTTTCCTTTGCTCTTGTGGAGAACGGCCTGCACTTTTGTTAGCAGTCTCCCAATCTGCTATATACTGCATGAATTCCTTCTCAAGCCACTGGGTGTATACCATTGTTTTGTATGTTAGTGAAATTAGATATTGTCATTGCATACCTTCAGCCTGCTGTCATTGGGTGATGTGTATGGTTTTAGATCAGGTTTTCTCTTCTGATAACCTTCTGATAAATTTCGGACATTTAGGCAATCAAAGAATCTGTCGAATTTGCGGACAAAGCACTGTGTTTCTTTGGTTGCTGGGTCGCCATTGTATTCCAATTCATTAGCAACGGAAGAACTCAAGACCTGGAATAATATAAATGAATGCATTACAAATGAGTGATGAGATAGAGATAGATTTAATAATGATATGATAAAATTGTTTGCTCACCTGGGCAGCTAAATCTACACGCATTCTTGAAAATGATGTCAGATAGATATGCTCTCGTTTAATTTTTGGCAACATTGACAAGCCTTTTGTATCACTCCTCATTGTTGTCATTCTCTCATATAGATCCCTCAGATGCTTCCAAATAATGTACTGACCGTTTCTCTGTTGTGAATAGCGGAAACATTAATTTAATTCTAAAAAGCAACTCACCGTCATTAAACGTGTTCCATTCCAGTCTGAGTGGGACCAACAATTGCGTGTAGTCTTCAAAAGATGGGGTGGGTCTGAGAAGAAGTAAAGGTAGCGTCTGTCTTCTGCATACCGATTGAGAGTTCTGTAAGCTACAGGAGTTTCACTGCTCTCATCGCCGTGCATTCGGAAAAACTTGCGGTTTGGGCTAGCTCCATCCGCTGTAACGAAAATGATCTTAAGACCGAGCCATTCAATTTGACGTACAGCTTCCCAGACTATGGGAAAGAGAATATCGGCAGTGATTCCTTCTGTTGCAAAGTGGGCATATGGAAAGTTCAGTTTTATGAAAATTCCTCTCACAAGAATCACAAGTAGGTGCGTGGCAATTGCATTTGGTTGGCATTGTTTGTGTTGATGGCAGATGCTATTCTCTAACCTCAAAAGGTCATTGTTAATCTCTCCGAGATTTACAAATCCAACTACTTCACCAGTGTGCTTGTTGTAGACTAAGTTTTCCTTCACCTTCATCTCATCGAGAATTAATCCACAAAACAGCTTTGGCTCAGACAACTCATCTACGTTTGACTCTTTCATCAGCTGTTTGTTCAATTCGACATGAAAACCTGCCTTGCTCTGGTAAAAGTGGGAGTAGTCATAAAGAGTTCGCTCAGACGGAAGCTTTATGAATCCGGCAGTTCTGAAAGCATGATAAGATGATGATGACATCAACTTGAGGTTTAAGCACCACCGTATTATTAGTGGGTGCCATCTCATCTGCCTCGGGTCTTTCTGACTAGCAGCTTTGAGCTGTTCCTCCCAAAAGAGTCTCCGAAAGCTACCCTGAGGAAAGGTCTTCATGACATCTTCATTTTTCTCGGTCATAATGGACAGGATGTCTCCATGCAAGCTAGTGTCTAGACTCTCTCCTTCAGTCGATGTCATTTCCGTAATTTTTTTTTGAAGTAATTTTACCTTAAGCTCCGCATCCCCTGCACGCTTCTTCAGCATTTTTAGCTTCTCTTTCTTCTGGGGAGAATTCAGAAATCTGTTGTTTGTATGGTTTGATGTATCAGTTTGATGGTCATGGTCACTTGACCATCGAGTGTAGATCGCTCTAAGATTGCTTCTGTACTTAGAGCAAGAAGCACAATGTGGACTGCTGTACTCCACATCAACTAGAAGCTGACAATTGGTGGTCCGGATAGTGCTGGTGATGACTTTTCCACCTACTGTTACTACTGCATTGTCGTCAACGGTTGCCACTATAGCTCCATCGGCTGATCTAAACACCTTCTCCTTTCTTTCAGCACCCATTTGTACAAACCGTTCATCTGGCTGGCCTGCACAAACTACAAGAGAGTCGATCTTTTTAAGAATTGAAGAAATGTTATCAGGGGACACCTTCTCAGGAAGTGAAGAAATTGCTGAACAGCTGGATTGATTAACCTCTTGATTGTAAACATAAACAGACAGTTGACAATTGCTGTTCACCAAGACACAGATTGAAATTATAAGGGGCTGCTTAGATGTTGAAGGTAAAGATTCAACCTTGCAAAGACGTAAGGATGAAAGAGGCAATGGAGATTGATCACTCCAACACTTGCTTGGTAGAACAAGAGATTGATGGACTGCTGAAAGGGAAGCGTGAGATAGCTGAGAGAGAGTGTTCACTTGAGTGCTTGCTAGCTGAGAGAGAGTGTTCACTTGAGTGCTTGCTGGCTGAGAGTGAGTGTTCACTTGAGTGCTTGCTAGCTGAGAGTGAGTGTTCACTTGAGTGCTTGCTAGCTGAGAGGGAATGTTTGCTAGCTGAGAGGGAGTGTTTGCTAGCTGAGAGGGAGTGCTTGCTAGCTGAGAGGGAGTGCTTGCTAGCTGAGAGAGAGTGTTCACTTGAGTGCTTGCTAGCTGAGAGGGAGTGCTTGCTAGCTGAGAGGGAGTGCTTGCTAGCTGAGAGTGAGTGCTTGCTAGCTGAGAGAGAGTGTTCACATGAGTGCTTGCTAGCTGAGAGTGAGTGGTCACTTGAGTGCTTGCTAGCTGAGAGGGAATGTTTGCTGGCTGAGAGTGAGTGTTCACTTGAGTGCTTGCTGGCTGAGAGTGAGTGTTCACATGAGTGCTTGCTAGCTGAGAGTGAGTGGTCACTTGAGTGCTTGCTAGCTGAGAGGGAATGTTTGCTAGCTGAGAGTGAGTGTTCACTTGAGTGCTTGCTAGCTGAGAGGGAATGTTTGCCAGCTGAGAGTGAGTGCTTGCTGGCTGAGAGTGAGTGTTCACTTGAGTGCTTGCTAGCTGAGAGAGAGTGTTCACATGAGTGCTTGCTAGCTGAGAGTGAGTGGTCACTTGAGTGCTTACTAGCTGAGAGGGAATGTTTGCTGGCTGAGAGTGAGTGTTCACTTGAGTGCTTGCTGGCTGAGAGTGAGTGTTCACATGAGTGCTTGCTAGCTGAGAGTGAGTGGTCACTTGAGTGCTTGCTAGCTGAGAGGGAATGTTTGCTAGCTGAGAGTGAGTGTTCACTTGAGTGCTTGCTAGCTGAGAGGGAATGTTTGCCAGCTGAGAGTGAGTGCTTGCTGGCTGAGAGTGAGTGTTCACATGAGTGCTTGCTAGCTGAGAGTGAGTGGTCACTTGAGTGCTTGCTAGCTGAGAGGGAATGTTTGCTAGCTGAGAGTGAGTGTTCACTTGAGTGCTTGCTAGCTGAGAGGGAATGTTTGCCAGCTGAGAGTGAGTGCTTGCTGGCTGAGAGTGAGTGTTCACTTGAGTGCTTGCTAGCTGAGAGAGAGTGTTCACATGAGTGCTTGCTAGCTGAGAGTGAGTGGTCACTTGAGTGCTTGCTAGCTGAGAGGGAATGTTTGCTAGCTGAGAGTGAGTGTTCACTTGAGTGCTTGCTAGCTGAGAGGGAATGTTTGCCAGCTGAGAGTGAGTGCTTGCTGGCTGAGAGTGAGTGTTCACTTGAGTGCTTGCTGGCTGAGAGTGAGTGTTCACTTGAGTGCTTGCTAGCTGAGAGTGAGTGGTCACTTGAGTGCTTGCTAGCTGAGAGGGAATGTTTGCTAGCTGAGAGTGAGTGTTCACTTGAGTGCTTGCTAGCTGAGAGGGAATGTTTGCCAGCTGAGAGTGAGTGCTTGCTGGCTGAGAGTGAGTGTTCACTTGAGTGCTTGCTGGCTGAGAGTGAGTGTTCACTTGAGTGCTTGCTAGCTGAGAGTGAGTGGTCACTTGAGTGCTTGCTAGCTGAGAGGGAATGTTTGCTAGCTGAGAGGGAGTGTTCACTTGTGTGCTTGCTAGCTGAGAGTGAGTGGTCACTTGAGTGCTTGCTAGCTGAGAGGGAATGTTTGCTAGCTGAGAGGGAATGTTTGCTAGCTGAGAGGGAGTGTTCACTTGTGTGCTTGCTAGCTGAGAGTGAGTGCTCACTTGAGTGCTTGCTAGCTGAGAGGGAGTGTTCATTTGAAGTGAAAAATTGCTTCCTGGCTGGAAGAAAGTTTTAGCTAGCGGAGCAGAGAGAGTGCTTGTTTGCTGCCAAGTGTTCATTTGAATTGAAGGAGTACTAGTGTCCGCAAGCTGCACTACATGGTGAAGATTGACCGGAAATGATTGGGTGTAAGAGATAGGAGGTATCACAAAACCATTGTGTGATACTGAGAAGGGAAAAGTCATTGAGGAAGTTGCTGACAATGGGTACAAAGATGTGGTAGTTGGCAGAAAAGGTGTAGGCATCACATCTTGAATCGTACATTGCTGGGAAACTGTAGATTTTGGCTGCTACATTTAATAAAATAATATCAATGTACTGTACATTATGCTAAAAAGTCTTACCTTAGCTCTGGCTTTTTTCCAATAATTCTTTCTCCTGTATAATAGTTGCTTGCGTGGCATTTCAAGAATGCTAAAAGTGCAGTAGAAAGGTATAACTTCTTGTAGGTATGCATTTTACCATCGGCATGTGACACAATACCGGCGCCGTGGGCTAACTGCTGTGCTCGCGTACATAAAGCACGCAAAGGCAAAACGTTTTGCTATTCTCATAGACAGATACTTTGTCTATAGCACAATATAAAACATTATAGCATTAAAGTTAACATAACTTTTATAAAGGTACAGAAAATTACTAATGCGATTGGTGATTGTACTCGTAATAACGCTCCAAGTAGTAGGAATATTACTATAAAAATTAGCTATCCTCATAGTTTATCGTGTTTACTACTTCATTCACAAATAGCTACATCCCAGAAAACAACTGAAAACCAGTGCAAGGTACAGAAAAATTTTACTGCACAATAAACAACGACACTTTCGTGCATTGCAAGTTTATTTTAGCAGCGTAGTAGAATTTTCGATCACGATCAATTTAAGTAAACATTAACGCACTTACTTTAGTCAGCAAAGATGAATTATACTGTAGATTTGTTCCAGTTGCACCAAGAGAAAGCGTCGCTGTCGACTATACAAGCCACATGGTTGCGATGTGCTGCCTGGATACGCCTAGCAACCAAACGGTCTCGAAATTATTTAACCCGTAACGAGGATGTAAAATCAGCTCGTAATACAAAATGTATTGGAATGCGCACGCGTTGCTAATCCCTGTTGGTATACTGTATCTATGGTTCGTCTTCGTCTTAGTTTATGACGTATAAATGACGTTTTCCAAGTTGATGACCGTACATTCCCGCATATTCTATCGGATATGCAGATAAATTGACGTCATCAATCTGGCAACAGTCATTGGCACGTCATAACTAAGACGAAGACGAACAGAGCGGGCGAGTGCTGCTGCTACCAGCACCTCGTATTCGCCGACGGTGTAAGTTACAGCCACGAGCGAAGAGCTGTGATTAGCTAAGGCATAAGGCTACTTGCCTGCGGAGCGCTTTTTCTTAACTCGCAAAGTTGCAGATTTTTGAGTCTAAAAACTTTCTGACTTTGATTTTTTGTTGATTTTTGAGTTTGTTTTGGACCGAACTTTAGTTTGCGTGATAGTTAAGCATTGGCTCTAGAGTATTTGGTAGATGAACTAGTTGTTTGCCTGCACACTAAAGCTTTTTCCTTAACTAAGCTTCTTCCAGATTTTATGGTCTAAAAACAAAAGCTAATTGGGTGTTTCCGACAACTGCCACTTCGCCATTTGAATCTTTGAGATCAAGTAAGGCTTGCAGTTTAGACTAAGCACACTTACTCTAGAAGGATGTATCAGCCTTCTCACCTAGTTTGACTGCTATAAAACCTATCGTTTAGTTTTTATGAGTAAAAACATTTCATGTTGGTGAAATGTGCAAATTTGGAATGTCTAGACTGGAAGCACTGTATTTATAAAGTTTTCAATTTTTATTGTCAATTTTTATGTTGATATTTTTGACTGTTATTAAACTTTTTGACCAAAGTTTTATGAGCATGTTGTGGTGTACCTTAGATATTGTCTGCTCAGTAGAGCTGTTATTGTGTTCAAGTTTTCTACCACATCTAGAATCTTGTGCTAATGTACTGATCATTGACCTCTCTCCATCCTCCAGGTCCCACTATATTCCCTCCTCCTATCCACTCACTTCTCTTCTCCCTCTCCTCGCTCTGTTACTGCATCATACTGAGACCACTGCTGCTACCAGTACAGCCACACCCTCTGGACACACCCACACATCACATGCTGACCACACCCACCGACTACTATCAAGAGTACTAAATGCCTTCAACAACATGTGCCAGTGAGTACAACCAAGAATAGTGTTACATTACTTTTACGCACAAATGCACATACATGAAAGTACAGAAAAATTATGTTGTGTTTCAGCTGTTGTGGTTATAAAAGGTTTGGGTACACTATAATTTACTTGCTAACATTATTTGATACATGTTTGTGAAGTATACCCATGACATTCAGTCATCACATTTTCAGAAAAAGGTTTCTCTCTTGTGATTTGAATTTACTCTTTTGACAGAATGGGTTGCATGTAAAACATGGAATTTGGAATGGAATGGAACCATGGAATGGAATGGAATGCCGCCATTATTGTGTGGTATCGCACTAGAAACTACTAAACCCTAAACCCAAGACCCTAAAAACCTTCGCCTATCGGTCGCCGTTTAACTTTCCCGAGCTAAGCTGGTTTAGGATGACCCTCCCGACGATCCTTAGGCTTACCAAGGGCCGAAGGCCCGGGTTAGGATACCCTCCCGACTTTGCACAGTTAGCGGCGAAGGTTTTTAGGGTCTTGGGTTTAGGGTTTAGTAGTTTCTAGTGCGAGACCACACAATATAATGGCGGCATTCCATTCCATTCCATTCCACATTCCATGTTTTACATGCAATCGACAGAATGTGATTGTTTGACTCACTGTGCTGGTTATTGTGTCATTGTAGGTTGTGTGAGGAGAGGTTCTCTGGTGATGGTGGTCAGTGTGGTCAGGTCTATCATGAGCTAGCTATCTTCCTCCTCCATAGCTGTGATGATGTGCTCACTCCACTAGTACTGGTCAGAATACAACACCACTCATACCACACACTATCACAATTTTATTGCTATCCTACACATTATTTTTTATCACAATCAAGAAACAGGATTCCCACATAATTATAGCTTTTCATTTAAATTTAGAGTCTAGAATATTATTCCAACACACGAACAATTTGATAATAAAAAAACTAACTGTCGTGAAACCCTCCCTCCCTCCTCTCTCTCTCTCTCTCTCTCTCTCTCTCTCTCTCTCTCTCAGGCGACCTCTACCAGTAGCCTCAATGATCTACCAAGCTGTGATCTCTTTGCTAGTCTACTCACAATATGGACAGCTCTATTCAACATCATCTCATCTGAGATCAGTGGTCCATACCATCATACTGTTAAACTAGGTGTGTACAGCATTGAGAAACACAAGAGCATAGAATATTGATCTGTTCTCTCATCTTCAGTTCAATCAGGATTCATTCCATTGACATTTGAAATGAGAGCGTTGAATTCGCAATCAAATGAGTGAGTTTCAGATCATGACCACTAATGGGCAGTAGCGGCTAATGTATGTGTACTAGGGACACACTGATATTGTATTCCCATTAGTTGCTAAGTAGATTATGCAGCCACTTTCGTTTCTTTCTTCCTGTTTGTATCTAGTCATCAGTCTCTAATGGGCAGTGCTGGTGTTGTCTTCATAGAGGAGCTAGTCTATCATCTCATGATCAGGGACCCTCATGATAGATCATCTGCTGATCACATCAGAGCTACACTACACTCTGCTCTACCACTAATAAAGTGTGAGTCCTAGTAAGCCCTCGGTAATTAAATTTTGGTAATTTAGTAATTGTCTGTCTATATTGTATAATGGGTTGAGACTGCGTAAATTTTATTTTTCTTTGTAAAAAATTGTGCTCCAAATTAAAATAATTTTTATTAGTAAGTTAAAATCATGCTCCCGTTAATTTTTGACCAAATCAATTTTAACAAAATTAATAGGCTTTTGTACAGTCAAATTACACGTGTGTGAGCAGTGTATTTCATTTGTCACTGTCTATTCTCAGGTACTCTTACTAGTGCTCATGGCTACCTCGCTCAGCGTGTTGACCTGTATCACTCCAGTAGTCAGCTGTCTTCATCCACTCTCCTCATCCAGTCCACCATACTGGCTCTATGCTATATCAGTCTAAGACACAACACAGAAATGTATGTACAATATAACCTACAACAACCAATACCGTAAATGTAGAAAATATTGTGCATGAAAAATTTTCACATAATCTTCATAATTTTGTATTAGAACAACAAATTTTTACCCACGACAATTTGGACATCTTTTCAAAAATTCATTAAAAATTTACATGGCGTAAATGTCTATGATTACGGTAGTTATTGTCAACCAAACAGCCTAAAATTTCATAGAGTAATTCAATTTTTATATGACCTGAAAACCTTTTGTTTAAAACAGTCTCTTGTTTTATGATTACATGTAAAATTTTCTTCATTGCAAAAATTTTTTTAACTATCCATGTTTGTTTGTAGACATGTTTCTTTCTCTCTCTAGTTCGATGGATTCTGAGTCATTGTTACATTCATTGTCTTCATTCATCTCTCTCAATCCTGATATCCATCAGTTACCCATCAATATGATCAAACACCTTCTCTTAGTCTACACTACTGTGAGTAGCTATCATATGACACTGTCACATCTTCCTCTCTCTCATAAAATTTGCTAGGTCTGCTCCATGCAACAAACATCTGTGTCAAGACGTCAAAATGGTACATACACTAAGCAATAGACTGTATTTAAATCCCTTTGCAACCTAACTATTTTGAGTCCTATTGTTTATGAGTGTATTTGAGCAGTATCTCATTTGTGTGTCATTGTGTGTTGTTGTATAGTTGATTCACTACTGGTGAGAGGAGTGATGAGACTACCTGATCATGACATAGCTGCTGTGTTCACTGCTAGTCAGCCATTGCTACACTGGGCCTACACACATGAACCACTGAGGAACAAAGTAGCCAACAACTGGGTATGATGAACTTACTGCAATAGTAGATACGATACATGACTCTTGTGTTTATCAGTTTGTAAATTCTGCTGATTTGACTTTGTGTGTTCTCTGATCAGAGAATGACTTGATACATTAACTTTTTGTTGTAGCTACTCCAGTGGATGGTGTGTATGAGTGACTCTACGAAGCTGCTTCGAGAGCTGGTTGAGTTGGTTCAAGTGTGTCCACCATTGCTGGCTGATATAGAGGTGAATGAGAGCATGAGAGATTGAGCACTGCTCGCCAGGTGCACTACAGTCAGAGTAGTGAACCTGTTGCACACTCTGTAAAGACCGACTGCCTAATCAGGCATATTTGGGGCGAGCCTGAGCGAGCCCCATACTGGTCGAAAACGTCCCCCGCGCTATCTATCTATGTATGTATGTATGTATGTATGTATGTATGCGTACGTCATTCCGTAAATGCCCCCGCGTTGTAATTCACCGGATGGTTTCAATTTTTCTCAACTGAGACTGAGCTAGCAAGCGTAAAGGAGCATGACGATCGACGTGATGCAGAGACTGAAGAACAGAGATAGGTTAGGCTAGAGAGAAGAAGCACGAGCGACGTGATGTCAGAGAGACTGAAGAACAGAGAGAGGTTAGGCCAGAGAGAAGGAGCACGAGCGACGTGATGCAGAGACTGAAGAATTACAGAGAGCGGTTAGGCTACAGCCATGCTACAGCAAATGAGGGAGAAGGAGCTGAGCGACGTGGTGGAGAGACCAAAGAACAGAGAGAGGACAGGCTGCAGCAAATGAGAGAGATGCAGCATGAACGACGTGGTGCAGAGACTGAGGAACAGAGAGAGGACAGGCTGCAGCAAATGAGAGAGATGCAGCATGAACGACGTGGTGCAGAGACTGAAGAACAGAGAGAGGACAGGCTGCAGCAAATGAGCCTTCACTCGACTGCAGCACAATCAGTGCATCACGCCTTCCCAAATGCACCTCCTCGGCTAAATGCCTACTTATGGCTACCAACACTACTCTCTCAGGCTCGCCCCACAAATGTCCTGCATTTCACTAGTTTACTGGTTTAAGGGTGACCAACGTTTTAATTTAAATGAATTAGGTTTGCTCAGATTTGCTTTCTTCAGCAAAAAATACATTGTAAGCTACCAAAATATTCTAGTTCAGGAAACAGTCCCTGTTACTGCCTATTGTTATTTTTAGGCTCTTTTGATAACAGAAGACAAAGAAAGGTCAGAACAGGTGCTCTGTGTACTGGAATCACTAGCTGGACAGGTCAATCAATAATGGAAGAAAATACATCATATTTTATGACTGTGTGTGTGTAGGATGTTTGGGTGAAGCGTATTCAAGCAATGACTGTGAAATGTCTACTGCAACGAAGAGTGAACCCTTTATCGGGTTGGTCATTTTTGTTCATTGGCAACTACTAAATAGCTGCTGGTCTGTGTAGCCATAGTAACCTGTTTACTACTTCTCCTTCCCTCCCTCTCTTTCTCTCCCTCCCTCTCTTTCTCTCTCTCCCCCTCCCTCCTTCTCTCACTCCCTCCCCCCCTCTCTCTCCATCCATCCATCCATCCATCCATCCATCCATCCATCCATCCATCCATCCATCCATCCATCCATCCATCCATCCATCCATCCATCCATCCATCCATCCATCCATCCATCCATCCATCCATCCATCCATCCATCCATCCATCCATCCATTCCTCCCTCCCTCCCTCCCTCCCTCCCTCCCTCCCTCCCTCCCATCCTCCCTCCCTCCCTCTCAAAGATGTCAGTTGTGGTGCTGTATTGAAGCTACTAGTGAAGTTTCCTATCACTGGAGAAGCTGACCCTAAACTCATCATACAAGGTAAGTTACAAGGACTCATCCCATAATCAATATTATTTCTCACTCCAGTCACTAACATCATTGTGAGGTGAGTCTCTCTCCTGGTTAGTGTCACTATCAGTGTTGTTGTTGTTGACTGGTGGTACAGATCCAGTGTCTCTACACCAGAAGGTATCATGGCTACCTACCATGGTCTACAGGTACTCCATCAGCTCACTAACCAGCCAGGATCATCACAAGGTATGAGTTACTGTTCCCATGTCATAGCCAGTACTTTGTGCTTAGGCAAAATGTACCTATGCACAATGTGTTGATAACAAATTGTGTGCTAACTGTTGTATGGTTGTCTTATGCATAGTTGCTGACTTACTGCTCAATAATAAGCCACTCCTCAACAAACTGACCTCTTTCATCACCATGGTAAGAAAGAAATGATATTATCATATGTTACATTGTAGCATCTTGTGTTTGGTGTAGGAGAGTGTTGCTGGTGGGAGACAGTGTGTAGCTGTGTCACTAGAGCTGGTGGGGTCACTAGTGGAGAGATACCAACACAGCCTCAGTGATGTGAGCAGTAGATTCTGTCTTATAGCTAGTATTGGGGAAGTTACTGTGGGAGGTACTATCTATTCAGTCATGTCCCTTGTCTGTTGGCTGTGTCAACTCTCTTCCTATGAATTCATTTGCTGTCTGGCTCCAGGAAAACACTTTTCTGTAGCTTGTTTGCTAATTTTGAAATTGATGGCTAAGCTTACATCTGTATATGTGTGCTAGTAATGTGTCTGTTAATGTGTGTTGAAAATATCACGGTACATGTTTTCTCTCATTACACAGTGTTACACTGAGTCTATCACACTCTGTTATGATGTGCTCTTGCGAACTTTAACCTCCACCAACCCACACATCATTGGTATGTTACTTGCAGCACTCCATCACTCATATCTGTGGTGTTTGTTGTTAGGTGCAGGGCTTGTATTATGGAGAGCAGTCACCTCTGAGAAGCAGAAACCATCTTGTTTGAAGATAGTTCACAAGATTGCTGGTAAGGAGAAGGAGTCCACCAGACAGCTAGCCTTCCTGTTGATCAATATAATAGCTAAGGTGAGCCCTGGGATAATATTGTAGTCGACTTATGGTCACTGCAGGAAGATGAGTTGTTGACCAGCAAAGCTATTGATGTCTATATCAACCTTCATGTGAACCACCCCTTAGATGGTATCTCACCCTCTCTCTCTTGTCCACCCACTTTGTAACTTGATCACTTGTTCACTGCAGGCTCAAGTCACTCATGGATCAAACAGCTAATACAGTTCTTGTGTTGGCGACATAACCAGCAAGAACTACCCATGCAATACCAGCCATTGATCAATGCTGTATGAGACAGACAAACTCGATCCAGTCACATGTTTATGTCTAGTTATAAGTAATGTCCATTTTTACTTGAGGGTATGATATCCCTTTATACAAACCATGATAAAAATATGGGTCAAAAGTTTGAATTGCAAATGTGAATTCTACATGGGTAGGGTGAACCATTCATAGGTATGCATGAACTTCCTTCACAAAAATTAGTGTGCATTATTATAAGCTTTCATCAGTTGTCTTGTCAAGATTCATGTGATTGGATATCCCTAGCCACGCCTACTGGAATATTTGTCTCCCAACAGTAGTCTTGTCACCAGACCACACCCCTTCTGCCAGCTCCTAGCGGAAGGAGGAGTGGTCTGGGGACGACCCCAGCAGATATCTCTCCAGAGTGTTCTCCTTCCCTGTGATTAATTTAAGTGGCATGCATGAAGCAGCCTGACTAGCTAACTGATGAGATATTTTAGCAAGCTTGAGACCAATAAAAGACTAAAATTTTCCGATGAAAATTGTCCTGGGATTAAAATACGCCAACAAGAACTGTCCTAGGACAAAATAAGAAGCCAAAGAAAATTGTCTTATGGGCTATAGATATAATTTCAAATATCAGGGTATGTTATGAACGAAGAGCTTTCTGTTTTGAGAATTATTACAAGTACTAAAAGTTTGTGTGCAAAAGTAACATTTTTATCATCTATCTTAAACATGCAAGCATGTAGTTTTGTAAATATAATAGTATCAATGCTATAGCTCTGCTCACTTTTGACATCTGCTTCACTGCTGTTGAGAAGATTTCTGTTGATGCACATCGCAGCACATGCATTGGCAATAATAGAATCTATTGTACTACATGTATTTTAAAATGAACCATGTTGCCTCATGCATATGCATCATGCAAGTAGCTCAGTATAATTCTTTGTTCTACATGTAGCTTTTTCATGGATTAAAAAAGATGTAGCTATCACCAATGAGTTCCTCATAGAAGGTTAATGTCTTAACTTTAAAACTCAGTATGATGACGTCACCGTTCTGGGATAATTTTTTCTAGGGCGGATAATAAAATTAATTATTATTATTTATTTTTTTATTATTTATTTTTCGACGTTTACCGCGTATTATTTTTTCGCGTGAATAACTTAGTGCGGCTCGCAGCTAGTCTCGGTTTGTTTGTCTGTTGATTGACAGCAGCAAGCTCGGAGTTCTGTAAATCACATCGATTATGACCATGCAATCGGATGATTTTCCTGGCTATGAGACTCTAAGACTACATTTCGCCGATCTCATGGATTCTCCTTTCGACCCTCCATCAGTTGCCACCGCATTGTTAGCAGCCGGGATCGTAGGAAAACAAGTTCTATTCCAAGCAAAGCAGTTAACTGTCGACGAAGGAATGAGAAGAACCAATATAGTTTCAGCTGTGCAGGCAAACGGTGCCCCAAGAGTATTTCAAAGTTTCGTAGAAATTCTACGAAAGAATCCTGCCAACCATGCTATTTGCGGCAAATTAAAAGGTGAAAAATTCAGTATAATCAGGTGTAATTATTATTAACTTAACTACTCAAAAATTTAAATTTTTCACTTCAGCTACCTATAAAAAACAAGGAGGTGTCTGGCTGGATAAGGAAATGAGAGGTCTGTCAATATAATATTAATAGACCTTTCCGGCATAATGAATGTTGTTATGCCTCGGTGGGCGGAGCCATGCATGCAGTAATCGTGCATGTCTGTCTGTCTGTATGTCTGTCCGCTCTAGTTCTGAAAGACGGCAAAGAATCAGCTGGTGGTAATTGCAATATCGACATAACAATAAAACGTTAAGAGCTCGAACTTGATGGTCTTAGAGTTTTTAATTAAAGCTTTGTTCGTGAGTTATGACATGATTTGTTGACCGTTGCTGGCGATCTGGACTTCTCCGAAGTCGAATGTGTCCATGGTTAACTGGCTAGAATATTGTAGGTTTGATCTGGACTACAGGATAGCGTGGCGGGTCTGGATAACATTCAGCAAAACCAAAAAACTGCTACAAGCGCTATGGCTTGTGCACGCCCAACCAATTAGTATAGCATATTACTATAATTATTGGCTTATGTTATTTTTTCCAGCATGTATCAATAGCTTGCATTGTACTTTATAAATCTTTTATTATCTGCTGATGGAATAGCTGTAGTTGCTGTGTGCTGTTAAAGCATGGCCAGTGTGCAGTATGCATGCAATTCCACCGAGGCATCTGCACCATGGTGCTTCATTTAAAAATTAATTAATGGCGAACGACGTCATTTGCTCATTGCTGGAGTACGCTCTGAGCTGTGAGCACCAAAAACAAACTGTTACTGCACTGCGCTAATCACCCACCTATTATAAATTAGCCATATGCACCTGATAATATTGTGACTTGGTAATAGCAATGAGTGTTGAGCTTGGTCATAGAGGACTCCCAGGAGCGGTCTTTAAAGTAGCCATGCAGTTCATTTTTAACCCTTTAGGGTCTATTGATGCTTTTAGGCGTCATAATTGACTCCACCTACTCTAGACGTCATAAATAGACTAGTGTGAAAAGTGCTCTAGAAAGGTCAAATCAATGACGACAATTTCAGTTTCTTCGGGCAAACAAAGCTTGGTCAAAGACAGTTACCATCAAAGAAACTCATAAATCTGCCCGTGGGCGGAGCAAACACTGTACAAAGAGAAAAAAATTATATCAATGGGCGGACAAGCCATGCCCACCAAAATGGATTTGTGAACTGAAAGGCTCGTGGTGAGCAAACGTATGCATGCGTTTTTGCGTACAGTGTTCTGTCTGTCAGTTACAAGGCTGCGAATCTTAATTAGTTTCGTGGTTTGCACAACAATTGAGCTACAGAGGTCAGCTAAGAACGCAGCAAGGTCACTGGTGGTCACTGTTGGTATACTGTATCTATGGTACAAATTGCTTGGAACGCGAGTGCTGCTGCCACTAGCAGTGTTCACAGCAGACAACGAGCATATCTTCACTGTTACACTGGATTTGTCTGTTCAGGCTTGTAAGAATGCTATCTTAAGCTTAGCTAATGTTGCATGGTACATGTTGCATGCAGTGCAGAGTCGATCGAGTGCAGTCTGCTGCCGGAACTATTATTACAATTATTACTTTTGAAACTATGTATACACTGTATTAGCATAAGTGCCAACTAAGTCACTAATAAAAAAAAAGAAAAGAAACAAGTAATAAAAACATTTTAACCAAAATGGAAGAGATTTAGGGTTGGTACATTTATCGAAAAAGTATGGAAACAAGATTTGAAATGAAGAGGATTGAAATTAACAATAGCAGTGTAATGCTACCTCCCTAAATTAACTGCTTTCGATAGTTGTGGTTAATTTAATAGGGAGGTAGCGTTACACTGCTATTGTTAATTTCATTTCAAATCTTGTTTCCATACTTTTTCGATAAATGTACCAACCCTAAATCTCTTCCATTTTGGTTATAATGTTTTTATTACTTGTTATTTTATAATTATTCTACGAAGAAACTTGATATCTATGGTGGTATATTGTGTAAACTGTATCAATACCACAAGCCGGCTAGACACTGTCTGCTTGCTTCTGACAATTAGGCTTAGAAGTGTTGTATGTGCTTCCGGTGGAGTCGAGCTAGGCGCCGCCGCAACCAATCAACGCTCTTCAGCATAAACTATAAAGTCACAAGTATTACAGTAATAATTTTATTAAATCCAGGCGGTATTCTGTCGTACAAAACTGCGTAGACGGCAGACTACTAGGAGAAGCAAACTTAGTTGCCATGGCGAGTAAAGGTAGGTTGTGCAACTGTGGTGCATCTCAGCGGATCTTTTCATTTGCAGGTTCGGATAAGCCAGAGATAATTGACATGTTGAAGTATATCAGCGACGTAGACTGGAACCAACTAGGTTTACACCTTAAGCTACCTCAAGGAAAGCTAGATGACATCTCCGCGGATAACAGTAAAGCTGCCAACCAAAGAAGCGCTATGTTGGGTCTCTGGTTGAGGTACTGTCCTGATGCAAGTTGGAATATTTTCGCAGACGCTCTAGATCGCATGGGAGAGCACAATTCAGCAACTACGGTACGAAAGGACCACTGCGGTGGGCTCGCATCATCATCTGGACCTGGTAAGTAGCTACATGTAGCAGAGGAGGTTCAACCGTTGGAAGTATTAATATTCAGTCATGTGACATGTAAAATGTTTGGTTAGTAAATTCACTCCAAATCAAAATATATGGCGAATCTTATAGTGTCAATTTTTACGCTATTCTCTGGACAGAATTTAACGAATTTAGAAGGAATCGAAAGCTCTTGCAAAGCAGATTGCAATGAAGCACCTGAGGAGCAGATGCCTCGGTGGAATGACACTATATCCACAAACACAACTATCCACCATTCCACAAACACAGCAACTGCAGATGCATGTATACCGGATTTCTGTACAGCAGTGCTTTAATCAGAAGCCATTCAGTGCTAACTGCAATTTAACTGGGTGTGTCTGCAGTGTTTAGCACAGCACACGCATACCATAAGCGACACAGCTTCCATAGCTTGCTTACACGATTTCTCTGGACCTGCGCTGCTATCCTGTAGTAAAATTCTAACCTATCAGGTTCTTGGCAGTCAACTGTGGACAGCTTTGCCTTTGGAGAAGTCCAGATCGCCAGCAACGGTAAGCAAATCATGCCATAACTCGAGAACGAAGCTTCGTATACATGTTTCAAATGTTCAAAAGCGAGATAATATCGATTTCTACTTGGATTGCTAGTTTCAGGGCTCATCGTTCAGCGTGCGCCGCAAAACTGAAGTAACAGACAGAAAAATGCACCATTGGTGCGGGTTATGCCTCGGTGGATGTTCAAATTTGAGCATGTAATGCTATAACAGAGTAGGATTCATATTCAGCTGCCAGCATTCAAATGGCACAAGCAGAAATACAGCAATTTTATAGTTATGCAATCAGAAGCCAAACAGTGCCGAGTAATTAATTTTAATGTAACTGGGCGTGCCTACAATGGCAGTAGCCTGCCGGGTTCTGGTTACAAGTAGCTTCCTCACGCAGTTTCTACGGACCTGCGCTGCCATCCTGTAGTATGAATTTAACCTACAAGCTACTAGGCAGTCGGCTGTGGGTAGTTTTGTTTTCGGAGAAATCCTGATCGTCAGCAACAGCCATCTAGGTGAGCAGACCACACCATAACTCTAGAACAAAGCTTTGCATCGAACTTCCGCTAGTTCACAACCGAGATAATATCGAGTTCTACCTGCATTGCAAGTTTCAGAGCCTACCTTTCAGCGTGCGGCGCAAAAATGGTGTAACAGACAGACAGAACGACAGACAACGCGATTACAGTATGCCTCGTGACTCCGCCCACTGAGGCATAATGAATGACAAACAAACAAACAAACGAACTACTGTAGACCTCTTTTCCTAATCTTGTTGACAGCCCAAGCATTGTCACCAGTGATGTTGCTAAAGCTGAACTGTTGAACAACCATTTTGTAAATTCCTTTAACAAAGATGTTCCACCTCTTACTGATCGATGAGGAAAATTCCTCCTCACCCCTGTCAGAATCCAGTGATTGTGAGTTGGAAGATCTTTTTGTACTGAGGAAGAGATACATTGCCTTCTTGTCGGTATTGATTCATCCAAGTCTACATGTAGTGGTCCGGACTCAATAGCAGGCAGAATGCTTAAATCTACTGCTACTGCAATTACACCTGCGGTGACCCGATTGTTTAATAAATCTCTGACCTTGGGCACGGTTCCTCGGGATTGGAAAATAGCTCGTGTTACTCTTATCCCAAAATCCTCTGATAAGACCCTACCTTCTAACTATCGCCGTGTTTCGCTGTTGTCTATTCTTAGTAAGCTTTTGGAGAGGCATTTACAGCAGTACTTACTAAATTATTTTGAGGATTGTAATGCAACTTCGAATCACCAGTGGGGACTTCTCAAAGGGCGTTTAACTACCGGAGCCTTGATTGCTGCAGTTGATAATTGGTTATCTAACCTTTGTGGTGTATAATCTTGTGTTTGAGAATTGGAGCAGTGATTCCAGCGTGATTTCAGGTGAAATTGGTCGTCACTGCAGACGCAAGGATCCTTGGTAGCGATGTGCACTAAAACGTTTAAACTGTCTGAATCAATTTCTAGTTGTTTTAGGTGGCTTCTGCTAACCTTTAGCAGCACACAATCTAAATTTCGTTTGAATCGGTGCTAAAATGGCTGAGTTATATCGGGTTTTGTGGCGGTTACTGTGTGATTTTGTTCTCCACTAATTTACATCACAAAGCCGGCTTCCTGGTTACAGCGACGCTGTTACACACTTTGTAGCATAGGTGCAAAACAGTAATCTTGAGTATAACACGACAGCCTGGGCTACGCTGACCTGTTCGGCATACTTATTCAAGCAAGCTATGACCAGTCAGATCCACAACAATGGCTATAACGGAGGCTCGACCAGCCATTTGCCTGTTACAGTATATGGCGAACATGCCAGTTAGCATGACACTCCAGCTGTGCGCGACTTTGGATCACGTTTGCACTAAACTAAACTGCTACTAATATCTTTGTAAGTGCTGGTCAAAGGCATTCTCCAAGTTTAACTTACATTGCAAACTGTTTGACTACGAAAATAATTTTTTGATTACCAAATTGCTGGGTTTTTTGATCTAGCATGCACTGATTGATCATAGCAAAACAGCATTGTTTCCAAGAATTATCCACTTAAATTTCATAATTAGTTGAATCAGCGTATCTGAAAACGTTTGGGTGATTTTTAGCCGCTGAAACGGCACTCAGACGTCGCGCAAGACAATTTCCACTTTTTGAATTGAAAAAGGTGGAGACCTGATTTCCGGTCGCATGACCATGCCCACGCACATCGCTATCCTTGGGTCTATACATGGAAAATTTTTCATCCTCAGCAAGCCACTAAAGGACTGATCTATTTCCCAAGGTAAGGCGGTTGTAGGACAAGTAATTGCCTATCTCAGAGCAAGGAGAAGAACGCGGAATTTCTACACAGAACGATTGGGAAATGATTCTAAATAACGCCCTAGTCCCCCCGGCCGAATATTTTAATTATACGTTTTTGAGTTATGAATACACGCCATTACCAAGTCAGCTGCTAGAACAGTGGGTATGCTCTACCTCTTTTGGGGCGGACCATGTGACCTTAACCCATGCACCCACACGTTAGCAACCTGACCACGTCAGCTGGTTGTTGGGCGTGTCACTGTAGGCGTAGTTTCTTCTGGTCTGGAACTATGGCGAATTTTGAGGGGTCTTGTACCCAGCTTTTTCGAATTGTGTGGCTGATTGCAGCTATCCAGGTGCATTTAAATGACTGCAGCAGTAATTCCTACAAGTTCTGAATGCTTGTCATTGACCGATAGAGTAATAGACAGGAGTTCGTCGTGCAGCTCGCTCGCTCGCTTCTTCCTCTTGCAATCGGCTCAGGCCCCTTCGGCTAGACACACACAGACACTACAAACATATCTTATCATCCACACAGTTCATGTCTGTCTCTTTAAAAAGAAGTGTTCTTCACAGGTCGGATCCTTTGATCCTCAAAGCGCTGACACCGGAAACTTGTAAAGATGAAGGTTCCGACTCCATGCCGACAAAGGGGGTGGTTTCACGGTACTTGAATGCCGCCTGCATCTCATTTCCTGTACAATAACCATTATAACTTGTGTTATTAATAAATTATTAATAAGTGGTCACTTACCATGAATATTAAGTAGGGTTGTAATTTTACAACATTTCAGTGCTCAAAGGGCTATAGGAGGTTCTATAAACATGCATCGTCAAGAACTAGCTCTTGTTAAATTGTACACAGTCATGGTGCGACCTTTGTTAGAGTATGCTGCACCAGTGTGGGATCCTTACCAACAGAGTTTGATTGCAGCTCTGGAGAGGGTTCAAAAGATGGCGCTGAGGATATGTGCTAAAAATTGGTCTGCAAATTATGAAGATCTCTTGTTGCAGTTTAATTAACTTGCCATCTCTGAGGCAAAGACGGGAGCTTCTCAAGCTATCCTTCTTTTTTCAAATTCACAATGCGGATAACTTTCATTATTTGGGCTCACCTGTGCATCCTTCCCCATGGACCCTAGACTGAGAGGCTATGATCCTGCTCGTATCACTTGAGCTGCGCTCTCTACAATCCCCGTCTGTTTTTTAATAAAGGTGTCCTCAACTACTGGAACACTGAATAATAATTATTACCTTGGTTTGTCATGATCCCTGTATTAGCTTATGCTACTGATACATGTACGACCATGCATAGTATGCAAAATTGTCATTAAAAAACCAGAACTGTATGCCTCGTGGCTCCGTCCACCGACACATAAATATGCGATCTGCCTGATCCATCCCACGGGTCCCTGAGCTGCTATGAGCAAGAAAGTGGTGAAGATTCTCAACAGTGGGAAACACAGTTATTGCTTGTGCAAGCAATCAGCTTATTGGCAAGTCTGCAGACGTCTTTAAGCAAAATCTTAGCGTTTAAAAACGGGTGAGCGAAGAGACAGTTCTATTGTTATTAGCCTTGTTCTCAGGCTCTTTTTCAGAAAAGAGCCTGGTACAGACTGTCTGCACATGCTCCATTTTCCCACTTTATATTCTCGATATTCTCGTTACACGTTCATGACGTCTATTCCTTTCTTTGGCACGATCATAGGCGTTCAACAAGCATTGCATTGTTTGCTAGTGCTTCTTCACACTCGCAAACGTCAAGGAATGCGTGCAAGAGCTTTCTGAAGAATAATTTACAAGAACAAATCTCGTGACGTTATGTCTCTACGCCCCTTAACCCTTTAACCCCTAATGTCGCCTTTTGGCGACATACATACTTCAGACACCATAACTTTATCAAAAAGTGTTAAAATATCCCAAAATTAAGCCAAATTGAAGAATACAAATAACCGCAAAAAATTGACCGGTTTTCGGTGCGCCCCCTGCGCTAAACATTATGGCGACAGAATTTCTATGGCTTCAGTGCAAAATTCACATTTTAGGAAAAACAAAATGGCTGCCAAGAAAATTGAGACATTTTATGGCTTCAGGGTGCTCGGAAACACATTTATGGTCATTCTCTATGATCTGGGCTACATTTTGCACTCACCAAAACCACTGCTATTTGTGTGTACTTTTCAGCAGCCAGCCCCAAAGTACTAACTTTGAGCAAAATTTGAAGAGGTCGTTGCACTTTATCGGCTTCACTTTCGAAGTGGGAGGGGCATATTGACCGACTTGAGTGTGGGCAATTGCGGCTACTCACTGGGGTAAAAGGACGC